>JBAWJQ010000502.1:0-229501 GCA_037783105.1 Bactrocera zonata
CATTCATACCTCATATCATAATTATTTTTGCATGCCAATATGGAAATGCCGACGGCAAAACGCAAAAGCATATGTACATACTTACATATTTGCATACATTGCGATTCCCAAGTTGAAAGCAAAAATTAAAGCATGAAAATACAACAATGCTGTGGCTAGGAGTATCATAAGGAGCATGCATACATACATATGTATATATATTTATGTCTCTTCATATTCTTGAGTATGTGAGAGAGCTGTATTTGTACACATTTTTAGCTGTTAAAAATGGAATATCAAAGAACTTATTTTTCTTCAATATTCCATATTCAACATACATGCTATGGCATCATTGCCGTACATACTCATATTATTTCTCTTCATACTCACTGGTGGAGTAGGTGAGAGAACTGTTAAAAATATTAACATTTCACATCGTGAATTCTGTGGTTGTGAGGTGAAATTCCGTATCACAATTTTATAAAATGTTCGACATCGAACCTGCACCTTCTCTATACTTTACATTCTCTGAACGAGGTGAGTTAAATCAAAAGCATTGGTTAGATAATTTGTAATGCTTTCAGGAAAGCCTTCAATTTTTCTTCTACTCCTACCAGGAACGTGGCAATAGTGTTCCCGAAAAATAAAGGTTTTTGAGAAAAATCACATTTTTGTTTCAACTTTGCAACCGCTCTATCGGCTAAGCTATTTGAAAAAGGTGAGTCAAACATAAAGCATTCGTTAGATAATTTAAAGAGCTTTCAAGAAAGTCTTCAATCTTTCTTCTACTCCTACCAGTAACGTGGTAATAGTGTTCACGAAAAACATAGGCTTTAGAGAAAAATCACATTTTTGTTTCAACTTTGCAAACGCTCTAGCGGCTTAACTATTTGAGCGAGGTGAGTCAAACATAAAGCACTGGTTAGATAATTTAAAGGGCTTTCAGGAAAGTTTTAAATTTTTTTCTACTCCTACCAGTAACGTGTTAACAGTGTTCACGAAAAACATAGGCTTTAGAGAAAAATCACATTTTTGTTTCAACTTTGCAAACGCTCTAGCGGCTTAAATGTTTGAGCGAGGTGAGTCAAACATAAAGCATTGGTTAGATAATTTAAAGGGCTTTCAGGAAAGTCTTCAATCTTTCAATCTTTCTTCTACTCTTACCAGGAACGTAGTGTTCACGAAAAACGTAGGTTTTTAAGAAAAATCACATTTTTGTTTCAACTTTTTAAATAAAAAGCATTGCTTAGATTATTTGAAGGGCTTTCAGGAAAGTCTTCAGTCCTAACAGGAACGTGGTAATAGTCTTCCCGAAAAACAAAGGTTTTTGAGAAAAATCACATTTTTGTTTCAACTTTGCAAACGCTCTCTCGGCTAAACTATTTGAAAGAGGTGAGTCAAACATAAAGCATTGGTTATATAATTTAAAGAGCTTTTTGGAAAGTCTTCAATCTTTCTTCTACTCTTACCAAGAACGTGGCAATAGTGTGTTCACGAAAAACGTAGGTTTTTCAGAAATATCACATTTTTGTTTCAACTTTTTAAATAAAAAGCATTGCTTAAATTATTTAAAGAGCTTTCAGGAAAGTCTTCAATTTTTCTTCTACTCCTACCAGGAACGTGGCATAGTATTCACGAAAAACGTAGGTTTTTGAGAAAAATCACATTTTTGTTTCAACTTTGCAAACGCTCTCTCGGCTAAACTATTTGAAAGGGGTGAGTCAAACATAAAGCATTGGTTATATAATTTAAAGAGCTTTTTGGAAAGTCTTCAATCTTTCTTCTACTCTTACCAAGAACGTGGCAATAGTGTGTTCACGAAAAACGTAGGTTTTTCAGAAATATCACATTTTTGTTTCAACTTTTTAAATAAAAAGCATTGCTTAGATTATTTGAAGGGCTTTCAGGAAAGTCTTCAGTCCTAACAGGAACGTGGTAATAGTCTTCCCGAAAAACAAAGGTTTTTGAGAAAAATCACATTTTTGTTTCAACTTTGCAAACGCTCTCTCGGCTAAACTATTTGAAAGAGGTGAGTCAAACATAAAGCATTGGTTATATAATTTAAAGAGCTTTTTGGAAAGTCTTCAATCTTTCTTCTACTCTTACCAAGAACGTGGCAATAGTGTGTTCACGAAAAACGTAGGTTTTTCAGAAATATCACATTTTTGTTTCAACTTTTTAAATAAAAAGCATTGCTTAAAATATTTAAAGAGCTTTCAGGAAAGTCTTCAATCTTTCTTCTACTCCTACCAGTAACGTGTTAATAGTGTTCCCGAAAAACAAAGGTTTTTGAAAAAAATCACATTTTTGTTTCAACTTTGCAAACGCTCTATCGGCTAAACTATTTGAACGAGGTGAGTCAAACATAAAGCATTGGTAATATAATTTAAAGAGCTTTCAGGGAAGTCTTTCTTCTACTCCTACCAGTAACGTTATAATAGTGTTCACGAAAAACGTAGGTTTTTAAGAAAAATTACATTTTTGTTTCAACTTTGCAAACGTTCTAGCGGCTTAACTGTTTGAACGAGGTAAATCAAACATAAAGCATTCGTTAGATAATTTAAAGAGCTTTCAAGAAAGTCTTCATTTTTCTTCTACTCCTACCAGGAACGTTATAATAGTGTTCACGAAAAACGTAGGTTTTTAAGAAAAATCACATTTTTGTTTCAACTTTGCAAACGCTCTAGCGGCTAAACTATTGGAACGAGGTAAATCAAACATAAAGCATTCGTTAGATAATTCAAAGAGCTTTCAGGAAAGTCTTCAATTTTTCTTCTACTCCTACCAGGAACGTGGTAATAGTATTCACGAAAAACGTAGGCTTTTGAGAAAAATCACATTTTTGTTTCAACTTCGCAAACGCTCTAGCGGCTAAACTATTGGAACGAGGTGAGTCAACCATAAAACGTTCGTTAGATAATTTAAAGAGCTTTCAGGAAAGTCTTCAATATTTCTTTTACTCCTACCAGGAACGTGGTAATAGTCTTCCCGAAAAACAAAGGTTTTTGAGAAAAATCACATTTTTGTTTCAACTGTGCAAACGCTCTAGGGGATTAACTGTTTGAACGAAGTGATTTAAATAAAAAGCATTGGTTGGATAATTTGTAGTGCTTTCAGGAAAGCCTTCAATCTTTGTTCTACATCTACCAGGAAAGTGGCAAAAGTGTTCACGAAAAACGAAGATTTTTGAGAAAAATCATATTTGTCTTAACTTTGCAAACGCTCTAGCGGCATAACTGTTTGAACGAGGTGAGTTAAATAAAAAGCATTGGTTGGATAATTTGTAGTGCTTTCAGGAAAGCCTTCAATCTCTCTTCTACTTCTACCAGGAACGTGGCAATAGTGTTCACGAAAAAGAAATGTTTTTGGGAAAAATCACATTTTTGTTTTAACTTTGCAAGCGCTCTAGCGGCTAAACTATTGGAACGAGGTGAGTCAAACATAAGGCATTAGTTAGATAATTTAAAGGGCTTTCAGGAAAGTCTTCAATCTTTCTTCTACTCTCACCAGGAACGTGGCAACAGTTTTCATGAAAAACGTAGGTTTTTAAGAAAAATCACATTTTTGTTTCAACTTTGCAAAAGCTCTGTTGCTAAACAATTTGAACGAGGTGAGTCAAACATAAAGCATTGGTAAGAAAATTTAAAGGGCTTTCAGGAAAGTCTTCAAACTTTCTTCTACTCCTACCAGGAAGGTGGCAATAGTGTTCCCGAAAAACAAAGGTTTTTGAGAAAAATCACATTTTTGTTACAACTTTGCAAACGCTCTAGCGGCTTAACTGTTTGAACGAGGTGAGTTAAATAAAAAACATTGGTTGGATAATTTGTAGTGCTTTCAGGAAAGCCTTCAATCTTTCTTCTACTTCTACCAGGAAAGTGGAAATAGTGTTCACGAAAAACGAAGATTTTTGAGAAAAATCAAATTTGTCTAAACGTTGCAAACGCTCTAGCGGCTTAACTGTTTGAACGAGGTGAGTTAAATAAAAAGCATTGGTTAGATAATTTGTAGTGCTTTCAGGAAAACCTTCAATCTTTCTTCTACTCCTACCAGGAGCGTGGCAATAGTGTTCCCGAAAAACAAAGGTTTTTGAAAAAAATCACATTTTTGTTTCAACTTTGCAAACACTCTGTCGGCTAAACTATTTGAAAGAGGTGAGTCAAACATAAAGCATTGGTTAGATAATTTGAAGTGCTTTCAGGAAAGTCTTCAATCTTTCTTCTACTCCTACCAGGAGCGTGGCAATCGTGTTCACGAAAAACAAAGGTTTTTGAAAAAAATCACATTTTTGTTTCAACTTTGCAAACGCTCTATCGGCTAAACCGTTTGAACGAGGTGAGTCAAACATAAAGCATTGGTAATATAATTTAAAGAGCTTTCAGGAAAGTCTTCAATTTTTCTTCTACTCCTACCAGTAACGTGTTAGTAGTGTTCACGAAAAACATAGGCTTTAGAGAAAAATCACATTTTTGTTTCAACTTTGCAAACGCTCTAGCGGCTTAACTGTGTGAACGAGGTGATTTAAATAAAAAGCGTTGGTTAGATTACTTGAAGTGCTTTCAGGAAAATCTTCAATCTTTCTTCTACTCCCACCAGGAACGTGGCAACAGTGTTCAGGGGAAACGTAGGTTTTTGAGAAAAATCACATCTTTGTTTCAACTTTGCAAACGCTCTAGCGGCTTAACTAATAGAGCGAGGTGAGTCAAACATAAAGCATTGGTTAGATAATTTAAAGGGCTTTCAGGAAAGTCTTCAATCTTTCTTCTACTCCTGCCAGGAACGTTATAATAGTGTTCACGAAAAACGCAGGCTTTTAAGAAAAATCACATTTTTGTTTCAACATTGCAAACGCTCTAGCGGCTAAACTATTGGAACGAGGTAATTCAAACATAAAGCATTCGTTAGATAATTTAAAGAGCTTTCAGGAAAGTCTTCAATTTTTCTTCTGCTCCTACCAGGAACGTTATAATAGTGTTCACGAAAAACGTAGGTTTTTAAGAAAAATCACATTTTTGTTTCAACTTTGCAAATGCTCTAGCGGCTAAACTATTGGAACGAGGTAAATCAAACATAAAGCATTCGTTAGATAATTTAAAGAGCTTTCAGGAAAGTCTTCATTTTTTCTTCTACTCCTACCAGTAACGTGTTAATAGTGTTCACGAAAAACAAAGGTTTTTGAGAAAAATCACATTTTTGTTTCAACTTTGCAAACGCTCTAGCGGCTTAACTGTTTGAGCGAGGTGAGTCAAACATAAAGCATTGGTTAGATAATTTAAAGAGCTTTCAGGAAAGTCTTCAATCTTTCTTCTACTCCTACCAGTAACGTTATAATAAAGTTCACGAAAAACGTAGGTTTTTAAGAAAAATTACATTTTTGTTTCAACTTTGCAAACGCTCTAGCGGCTAAACTATTGGAACGAGGTAAATCAAACATAAAGCATTCGTTAGATAATTTAAAGAGCTTTCAAGAAAGTCTTCAACTTTTCTTCTACTCCTACAAGTAACGTGGTAGTAGTCTTCAAGAAAAACGTAGGTTTTTGAGAAACATCACATTTTTGTTTCAACTTTGCAAACGCTCTAGAGGCTAAAATATTGGAACGAGGTGAGTCAAACCTAAAACATTCGTTAGATAATTTAAAGAGCTTTCAGGAAAGTCTTCAATTTTTCTTCTACTCCTACCAGGAACGTGGTAATAGTCTTCCCGAAAAACAAAGGTTTTTGAGAAAAATCACATTTTTCTTTCAACTTTGCAAACGCTCTAGCGGATAAACTGTTTGAACGAGGTGATTTAAATAAAAAACATTGGTTGGATAATTTGTAGTGCTTTCAGGAAAGCCTTCAATCTTTGTTCTACTTCTACCAGGAAGGTGGCAAAAGTTTTCACGAAAAACGAAGATTTTTGAGAAAAATCATATATTTTGATTCAACTTTTCAAACGCTCTATCGGCTTAACTGTTTGAACGAGGTGAGTTAAATAAAAAGCATTGGTTAAATAATTTGTAGTGCTTTCAGGAAAGCCTTCAATCTCTCTTCTTCTCCTACCAGGAACGTGGCAATAGTGTTCCCGAAAAACAAATGTTTTTGGGAAAAATCACATTTTTGTTTTAACTTTGCAACCGCTCTAGCGGTTAAACTATTTGAAAGAGGTGAGTCAAACATAAAGCATTGGTTATATAATTTAAAGAAATTTCAGGAAAGTCTTCAATTTTTCTTCTACTCCTACCTGTAACATGTTAATAGTGTTTACGAAAAACATAGGCTTTAGAGAAAAATCACATTTTTGTTTCAACTTTGCAAACGCTCTAGCGGCTTAACTATTGGAACGAGGTAAATCAAACATAAAGCATTCGTTAGATAATTTAAAGAGCTTTCAGGAAAGTTTTCAATCATTCTTCTACTCTCACCAGGAACGTGGCAACAGTTTTCATGAAAAACGTAGGTTTTTGAGAAAAATCACATATTTGTTTCAACTTTGCAAAAGCTCTGTTGCTAAACAATTTGAACGAGGTGAGCCAAACAAAAAGCATTGGTTAGATAATGTAAAGGGCTTTCAGGAAAGTCTTCAATCTTTCTTCTACTCCTACCAGGAAGGTGGCAATTGTGTTCCCGAAAAACGTGGGTTTTTGAGAAAAATCATATTTTTGTTACAACTTTGCAAACGCTCTAGTGGCTTAACTGTTTGAAAAAGGTGAGTTAAATAAAAAGCACTGGTTGGATAATTTGTAGTGCTTTCAGGAAAGCCTTCAATCTTTCTTCTACTTCTACCAGGAAGGTGGAAAAAGTGTTCACGAAAAACAAAGGTTTTTGAAAAAAATCAAATTTTTGTTTCAACTTTGCAAACACTCTGTCGGCTTAACTGTTTGAGCGAGGTGAGTCAAACATAAAGCATTTGTTAGAAAATTTGGAGTGCTTTCAGGAAAGTCTTCAATCTTTCTTCTACTCCTACCAGGAGCGTGGCAATAGTGTTCCCGAAAAACAAAGGTTTATGAAAAAAATCACATTTTTTTTCAACTTTGCAAACGCTCTATCGGCTAAACTATTTGAACGAGGTGAGTCAAACATAAAGCATTGGTAATATAATTTAAAGAGCTTTCAGGAAAGTCTTCAGTCTTTCTTTTACTCCTACCAGTAACGTGGTAATAGTGTTCACGAAAAACGTAGGCTTTTGAGAAAAATCACATTTTTGTTTCAACTTTGCAAACGCTCTAGCGGCTTAACTGTGTGAACGAGGTGATTTAAATAAAAAGCATTGGTTAGATTACTTGAAGTGCTTTCAGGAAAATCTTCAATCTTTCTTCTACTCCTACCAGGAACGTGGCAACAGTGTTCAAGGGAAACGTAGGTTTTTGAGAAAAATCACATCTTTGTTTCAACTTTGCAAACGCTCTAGCGGCTTAACTATTTGAGCGAGGTGAGTCAAACATAAAGCATTGGTTATATAATTTAAAGGGCTTTCAGGAAAGTCTTCAATCTTTCTTCTACTCCTACCAGTAACGTGTTAATAGTGTTCACGAAAAACGTAGGTTTTTAAGAAAAATTACATTTTTGTTTCAACTTTGCAAACGCTCTAGCGGCTAAACTATTGGAACGAGGTAAATCAAACATAAAGCATTGGTAATATAATTTAAAGAGCTTTCAGGAAAGTCTTCAATCTTTCTTCTACTCCTACCAGGAACGTTATAATAGTGTTCACGAAAAACGTAGGTTTTTAAGAAAAATCACATTTTTGTTTCAACTTTGCAAACGCTCTAGCGGCTAAACTATTGGAACGAGGTGAGTCAAACATAAAGCATTGGTAATATAATTTAAAGAGCTTTCAGGAAAGTCTTCAATCTTTCTTCTACTCCTACCAGGAACGTTATAATAGTGTTCACGAAAAACGTAGGTTTTTAAGAAAAATTACATTTTTGTTTCAACTTTGCAAACGCTCTAGCGGCTTAACTGTTTGAGCGAGGTGAGTCAAACATAAAGCATTGGTTATATAATTTAAAGGGCTTTCAGGAAAGTCTTCAATCTTTCTTCTACTCCTACCAGGAACGTTATAATAGTGTTCACGAAAAACGTGGGTTTTTAAGAAAAATCACATTTTTGTTTCAACTTTGCAAACGCTCTAGCGGCTAAACTATTGGAACGAGGTGAGTCAAACATAAAGCATTGGTAATATAATTTAAAGAGCTTTCAGGAAAGTCTTAAATTTTTCTTCTACTCCTACCAGTAACGTGTTAATAGTGTTCACGAAAAACATAGGCTTTAGAGAAAAATCACATGTTTGTTTCAACTTTGCAAACGCTCTAGCGGCTTAACTGTGTGAACGGGGTAAATCAAACATAAAGCATTCGTAAGATAATTTAAAGAGCTTTCAAGAAAGTCTTCAATCTTTCTTCTACTCTTACCAGGAACGTGGTAGTAGTCTTCAAGAAAAACGTAGGCTTTTGAGAAAAATCACATTTTTGTTTCAACTTTGCAAACGCTCTAGCGGCTAAAATATTGCAACGAGGTGAGTCAAACCTAAAACATTCGTTAGATAATTTAAAGAGCTTTCAGGAAAGTCTTCAATTTTTCTTCTACTCCTACCAGGAACGTGGTAATAGTGTTCACGAAAAACGTAGGTTTTTGAGAAAAATCACATTTTTGTTTCAACTTTGCAAACGCTCTATCGGCTAAACTATTTGAACGAGGTGAGTCAAACATAAAGCATTGGTAATATAATTTAAAGAGCTTTCAGGAAAGTCTTCAGTCTTTCTTCTACTCCTACCAGTAACGTGGTAATAGTGTTCACGAAAAACGTAGGCTTTTGAGAAAAATCACATTTTTGTTTCAACTTTGCAAACGCTCTAGCGGCTTAACTGTGTGAACGAGGTGATTTAAATAAAAAGCATTGGTTAGATTACTTGAAGTGCTTTCAGGAAAATCTTCAATCTTTCTTCTACTCCTACCAGGAGCGTGGCAATAGTGTTCCCGAAAAACAAAGGTTTTTGAGAAAAATCACATCTTTGTTTCAACTTTGCAAACGCTCTAGCGGCTTAGCTATTTGAGCGAGGTGAGTCAAACATAAAGCATTGGTTATATAATTTAAAGGGCTTTCAGGAAAGTCTTCAATCTTTCTTCTACTCCTACCAGGAACGTTATAATAGTGTTCACGAAAAACGTAGGTTTTTAAGAAAAATCACATTTTTGTTTCAACTTTGCAAACGCTCTAGCGGCTAAACTATTGGAACGAGGTGAGTCAAACATAAAACATTGGTTACATAATTTAAAGGGCTTTCAGGAAAGTCTTCAATCTTTCTTCTACTCCTACCAGGAACGTTATAATAGTGTTCACGAAAAACGTGGGTTTTTAAGAAAAATCACATTTTTGTTTCAACTTTGCAAACGCTCTAGCGGCTAAACTATTGGAACGAGGTGAGCCAAACATAAAGCATTGGTAATATAATTTAAAGAGCTTTCAGGAAAGTCTTAAATTTTTCTTCTACTCCTACCAGTAACGTGTTAATAGTGTTCACGAAAAACATAGGCTTTAGAGAAAAATCACATGTTTGTTTCAACTTTGCAAACGCTCTAGCGGCTTAACTGTGTGAACGAGGTGATTTAAATAAAAAGCGTTGGTTAGATTACTTGAAGTGCTTTCAGCAAAATCTTCAATCTTTCTTCTACTCCTCCTTTGCAAACGCTCTAGCGGCTTAACTGTTTGAACGGGGTAAATCAAACATAAAGCATTGGTTATATAATTTAAAGGGCTTTCAGGAAAGTCTTCAATCTTTCTTCTACTCCTACCAGGAACGTTATAATAGTGTTCACGAAAAACGTGGGTTTTTAAGAAAAATCACATTTTTGTTTCAACTTTGCAAACGCTCTAGCGGCTAAACTATTGGAACGAGGTAAATCAAACATAAAGCATTCGTTAGATAATTTAAAGAGCTTTCAGGAAAGTCTTCAATTTTTCTTCTACTCCTACCAGGAACGTTATAATAGTGTTCACGAAAAACGTAGGCTTTTGAGAAAAATCACATTTTTGTTTCAACTTTGCAAATGCTCTAGCGGCTAAACTATTGGAACGAGGTAAATCAAACATAAAGCATTCGTTAGATAATTTAAGGAGCTTTCAGGAGAGTCTTCATTTTTTCTTCTACTCCTACCAGTAACGTGTTAATAAAGTTCACGAAAAACAAAGGTTTTTGAGAAAAATCACATTTTTGTTTCAACTTTGCAAACGCTCTATCGGCTAAACTATTTGAAAGAGGTGAGTCAAACATAAAGCATTGGTTATATAATTTAAAGAGCTTTCAGGAAAGTCTTCAATCATTCTTCTACTCTCACCAGGAACGTGGTAGTAGTCTTCAAGAAAAACGTAGGCTTTTGAGAAAAATCAAATTTTTGTTTCAACTTTGCAAACGCTCTAGCGGTTAAACTATTTGAAAGGGGTAAATCAAACATAAAACATTCGTAAGATAATTTAAAGAGCTTTCAAGAAAGTCTTCAGTCTTTCTTCTACTCTTACCAGGAACGTGGTAGTAGTCTTCAAGAAAAACGTAGGCTTTTGAGAAAAATCACATTTTTGTTTCAACTTTGCAAACGCTCTAGCGGCTAAAATATTAGAACGAGGTGAGTCAAACCTAAAACATTCGTTAGATAATTTAAAGAGCTTTCAGGAAAGTCTTCAATTTTTCTTCTACTCCTACCAGTAACATGTTAATAGTGTTCACGAAAAACATAGGCTTTAGAGAAAAATCACATTTTTGTTTCAACTTTGCAAACGCTCTAGCGGCTTAACTATTTGAACGGGGTAAATCAATTATAAAGCATTCGTAAGATAATTTAAAGAGCTTTCAAGAAAGTCTTCAATCTTTCTTCTACTCTTACCAGGAACGTGGTAGTAGTCTTCAAGAAAAACGTAGGCTTTTGAGAAAAATCACATTTTTGTTTCAACTTTGCAAACGCTCTAGCGGCTAAAATATTGGAACGAGGTGAGTCAAACCTAAAACATTCGTTAGATAATTTAAAGAGCTTTCAGGAAAGTCTTAAATTTTTCTTCTACTTCTACCAGTAACGTGGTAATAGTGTTCACGAAAAACGTAGGTTTTTGAGAAAAATCACATTTTTGTTTCAACTTTGCAAACGCTCTAGCGGCTAAACTATTTGAAAGGGGTAAATCAAACATAAAACATTCGTAAGATAATTTAAAGAGCTTTCAAGAAAGTCTTCAATCTTTCTTCTACTCTTACCAGGAACGTGGTAGTAGTCTTCAAGAAAAACGTATGCTTTTGAGAAAAATCACATTTTTGTTTCAACTTTGCAAACGCTCTAGCGGCTTAAATATTGGAACGAGGTGAGTCAAACCTAAAACATTCGTTAGATAATTTAAAGAGCTTTCAGGAAAGTCTTAAATTTTTCTTCTACTCCTACCAGGAACGTGGTAATAGTTTTCCCGTAAAACAAAGGTTTTTGAGAAAAATCACATTTTTGTTTCAACTTTGCAAACGCTAACTAGCGGCTTAACTATTGGAACGAGGTAAATCAAACATAAAGCATTCGTTAGATAATTTAAAGAGCTTTCAGGAAAGTCTTCAATCATTCTTCTACTCTCACCAGGAACGTGGCAACAGTTTTCATGAAAAACGTAGGTTTTTGAGAAAAATCATATATTTGTTTCAACTTTGCAAAAGCTCTGTTGCTAAACAATTTCAACGAGGTGAGTCAAACAAAAAGCATTGGTTAGATAATGTAAAGGGCTTTCAGGAAAGTCTTCAATCTTTCTTCTACTCCTACCAGGAAGGTGGCAATAGTGTTCCCGAAAAACGTGGGTTTTTGAGAAAAATCACATTTTTGTTACAACTTTGCAAACGCTCTAGTGGCTTAACTGTTTGAAAAAGGTGAGTTAAATAAAAAGCATTGGTTGGATAATTTGTAGTGCTTTCAGGAAAGCCTTCAATCTTTCTTCTACTTCTACCAGGAAGGTGGAAATAGTGTTCACGAAAAACAAAGGTTTTTGAAAAAAATCAAATTTTTGTTTCAACTTTGCAAACACTCTGTCGGCTAAACTATTTGAAAGAGGTGAGTCAAACATAAAGCATTTGTTAGAAAATTTGGAGTGCTTTCAGGAAAGTCTTCAATCTTTCTTCTACTCCTACCAGGAGCGTGGCAATAGTGTTCCCGAAAAACAAAGGTTTTTGAAAAAAATTACATTTTTTTTCAACTTTGCAAACGCTCTATCGGCTAAACTATTTGAAAGAGGTGAGTCAAACATAAAGCATTGGTAATATAATTTAAAGAGCTTTCAGGAAAGTCTTCAGTCTTTCTTCTACTCCTACCAGTAACGTGGTAATAGTGTTCACGAAAAACGTAGGCTTTTGAGAAAAATCACATTTTTGTTTCAACTTTGCAAACGCTCTAGCGGCTTAACTGTGTGAACGAGGTGATTTAAATAAAAAGCATTGGTTAGATTACTTGAAGTGCTTTCAGGAAAATCTTCAATCTTTCTTCTACTCCTACCAGGAACGTGGCAACAGTGTTCACGGGAAACGTAGGTTTTTAAGAAAAATTACATTTTTGTTTCAACTTTGCAAACGCTCTAGCGGCTAAACTATTGGAACGAGGTAAATCAAACATAAAGCATTCGTTATATAATTTAAAGGGCTTTCAGGAAAGTCTTCAATTTTTTTTCTACTCCTACCAGGAACGTTATAATAGTGTTCACGAAAAACGTAGGTTTTTAAGAAAAATCACATTTTTGTTTCAACTTTGCAAACGCTCTAGCGGCTAAACTATTGGAACGAGGTAAATCAAACATAAAGCATTCGTTAGATAATTTAAAGTGCTTTCAGGAAAGTCTTCAATCTTTCTTCTACTCCTACCAGGAGCGTGGCAATAGTGTTCCCGAAAAACAAAGGTTTTTGAAAAAAATCACATTTTTGTTTCAACTTTGCAAACGCTCTATCGGCTAAACTATTTGAAAGAGGTGAGTCAAACATAAAGCATTGGTTATATAATTTAAAGAGCTTTGAGGAAAATCTTCAATCTTTCTTCTACTCCTACCAGTAACGTTATAATAGTGTTCACGAAAAACGTAGGTTTTTAAGAAAAATTACATTTTTGTTTCAACTTTGCAAACGCTCTAGCGGCTAAACTGTTGGAACGAGGTAAATCAAACATAAAGCATTCGTTATATAATTTAAAGGGCTTTCAGGAAAGTCTTCAATCTTTCTTCTACTCCTACCAGGAACGTTATAATAGTGTTCACGAAAAACGTAGGTTTTTAAGAAAAATCACATTTTTGTTTCAACTTTGCAAACGCTCTAGCGGCTAAACTATTGGAACGAGGTGAGTCAAACATAAAGCATTGGTAATATAATTTAAAGAGCTTTCAGGAAAGTCTTCAATCTTTCTTCTACTCCTACCAGGAACGTTATAATAGTGTTCACGAAAAACGTAGGTTTTTAAGAAAAATTACATTTTTGTTTCAACTTTGCAAACGCTCTAGCGGCTTAACTGTTTGAGCGAGGTGAGTCAAACATAAAGCATTGGTTATATAATTTAAAGGGCTTTCAGGAAAGTCTTCAATCTTTCTTCTACTCCTACCAGGAACGTTATAATAGTGTTCACGAAAAACGTGGGTTTTTAAGAAAAATCACATTTTTGTTTCAACTTTTCAAACGCTCTAGCGGCTAAACTATTGGAACGAGGTGAGTCAAACATAAAGCGTTGGTAATATAATTTAAAAAGCTTTCAGGAAAGTCTTAAGTTTTTCTTCTACTCCTACCAGTAACGTGTTAATAGTGTTTACGAAAAACATAGGCTTTAGAGAAAAATCACATGTTTGTTTCAACTTTGCAAACGCTCTAGCGGCTTAACTGTGTGAACGAGGTGATTTAAATAAAAAGCGTTGGTTAGATTACTTGAAGTGCTTTCAGGAAAATCTTCAATCTTTCTTCTACTCCTACCAGGAACGTGGCAACAGTGTTCACGGGAAACGTAGGTTTTTGAGAAAAATCACATCTTTGTTTCAACTTTGCAAACGCTCTAGCGGCTTAACTAATAGAGCGAGGTGAGTCAAACATAAAGCATTGGTTAGATAATTTAAAGGGCTTTCAGGAAATTCTTCAATTTTTCTTCTACTCCTACCAGGAACGTTATAATAGTGTTCACGAAAAACAAAGGTTTTTGAGAAAAATCACATTTTTGTTTCAACTTTGCAAACGCTCTAGGGGATTAACTGTTTGAACGAAATGATTTAAATAAAAAGCATTGGTTGGATAATTTGTAGTGCTTTCAGGAAAGTCTTCAATCTTTGTTCTACTTCTACCAGGAAGGTGGCAAAAGTGTTCACGAAAAACGAAGATTTTTGAGAAAAATCATACTTGTCTTAACTTTGCAAACGCTCTAGCGGCTTAACTGTTTGAACGAGATGAGTTAAATAAAAAACATTGGTTAACTAATTTGTGGTGCTTTCAGGAAAGCCTTCAATCTCTCTTCTACTTCTACCAGGAACGTGGCAATAGTGTTCACGAAAAAGAAATGTTTTTGGGAAAAATCACATTTTTGTTTTAACTTTGCAAGCGCTCTAGCGGCTAAACTATTGGAACGAGGTGAGTCAAACATAAAGCATTAGTTAGATAATTTAAAGGGCTTTCAGGAAAGTCTTCAATCTTTCTTCTACTCTCACCAGGAACGTGGCAACAGTTTTCATGAAAAACGTAGGTTTTTGAGAAAAATCACATTTTTGTTTCCACTTTGCAAAAGCTCTGTTGCTAAACAATTTGAACGAGGTGTGTCAAACATAAAGCATTGGTTAGATAATTTAAAGGGCTTTCAGGAAAGTCTTCAAACTTTCTTCTACTCCTACCAGGAAGGTGGCAATAGTGTTCCCGAAAAACAAAGGTTTTTGAGAAAAATCACATTTTTGTTACAACTTTGCAAACGCTCTAGCGGCTTAACTGTTTGAACGATGTGAGTCAAACATAAAGCGTTGGTTATATAATTTAAAGAGCTTTGAGGAAAGTCTTCAATCTTTCTTCTACTCCTACCAGTAACGTTATAATAGTGTTCACGAAAAACGTAGGTTTTTAAGAAAAATTACATTTTTGTTTCAACTTTGCAAACGCTCTAGCGGCTAAACTATTGGAACGAGGTAAATCAAACATAAAGCATTCGTTAGATAATTTAAAGAGCTTTCAGGAAAGTCTTCAATTTTTCTTCTACTCCTACCAGTAACGTGTTAATAGTGTTCACGAAAAACATAGGCTTTAGAGAAAAATCACATGTTTGTTTCAACTTTGCAAACGCTCTAGCGGCTTAACTGTGTGAACGAGGTGATTTAAATAAAAAGCGTTGGTGCTTTCAGCGGCTTAACTAATAGAGCGAGGTGAGTGAAACATAAAGCATTGGTTAGATAATTTAAAGGGCTTTCAGGAAAGTCTTCAATTTTTCTTCTACTCCTACCAGTAACGTTATAGTAGTGTTCACGAAAAACGTAGGTTTTTAAGAAAAATTACATTTTTGTTTCAACTTTGCAAACGCTCTAGCGGCTAAACTATTGGAACGAGGTAAATCAAACATAAAGCATTCGTTATATAATTTAAAGGACTTTCAGGAAAGTCTTCAATCTTTCTTCTGCTCCTACCAGGAACGTTATAATAGTGTTCACGAAAAACGTAGGTTTTTAAGAAAAATCACATTTTTGTTTCAACTTTGCAAACGCTCTAGCGGCTAAACTATTGGAACGAGGTGAGTCAAACATAAAGCATTGGTAATATAATTTAAAGAGCTTTCAGGAAAGTCTTCAATCTTTCTTCTACTCCTACCAGGAACGTTATAATAGTGTTCACGAAAAACGTAGGTTTTTAAGAAAAATTACATTTTTGTTTCAACTTTGCAAACGCTCTAGCGGCTTAACTGTTTGAGCGAGGTGAGTCAAACATAAAGCATTGGTTATATAATTTAAAGGGCTTTCAGGAAAGTCTTCAATCTTTCTTCTACTCCTACCAGGAACGTTATAATAGTGTTCACGAAAAACGTGGGTTTTTAAGAAAAATCACATTTTTGTTTCAACTTTTCAAACGCTCTAGCGGCTAAACTATTGGAACGAGGTGAGTCAAACATAAAGCATTGGTAATATAATTTAAAAAGCTTTCAGGAAAGTCTTAAGTTTTTCTTCTACTCCTACCAGTAACGTGTTAATAGTGTTCACGAAAAACATAGGCTTTAGAGAAAAATCACATGTTTGTTTCAACTTTGCAAACGCTCTAGCGGCTTAACTGTGTGAACGAGGTGATTTAAATAAAAAGCGTTGGTTAGATTACTTGAAGTGCTTTCAGGAAAATCTTCAATCTTTCTTCTACTCCTACCAGGAACGTGGCAACAGTGTTCACGGGAAACGTAGGTTTTTGAGAAAAATCACATCTTTGTTTCAACTTTGCAAACGCTCTAGCGGCTTAACTAATAGAGCGAGGTGAGTCAAACATAAAGCATTGGTTAGATAATTTAAAGGGCTTTCAGGAAAGTCTTCAATTTTTCTTCTACTCCTACCAGGAACGTTATAATAGTGTTCACGAAAAACAAAGGTTTTTCAGAAAAATCACATTTTTGTTTCAACTTTGCAAACGCTCTAGGGGATTAACTGTTTGAACGAAATGATTTAAATAAAAATTAATGGTTGGATAATTTGTAGTGCTTTCAGGAAAGCCTTCAATCTTTGTTCTACTTCTACCAGGAGCGTGGCAATAGTGTTCCCGAAAAACAAAGGTTTTTGAAAAAAATCACATTTTTGTTTCAACTTTGCAAACACTCTGTCGGCTAAACTATTTGAAAGAGGTGAGTCAAACATAAAGCATTGGTTAGATAATTTGAAGTGCTTTCAGGAAAGTCTTCAATCTTTCTTCTACTCCTACCAGGAGCGTGGCAATCGTGTTCACGAAATACAAAGGTTTTTGAAAAAAATCCCATTTTTGTTTCAACTTTGCAAACGCTCTATCGGCTAAACTATTTGAACGAGGTGAGTCAAACATAAAGCATTGGTAATATAATTTAAAGAGCTTTCAGGAAAGTCTTCAATTTTTCTTCTACTCCTACCAGTAACGTGTTAGTAGTGTTCACGAAAAACATAGGCTTTAGAGAAAAATCACAGTTTTGTTTCAACTTTGCAAACGCTCTAGCGGCTAAACTGTGTGAGCGAGGTGATTTAAATAAAAAGCGTTGGTTAGATTACTTGAAGTGCTTTCAGGAAAATCTTCAATCTTTCTTCTACTCCTACCAGGAACGTGGCAACAGTGTTCACGGGAAACGTAGGTTTTTGAAAAAAATCACATTTTTGTTTCAACTTTGCAAACACTCTGTCGGCTAAACTATTGGAAAGAGGTAAATCAAACATAAAGCATTCGTTAGATAATTTAAAGGGCTTTCAGGAAAGTCTTCATTTTTTCTTCTACTCCTACCAGTAACGTGTTAATAGTGTTCACGAAAAACGTAGGCTTTTAAGAAAAATCACATTTTTGTTTCAACATTGCAAACGCTCTAGCGGCTAAACTATTGGAACGAGGTAAATCAAACATAAAGCATTCGTTAGATAATTTAAAGAGCTTTCAGGAAAGTCTTCAATTTTTCTTCTGCTCCTACCAGGAACGTTATAATAGTGTTCACGAAAAACGTAGGTTTTTAAGAAAAATCACATTTTTGTTTCAACTTTGCAAATGCTCTAGCGGCTAAACTATTGGAAAGAGGTAAATCAAACATAAAGCATTCGTTAGATAATTTAAAGGGCTTTCAGGAAAGTCTTCATTTTTTCTTCTACTCCTACCAGTAACGTGTTAATAGTGTTCACGAAAAACAAAGGTTTATGAGAAAAATCACATTTTTGTTTCAACCAGTAACGTTATAATAAAGTTCACGAAAAACGTAGGTTTTTAAAAAAATTACATTTTTGTTTAAACTTTGCAAACGCTCTAGCGGCTAAACTATTGGAACGAGGTAAATCAAACATAAAGCATTCGTTAGATAATTTAAAGAGCTTTAAAGAAAGTCTTCAACTTTTCTTCTACTCCTACCAGTAACGTGGTAATAGTCTTCACGAAAAACGTAGGCTTTTGAGAAAAATCACATTTTTGTTTCAACTTTGCAAACGCTCTAGCGGCTAAACTATTGGAACCGGGTGAGTCAAACATAAAACATTCGTTAGATAATTTAAAGAGCTTTCAGGAAAGTCTTCAATTTTTCTTCTACTCCTACCAGTAACGTGTCAATAGTGTTCACGAAAAACATAGGCTTTAGAGAAAAATCACATTTTTGTTTCAACTTTGCAAACACTCTAGGGGCTAAACTATTTGAAAGAGGTAAATCAAACATAAAGCATTGGTTAGATAATTTAAAGAGCTTTCATAAAAGTCTTCAACCTTTCTTCTACTCCTACCAGTAACGTGGTAATAGTGTCCACGAAAAAGGTAGGCTTTAGAGAAAAATCACATTTTTGTTTCAACTTTAAAAACACTCTAGCGGCTTAACTGTTTGAGCGAGGTGAGTCAAACATAAGGCATTGGTTAGATAATTTAAAGGGCTTTCAGGAAAGTCTTCAATCTTTCTCCTATTCCTACCACTAACGTGGTAATAGTGTCCACGAAAAAGGTAGGCTTTTGAGAAAAATCACATTTTTGTTTCAACTTTGCAAACGCTCTAGCGGCTTAACTGTGTGAGCGATGTGATTTAAATAAAAAGCATTGGTTAGACTATTTGAAGTGCTTTCAGGAAAATCTGCAATCTTTCTTCTACTCCTACCAGGACCGTGGCAACAGTGTTCACGTTAAACGTAGGTTTTTGAGAAAAATCACGTCTTTGTTTCAACTTTGCAAACGCTCTAGCGGCTTAACTGTGTGAGCGATGTGATTTAGATAAAAAGCATTGGTTAGACTATTTGAAGTGCTTTCAGGAAAATCTTCAATCTTTCTTCTACTTCTACCAGGACCGTGGCAACAGTGTTCACGGGAAACGTAGATTTTTGAGAAAAATCACGTCTTTGTTTCAACTTTGCAAACGCTCTAGCGGCTTGACTATTTGAGCAAAGTGAGTCAAAGATAAAGCATTGGTTAGATAATTTAAAGGGCTTTCAGAAAAGTCTTCAACCTTTCTTCTACTCCTACCAGGAAGGTGGCTATAGTCTTGACGAAAAACGTAGGCTTTTGAGAAAAATCACATTTTTGTTTCAACTTTGCAAACGCTCTAGGGGCTAAACTATTTGAACGAGGTGAGTCAAACATAAAGCATTGGTAAGATAATTTAAAGGGCTTTCAGGAAAGTCTTCAATCTTTCTTCTACTCCTACCAGGAAGGTGGCAATAGTGTTCGCGAAAAACGAAAGTTTTTGAGAAAAATCATATTTTGGTTTCAACTTTGCAAACGCTCTAGCGGCTTAACTGTTTGAACAAGGTAAATCAAACATAAAGCATTGGTTAGATAATTTAACTGGCTTTCAGGAAAACCTTCAATCTTTCTTTTACTCCTACCAGGAAGGTGGCAATAGTGTTCACGAAAAACGTAGGATTTTGAGAAAAATCACATTTTTGTTTCAACTTTGCAAACGCTCTAGCGGCTAAACTATTTGAACGGGGTAAATCAAACATAAAGCATTCGTAAGATAATTTAAAGAGCTTTCAAGAAAGTCTTCAATCTTTCTTCTACTCTTACCAGGAACGTGGAAGTAGTCTTCAAGAAAAACGTAGGCTTTTGAGAAAAATCACATTTTTGTTTCAACTTTGCAAACGCTCTAGCGGCTAAAATATTGGAACGAGGTGAGTCAAACCTAAAACATTCGTTAAATAATTTAAAGAGCTTTCAGGAAAGTCTTCAATTTTTCTTCTACTCCTACCAGGAACGTGGTAATAGTCTTCCCGAAAAACAAAGGTTTTTGAGAAAAATCACATTTTTGTTTCAACTTTGCAAACGCTCTAGCGGATTAACTGTTTGAACGAGGTGATTTAAATAAAAAGCATTGGTTGGATAATTTGTAGTGCTTTCAGGAAAGCCTTCAATCTCTCTTCTTCTCCTACCAGGAACGTGGCAATAGTGTTCCCGAAAAACAAATGTTTTTGGGAAAAATCACATTTTTGTTTTAACTTTGCAACCGCTCTAGCGGTTAAACTATTTGAAAGAGGTGAGTCAAACATAAAGCATTGGTTATATAATTTAAAGAAATTTCAGGAAAGTCTTCAATTTTTCTTCTACTCCTACCTGTAACATGTTAATAGTGTTTACGAAAAACATAGGCTTTAGAGAAAAATCACATTTTTGTTTCAACTTTGCAAACGCTCTAGCGGCTTAACTATTGGAACGAGGTAAATCAAACATAAAGCATTCGTTAGATAATTTAAAGAGCTTTCAGGAAAGTCTTCAATCATTCTTCTACTCTCACCAGGAACGTGGCAACAGTTTTCATGAAAAACGTAGGTTTTTGAGAAAAATCACATATTTGTTTCAACTTTGCAAAAGCTCTGTTGCTAAACAATTTGAACGAGGTGAGTCAAACAAAAAGCATTGGTTAGATAATGTAAAGGGCTTTCAGGAAAGTCTTCAATCTTTCTTCTACTCCTACCAGGAAGGTGGCAATAGTGTTCCCGAAAAACGTGGGTTTTTGAGAAAAATCTCATTTTTGTTACAACTTTGCAAACGCTCTAGTGGCTTAACTGTTTGAAAGAGGTGAGTTAAATAAAAAGCACTGGTTGGATAATTTGTAGTGCTTTCAGGAAAGCCTTCAATATTTCTTCTACTTCTACCAGGAAGGTGGAAATAGTGTTCACGAAAAACAAAGGTTTTTGAAAAAAATCAAATTTTTGTTTCAACTTTGCAAACACTCTGTCGGCTAAACTATTTGAAAGAGGTGAGTCAAGCATAAAGCATTTGTTAGAAAATTTGGAGTGCTTTCAGGAAAGTCTTCAATCTTTCTTCTACTCCTACCAGGAGCGTGGCAATAGTGTTCCCGAAAAACAAAGGTTTTTGAAAAAAATCACATTTTTTTTCAACTTTGCAAACGCTCTATCGGCTAAACTATTTGAACGAGGTGAGTCAAACATAAAGCATTGGTAATATAATTTAAAGAGCTTTCAGGAAAGTCTTCAGTCTTTCTTCTACTCCTACCAGTAACGTGGTAATAGTGTTCACGAAAAACGTAGGCTTTTGAGAAAAATCACATTTTTGTTTCAACTTTGCAAACGCTCTAGCGGATTAACTGTGTGAACGAGGTGATTTAAATAAAAAGCATTGGTTAGATTACTTGAAGTGCTTTCAGGAAAATCTTCAATCTTTCTTCTACTCCTACCAGGAACGTGGCAACAGTGTTCACGGGAAACGTAGGTTTTTGAGAAAAATCACATCTTTGTTTCAACTTTGCAAACGCTCTAGCGGCTTAACTATTTGAGCGAGGTGAGTCAAACATAAAGCATAGCTTATATAATTTAAAGGGCTTTCAGGAAAGTCTTCAATCTTTCTTCTACTCCTACCAGGTACGTTATAATAGTGTTCACGAAGAACGTAGGTTTTTAAGAAAAATCACATTTTTGTTTCAACTTTGCAAACGCTCTAGCGGCTAAACTATTGGAACGAGGTAAATCAAACATAAAGCATTGGTAATACAATTTAAAGAGCTTTCAGGAAAGTCTTCAATCTTTCTTCTACTCCTACCAGGAACGTTATAATAGTGTTCACGAAAAACGTAGGTTTTTAAGAAAAATCACATTTTTGTTTCAACTTTGCTAACGCTCTAGGGGCTAAACTATTTGAACGAGGTGAGTCAAACATAAAGCATTGGTAAGATAATTTAAAGGGCTTTCAGGAAAGTCTTCAATCTTTCTTCTACTCCTACCAGGAAGGTGGCAATAGTGTTCACGAAAAACGAAAGTTTTTGAGAAAAATCATATTTTGGTTTCAACTTTGCAAACGCTCTAGCGGCTTAACTGTTTGAACGAGGTAAATCAAACATAAACCATTCGTTAGATAATTTAAAGAGCTTTCAAGAAAGCCTTCAATCTTTCTTCTGCTCTTACCAGGAAGGTGGCAATAGTGTTCACGAAAAACGTAGGTTTTTGAGTAAAATCACATTTTTGTTTCAACTTTGCAAACGCTCTAGCGGCTAAACTATTTAAACGGGGTAAATCAAACATAAAGCATTCGTAAGATAATTTAAAGAGCTTTCAAGAAAGTCTTCAATCTTTCTTCTACTCTTACCAGGATCGTGGTAGTAGTCTTCAAGAAAAACGTAGGCTTTTGAGAAAAATCACATTTTTGTTTCAACTTTGCAAACGCTCTAGGGGCTAAACTATTTGAACGAGGTGAGTCAAACATAAAGCAATGGTAAGATAATTTAAAGGGCTTTCAGGAGAATCTTCAATCTTTCTTCTACTCCTACCAGGAAGGTGGCATAAGTGTTCGCGAAAAACGAAAGTTTTTGAGAAAAATCATAATTTGGTTTCAACTTTGCAAACGCTCTAGCGGCTTAACTGTTTGAACGAGGTAAATCAAACATAAACCATTCGTTAGATAATTTAAAGAGCTTTCAAGAAAGCCTTCAATCTTTCTTCTACTCCTACCAGGAAGGTGGCATAAGTGTTCGCGAAAAACGAAAGTTTTTGAGTAAAATCACATTTTTGTTTCAACTTTGCAAACGCTCTAGCGGCTAAACTATTTAAACGGGGTAAATCAAACATAAAGCATTCGTAAGATAATTTAAAGAGCTTTCAAGAAAGTCTTCAATCTTTCTTCTACTCTTACCAGGAACGTGGTAGTAGTCTTCAAGAAAAACGTAGGCTTTTGAGAAAAATCACATTTTTGTTTCAACTTTGCAAACGCTCTAGCGGCTTAGCTATTTGAGCGAGGTGAGTCAAACCTAAAACATTCGTTAGATATTTTAAAGAGCTTTCAGGAAAGTCTTCAATTTTTCTTCTTCTCCTACCAGGAACGTGGTAATAGTCTTCCCGAAAAACAAAGGTTTTTGAGAAAAATCACATTTTTGTTTCAACTTTGCAAACGCTCTAGCGGATTAACTGTTTGAACGAGGTGATTTAAATAAAAAGCATTGGTTGGATAATTTGTAGTGCTTTCAGGAAAGCCTTTAATCTTTGTTCTACTTCTACCAGGAAGGTGGCAAAAGTTTTCACGAAAAACGAAGATTTTTGAGAAAAATCATATTTGTCTTAACTTTGCAAACGCTCTAGCGGCTTAACTGTTTGAACGAGGTGAGTTAAATAAAAAGCATTGGTTAAATAATTTGTAGTGCTTTGAGGAAAGCCTTCAATCTTTCTTCTTCTCCTACCAGGAACGTGGCAATAGTGTTCCCGAAAAACAAATGTTTTTGGGAAAAATCACATTTTTGTTTTAACTTTGCAACCGCTCTAGCGGTTAAACTATTTGAAAGAGGTGAGTCAAACATAAAGCATTGGTTATATAATTTAAAGAAATTTCAGGAAAGTCTTCAATTTTTCTTCTACTCCTACCTGTAACATGTTAATAGTGTTTACGAAAAACATAGGCTTTAGAGAAAAATCACATTTTTGTTTCAACATTGCAAACGCTCTAGCGGCTTAACTATTGGAACGAGGTAAATCAAACATAAAACATTCGTTAGATAATTTAAAGAGCTTTCAGGAAAGTCTTCAATCATTCTTCTACTCTCACCAGGAACGTGGCAACAGTTTTCATGAAAAACGTAGGTTTTTGAGAAAAATCACATATTTGTTTCAAATTTGCAAAAGGCCTGTTGCTAAACAATTTGAACGAGGTGAGTCAAACAAAAAGCATTGGTTAGATAATGTAAAGGGCTTTCAGGAAAGTCTTCAATCTTTCTTCTACTCCTACCAGGAAGGTGGCAATAGTGTTCCCGAAAAACGTGGGTTTTTGAGAAAAATCACATTTTTGTTACAACTTTGCAAACGCTCTAGTGGCTTAACTGTTTGAAAGAGGTGAGTTAAATAAAAAGCACTGGTTGGATAATTTGTAGTGCTTTCAGTAAAGCCTTCAATCTTTCTTCTACTTCTACCAGGAAGGTGGAAATAGTGTTCACGAAAAACAAAGGTTTTTGAAAAAAATCAAATTTTTGTTTCAACTTTGCAAACACTCTGTCGGCTAAACTATTTGAAAGAGGTGAGTCAAACATAAAGCATTTGTTAGAAAATTTGGAGTGCTTTCAGGAAAGTCTTCAATCTTTCTTCTACTCCTACCAGGAGCGTGGCAATAGTGTTCCCGAAAAACAAAGGTTTTTGAAAAAAATCACATTTTTTTCAACTTTGCAAACGCTCTATCGGCTAAACTATTTGAACGAGGTGAGTCAAACATAAAGCATTGGTAATATAATTTAAAGAGCTTTCAGGAAAGTCTTCAGTCTTTCTTCTACTCCTACCAGTAACGTGGTAATAGTGTTCACGAAAAACGTAGGCTTTTGAGAAAAATCACATTTTTGTTTCAACTTTGCAAACGCTCTAGCGGATTAACTGTGTGAACGAGGTGATTTAAATAAAAAGCATTGGTTAGATTACTTGAAGTGCTTTCAGGAAAATCTTCAATCTTTCTTCTACTCCTACCAGGAACGTGGCAACAGTGTTCACGGGAAACGTAGGTTTTTGAGAAAAATCACATCTTTGTTTCAACTTTGCAAACGCTCTAGCGGCTTAACTATTTGAGCGAGGTGAGTCAAACATAAAGCATTGGTTATATAATTTAAAGGGCTTTCAGGAAAGTCTTCAATCTTTCTTCTACCAGGTACGTTATAATAGTGTTCACGAAGAACGTAGGTTTTTAAGAAAAATCACATTTTTGTTTCAACTTTGCAAACGCTCTAGCGGCTAAATTATTGGAACGAGGTAAATCAAACATAAAGCATTCGTTAGATAATTTAAAGTGCTTTCAGGAAAGTCCTCAATCTTTCTTCTACTCCTACCAGGAGCGTGGCAGTAGTGTTCCCGAAAAACAAAGGTTTTTGAAAAAAATCACATTTTTGTTTCAACTTTGCAAACGCTCTATCGGCTAAACTATTTGAAAGAGGTGAGTCAAACATAAAGCATTGGTTATATAATTAAAAGAGCTTTGAGGAAAGTCTTCAATCTTTCTTCTACTCCTACCAGTAACGTTATAATAGTGTTTACGAAAAACGTAGGTTTTTAAGAAAGATTACATTTTTGTTTCAACTTTGCAAACGCTCTAGCGGCTAAACTATTGGAACGAGGTAAATCAAACATAAAGCATTGGTAATATAATTTAAAGAGCTTTCAGGAAAGTCTTCAATCTTTCTTCTACTCCTACCAGGAACGTTATAATAGTGTTCACGAAAAACGTAGGTTTTTAAGAAAAATCACATTTTTGTTTCAACTTTGCAAACACTCTAGCGGCTAAACTATTGGAACGAGGTGAGTCAAACATAAAGCATTGGTAATATAATTTAAAGAGCTTTCAGGAAAGTCTTCATTCTTTCTCCTACTCCTACCAGGAACGTTATAATAGTGTTCACGAAAAACGTAGGTTTTTAAGAAAAATTACATTTTTGTTTCAACTTTGCAAACGCTCTAGCGGCTTAACTGTTTGAGCGAGGTGAGTCAAACATAAAGCATTGGTTATATAATTTAAAGGGCTTTCAGGAAAGTCTTCAATCTTTCTACTACTCCTACCAGGGACGTTATAATAGTGTTCACGAAAAACGTGGGTTTTTAAGAAAAATCACATTTTTGTTTCAACTTTGCAAACGCTCTAGCGGCTAAACTATTGGAACGAGGTGAGTCAAACATAAAGCATTGGTAATATAATTTAAAGAGCTTTCAGGAAAGTCTTAAATTTTTCTTCTACTCCTACCAGTAACGTGGCAATAGTGTTCACGAAAAACATAGGCTTTAGAGAAAAATCACATGTTTTTTTCAACTTTGCAAACGCTCTAGCGGCTTAACTGTGTGAACGAGGTGATTTAAATAAAAAGCGTTGGTGCTTTCAGCGGCTTAACTAATAGAGCGAGGTGAGTGAAACATAAAGCATTGGTTAGATAATTTAAAGGGCTTTCAGGAAAGTCTTCAATTTTTCTTCTACTCCTACCAGGAACGTTATAATAGTGTTCACGAAAAACGTAGGTTTATAAGAAAAATCACATTTTTGTTTCAACTTTGCAAATGCTCTAGCGGCTAAACTATTGGAACGAGGTAAATCAAACATAAGGCATTCGTTAGATAATTTAAGGAGCTTTCAGGAAAGTCTTCATTTTTTCTTCTACTCCTACCAGTAACGTGTTAATAAAGTTCACGAAAAACAAAGGTTTTTGAGAAAAATCACATTTTTGTTTCAACTTTGCAAACGCTCTATCGGCTAAACTATTTGAAAGAGGTGAGTCAAACATAAAGCATTGGTTATATAATTTAAAGAGCTTTCAGGAAAGTCTTCAATTTTTCTTCTACTCCTACCAGTAACATGTTAATAGTGTTCACGAAAAACATAGGCTTTAGAGAAAAATCACATTTTTGTTTCAACTTTGCAAACGCTCTAGCGGCTTAACTGTTTGAACGGGGTAAATCAAACATAAAGCATTCGTAAGATAATTTAAAGAGCTTTCAAGAAAGTCTTCAATCTTTCTTCTACTCTTACCAGGAACGTGGTAGTAGTCTTCAAGAAAAACGTAGGCTTTTGAGAAAAATCACATTTTTGTTTCAACTTTGCAAACGCTCTAGCGGCTAAAATATTGGAACGAGGTGAGTCAAACCTAAAACATTCGTTAGATAATTTAAAGAGCTTTCAGGAAAGTCTTCAATTTTTCTTCTACTCCTACCAGGAACGTGGTAATAGTGTTCACGAAAAACGTAGGTTTTTGAGAAAAATCACATTTTTGTTTCAACTTTGCAAACGCTCTATCGGCTAAACTATTTGAACGAGGTGAGTCGAACATAAAGCATTGGTAATATAATTTAAAGAGCTTTCAGGAAAGTCTTCAGTCTTTCTTCTACTCCTACCAGTAACGTGGTAATAGTGTTCACGAAAAACGTAGGCTTTTGAGAAAAATCACATTTTTGTTTCAACTTTGCAAACGCTCTAGCGGCTTAACTGTGTGAACGAGGTGATTTAAATAAAAAGCATTGGTTAGATTACTTGAAGTGCTTTCAGGAAAATCTTCAATCTTTCTTCTACTCCTATCAGGAGCGTGGCAATAGTGTTCCCGAAAAACAAAGGTTTTTGAGAAAAATCACATCTTTGTTTCAACTTTGCAAACGCTCTAGCGGCTTAGCTATTTGAGCGAGGTGAGTCAAACATAAAGCATTGGTTACATAATTTAAAAGGCTTTCAGGAAAGTCTTCAATCTTTCTTCTACTCCTACCAGGAACGTTATAATAGTGTTCACGAAAAACGTAGGTTTTTAAGAAAAATCACATTTTTGTTTCAACTTTGCAAACGCTCTAGCGGCTAAACTATTGGAACGAGGTAAATCAAACATAAAGCATTCGTTAGATAATTTAAAGTGCTTTCAGGAAAGTCTTCAATCTTTCTTCTACTCCTACCAGGAGCGTGGCAATAGTGTTCCCGAAAAACAAAGGTTTTTGAAAAAAATCACATTTTTGTTTCAACTTTGCAAACGCTCTATCGGCTAAACTATTTGAAAGAGGTGAGTCAAACATAAAGCATTGGTTATATAATTTAAAGAGCTTTGAGGAAAGTCTTCAGTCTTTCTTCTACTCCTACCAGTAACGTTATAATAGTGTTCACGAAAAACGTAGGTTTTTAAGAAAAGTTACATTTTTGTTTCAACTTTGCAAACGCTCTAGCGGCTAAACTATTGGAACGAGGTAAATCAAACATAAAGCATTCGTTATATAATTTAAAGGGCTTTCAGGAAAGTCTTCAATCTTTCTTTTACTCCTACCAGGAACGTTATAATAGTGTTCACGAAAAACGTAGGTTTTTAAGAAAAATCACATTTTCGTTTCAACTTTGCAAACCCTCTAGCGGCTAAACTATTTGAACGAGGTGAGTCACACATAAAGAACGAGGTGAGTCAAAAAGCATTGGTTAGATAATTTAAAGAGCTTTCAGGAAACTCTTCAATCATTCTTCTACTCCTGCCAGGAACGTGATAATAGTGTTCACGAAAAACGAAGGTTTTTGAGAAAAATCAAATTTTTGTTTCAACTTTGCAAACGCTTTACCGGCTAAACTAATGGAACGTGGTGAGTCAAGCATAAAGCATTGGTTAGATAATTTAAAGGGCTTACAGGAAAGCCCTTAATCTTTCTTCTACTCCTACCAGGGGCTTGGCAATAGTCACATTTTTGTTTCAACTTTGCAAACCCTCTAGCGGCTAAACTGTTGGAACGAGGAAAATCAAACATAAAGCATTCGTTAGATAATTTAAAGGGCTTTCAGGAAAGTCTTTAATCATTTTTCTACTCCTACCAGTAACGTGCAAATAGTGTTCACGAAAAACGTAGGTTTTTGTGAAAAATCACATTTTTGTTTCAACTTTGCAAACGCTTTTCCGGCTAAGCTATTGGAACGAGGTGAATCAAACATAAAGCATTGGTTAGATAATTTAAAGGGCTTTCAGGAAAGCCCTTAATCTTTCTTCTACTCCTACCAGGGGCTTGGCAATAGTCACATTTTTGTTTCAACTTTGCAAGCCCTCTAGCAGCTAAACTATTGGAACGAGGTGGGTCAAACATAACGCATTGGTTAGATAATTTAATGAGCTTTCAAGAAAGCCTTCAATATTTCTTCTACTCCTGCCAGTAACGTGCTAATAGTGTTCACGAAAAACGTGGGTTTTTGAGAAAAATAATATATATTGTTTCAACTTTGCTATCGCTCCAGCGGCTAAACTATTGGAACGAGGTGAGTCAAGCCTAAAGCATTGGTTAGACATTTTAAAGGGCTTTCAGGAAAGCGTTCAATCTTTCTTCCACTCCCACCAAGGGCTTGGCAATAGTCACATTTTTGTTTCAACTTTGCAAACGCTCTAGCGGCTAAACTTTTGGAACGAGGTGAGTCACACATAAAGCATTGGTTAGATAATTTAAAGGGCTTTCAGGAAAGTCTTCAATCATTCTTCTACTCCTACCAGTAACGTGTTAATAGTGTTCACGAAGAACGAAGGTTTTTGAGAAAAATCACATTTTTGTTTCAACTTTGCTATCGCTCTAGCGGCTAAACTAATGGAACGAGGTGAGTCAAGCATAAAGCTTTGGTTAGATAATTTAAAGGTGCTTCAGGAAAGCTTTTACTCTTTCTTCTACTCCTACTAGGGGCTTGGCAATAGTCACATTTTTGTTTCAACTTTGCAAACCCTCTAGCGGCTAAACTATTTGAAC
Organism: Bactrocera zonata; assembly: GCA_037783105.1. Lineage (NCBI taxonomy): Eukaryota > Metazoa > Arthropoda > Insecta > Diptera > Tephritidae > Bactrocera > Bactrocera zonata. The sequence continues at coordinate 29,267 of JBAWJQ010000502.1, forward strand.
GAGGTGAGTCAAACATAAAGCATTGGTTAGATAACTTAAAGGGCTTTCAGGAAAGTCTTCAATCATTCTTCTACTCCTCCCAGGAACGTGATAATAGTGTTCACGAAAAACGTAGGTCTTTGAGATAAATCACATTTTTGATTCAACTTTGCAAACCCTCTAGCGGCTAAACTATTTGAACAAGGTAAGTCAAACATAAAGCATTGGTTATATAATTTAAAGGGCTTTCAGGAAAGTCTTCAATCGTTCTTCTACTCCTACCAGTAACGTGTTAATAGTGTTCACGAAAAACGTGGGTTTTTGAGAAAAATCATATATATTGTTTCAACTTTGCAAACGCTCTAGCGTCTGAACTATTGTAACGAGGTGAGTCAAACATGAAGCATTCGTTAGATAATTTAAAGGGCTTTCCGAAAATGGAACGAGGTGAGTCAAGCATAAAGCTTTGGTTAGATAATTTAAAGGTGCTTCAGGAAAGCTTTTACTCTTTCTTCTACTCCTACTAGGGGCTTGGCAATAGTCACATTTTTGTTTCAACTTTGCAAACCCTCTAGCGGCTAAACTATTTGAACGAGGTGAGTCAAACATAAAGCATTGGTTAGATAACATAAAGGGCTTTCAGGAAAGTCTTCAATCATTCTTCTACTCCTCCCAGGAACGTGATAATAGTGTTCACGAAAAGCGTGGGTTTTTGAGAAAAAACATATGTTTTGTTTCAACTTTGCAAATGCTCTAGCGTCTGAAATATTGGAACGAGGTGAGTCAAACATGAAGCATTGGTTAGATAACTTAAAGGGCTTTCAGGAAAGTCTTCAATCATTCTTCTACTCCTACCAGTAACGTGTTAATAGTGTTCACGAAAAACGTGGGTTTTTGAGAAAAATAATGTATATTGTTTCAACTTTGCAAACGCTCTAGCGTCTGAACTATTGGAACGAGGTGAGTCAAACATGAGGCATTGGTTAGATAACTTAAAGGGCTTTCAGGAAAGTCTTCAATCATTCTTCTACTGCTCCCAGGAATGTGATAATAGTGTTCACGAAAAACGTAGGTCTTTGAGAAAAATCACATTTTTGATTCAACTTTGCAAACCCTCTAGCGGCTAAACTATTTGAATGAGGTGAGTCAAACATAAAGCATTGTTTAGATAATTTAAGGAACTTTCAGGAAAGTCTTTAATCATTATTCTACTCCTACCAGTAACGAGTAAATAATGTTCACGAAAAAGTAGGTTTTTGAGAAAAATCACATTTTTGTTTCAACTTTGCTATCGCTCTAGCGGCTAAACTTTTGGAACGAGGTGAGTCACACATAAAGCATTGGTTAGATAATTTAAAGGGCTTTCAGGAAAGTCTTCAATCATTCTTCTACTCCTCCCAGGAACGTGATAATAGTGTTCACGAAAAACGTGGGTTTTTGAGAAAAAACATATGTTTTGTTTCAACTTTGCAAATGCTCTAGCGTCTAAAATATTGGAACGAGGTGAGTCAAACATAAAGCATTGGTTAGACATTTTAAAGGGCTTTCAGGAAAGCGTTCAATCTTTCTTCTACTCCCACCAAGGGCTTGGCAATAGTCACATTTTTGTTTCAACTTTGCAAACGCTCTAGCCGCTAAACTATTTGAACGAGGTGAGTCAAACATAAAGCATTGATTAGCTAATTTAAAGAGCTTTCAGGAAAGCCTTCAATCTTTCTTCTACTCCTCCCAGAAACGTGGTAATAATGTTCACGAATAACGTAGGTTTTTGAGAAAAATCACATTTTTGTTTCAACTTTGCAAACGCTCTAGCGGCTAAACTATTGGAACGAGGTGAGTCAAACATAAAGCATTTGTTAATTAATTAAAAGGGCTTCTACTCCTACGAGTAACGTGTTAATAGTGTTCACGAAAAACGCAGGTTTTTAGAAAAATCATATATTTTGTTTCAACTTTGCAAACCCTCTAGCGGCTAAACTGTTGAAACGAGGAAAATCAAACATAAAGCATTCGTTAGATAATTTAAAGGACTTTCAGGAAAGTCTTTAATCATTCTTCTACTCCTACGAGTAACGTGTTAATAGTGTTCACGAAAAACGCAGGTTTTTGAGAAATATCACACTTTTGTTTCAACTTTGCAAACCCTCTAGCATCTGAACTATTGGAACGAGGTGAGTCAAACATAAAGCATTTGTTAATTAATTAAAAGGGCTTCTACTCCTACGAGTAACGTGTTAATAGTGTTCACGAAAAACGCAGGTTTTTAGAAAAATCATATATTTTGTTTCAACTTTGCAAACCCTCTAGCGGCTAAACTGTTGAAACGAGGAAAATCAAACATAAAGCATTCGTTAGATAATTTAAAGGACTTTCAGGAAAGTCTTTAATCATTCTTCTACTCCTACGAGTAACGTGTTAATAGTGTTCACGAAAAACGCAGGTTTTTAGAAAAATCATATATTTTGTTTCAACTTTGCAAACCCTCTAGCGGCTAAACTGTTGAAACGAGGTGAATCAAACATAAAGCATTGGTTAGGTAATTTAAAGGGCTTTCAGGAAAGCCCTTAATCTTTCTTCTACTCTTACCAGGGGCTTGGCAATAGTCACATTTTTGTTTCAACTTTGCAAACGCTCTAGACGCTAAACTATTGGAACGAGGTCAGTCACACATAAAGCATTGGTTAGATAATTTAAAGGGCTTTCAGGAAAGTCTTCAATCATTCTTCTACTCCTTCCAGGAACGTGATAATAGTGTTCACGAAAAACGTGGGTTTTTGAGAAAAAACATATGTTTTGTTTCAACTTTGCAAATGCTCTAGCGTCTGAACTATTGGAACGAGGTTAGTCAAACATAAAGCATTGGTTAGACATTTTAAAGGGCTTTCAGGAAAGCCTTCAATCTTTCTTCTATTCCTATCAAGGGCTTGGAAATAGTCGAATTTTTGTTTCAACTTTGCTATCGCTCTAGCGGCTAAACTATTGGAACAAGGTGGGCCAAACATAAAGCATTGGTTAACTAATTTAAAGAGCTTTCAGGAAAGCCTTCAATCTTTCTTCTACTCCCACCAAGGGCTTGGCAATAGTCACATTTTTGTTTCAACTTTGCAAACGCTCTAGCGGCTAAACTATTTGAATGAGGTGAGTCAAACATAAAGCATTGTTTAGATAATTTAAGGAGCTTTCAGGAAAGTCTTTAATCATTATTCTACTCCTACCAGTAACGTGTAAATAATGTTCACGAAAAAGTAGGTTTTTGAGAAAAATCACATTTTTGTTTCAACTTTGCTATCGCTCTAGCGGCTAAACTATTGGAACGAGGTGAGTCACACATAAAGCATTGGTTATATAATTTAAAGGGCTTTCAGGAAAGTCTTCAATCGTTCTTCTACTCCTACCAGTAACGTGTTAATAGTGTTCACGAAAAACGTGGGTTTTTGAGAAAAATCATATATATTGTTTCAACTTTGCAAACGCTCTAGCGTCTGAACTATTGTAACGAGGTGAGTCAAACATGAAGCATTCGTTAGATAATTTAAAGGGCTTTCCGAAAAGTCTTCAATCATTCTTCTACTCCTCCCAGGAACGTGATAATAGTGTTCACGAAAAACGTGGGTTTTTGAGAAAAAACATATGTTTTGTTTCAACTTTGCAAATGCTCTAGCGTCTGAAATATTGGAACGAGGTGAGTCAAACATGAAGCATTGGTTAGATAATTTAAAGGGCTTTCAGGAAAGTCTTCAATCATTCTTCTACTCTTACCAGTAACGTGTTAATAGTGTTCACGAAAAACGTGGGTTTTTGAGAAAAATAATATATATTGTTTCAACTTTGCAAACGCTCTAGCGTCTGAACTATTGGAACGAGGTGAGTCAAACATGAAGCATTGGTTAGATAATTTAAAGGGCTTTCAGGAAAGTCTTCAATCATTCTTCTACTCCTCCCAGGAATGTGATAATAGTGTTCACGAAAAACGTAGGTCTTTGAGAAAAATCACATTTTTGATTCAACTTTGCAAACCCTCTAGCGGCTAAACTATTTGAACGAGGTGAGTCAAACATAAAGCATTGTTTAGATAATTTAAGGAGCTTTTAGGAAAGTCTTTAATCATTATTCTACTCCTACCAGTAACGTGTAAACAATGTTCACGAAAAAGTAGGTTTTTGAGAAAAATCACATTTTTGTTTCAACTTTGCTATCGCTTTAGCGGCTAAACTATTGGAACGAGGTGAGTCACACATAAAGCATTGGTTAGATAATTTAAAGGGCTTTCAGGAAAGTCTTCAATCATTCTTCTACTCCTCCCAGGAACGTGATAATAGTGTTCACGAAAAACGTGGGTTTTTGAGAAAAAACATGTGTTTTGTTTCAACTTTGCAAATGCTCTAGCGTCTGAAATATTGGAACGAGGTGAGTCAAACATAAAGCATTGGTTAGACATTTTAAAGGGCTTTCAGGAAAGCGTTCAATCTTTCTTCTACTCCCACCAAGGGCTTGGCAATAGTCACATTTTTGTTTCAACTTTGCAAACGCTCTAGACGCTAAACTATTTGAACGAGGTGAGTCAAACATAAAGCATTGATTAGCTAATTTAAAGAGCTTTGAGGAAAGCCTTCAATCTTTCTTCTGCTCCTACCAGGAACGCGGTAATAGCGTTCACGAAAAACGTAGGTTTTTGAGCAAAATCACATTTTTGTTTCAACTTTGCAAACGCTCTAGGGGCTAAACTATTTGAACGAAGTGAGTCAAACATAAAGCGCTGGTTAGATAATTTAAAGAGCTTTCAGGAAAGCCTCCAATCTTTCTTCTGCTCCTACCAGGAACGTGGTAATAATGTTCACGAGAACGTAGGTTTTTGAGAAAAATCACATTTTTGTTTGAACATTGCAAACGTTCTAGGGGCTAAACTATTTGAACGAGGTAAATCAACCATAAAGCATTGGTTAGATAATTTAAAGGGCTTTCTGAAAAGTCTTCAATCATTCTTCTTTCTACCAGGAACGTGGTAATAATGTTCACGAAAAACGTAGGTTTTTGAGAAAAATCACATTTTTGTTTCAACTTTGCAAACGCTTTTCCGGCTAAACTATTGGAACGAGGTGAATCAAACATAAAGCATTGGTTAGATAATTTAAAGGGCTTTCAAGAAAGCATTAAATCTTTCTTCTACTCTTACCAGTAACGTGTTAATAGTGTTCACGAAAAACGTAGGTTTTTGAGAAAAATCATATATTTTGTTTCAACTTTTCAAACGCTGTAGTGGCTAAACTATTGGAACGAGGTAAATCAAACATAAAGCATTCGTTAGATAATTTAAAAAGCTTTCATGAAAGCCTTCAATCTTTTTTCTACTCCTACCAGGGGCTTGGTAATAGTCACATTTTTGTTTCAACTTTGCAAACGCTCTAGCGGCTAAACTATTGGAACGAGGTGGGTCAAACATAAGGCATTGGTTAGATAATTTAATGAGCTTTCAAGAAAGCCTTCAATCTTTCTTCTACTCCTGCCAGTAACGTGCTAATAGTGTTCACGAAAAACGTGGGTTTTTGAGAAAAATAATATATATTGTTTCAACTTTGCAAACGCTCTGGCGGCTGAACTATTGGAACGAGGTGAATCAAACATAAAGCATTGGTTAGATAATTTAAAGGGCTTTCAGGAAAGTCTTTAATCATTTTTCTACTCCTACCAGTAACGTGTAAATAGTGTTCACGAAAAACGTAAGTTTTTGAGAAAAATCACATTTTTGTTTCAACTTTGCAAACCCTCTAGCGGCTAAACTATTTGAACGAGGTGAGTCACACATAAAGCATTGGTTAGATAATTTAAAGGGCTTTCAGGAAACTCTTCAATCATTCTTCTACTCCTGCCAAGAACGTGATAATAGTGTTCACGAAAAACGAAGGTTTTTGAGAAAAATCAAATTTCTGTTTCAACTTTGCAAACGCTTTACCGTCTTAACTAATAGAACGTGGTGAGTCGGGCATAAAGCATTGGTTAGATAATTTAAAGGGCTTTCAGGAAAGCCCTTAATCTTTCTTCTACTCCTACCAGGGGCTTGGCAATAGTCATATTTTTGTTTCAACTTTGCAAACCCTCTAGCGGCTAAAATATTGGAACGAGGAAAATCAAACATAAAGCATTCGTTAGATAATTTAAAGGGCTTTCAGGAAGGCCTTCAATCTTTCTTCTATTCCTATCAAGGGCTTGGAAATAGTCGAATTTTTGTTTCAACATTGCTATCGCTCTAGCGGCTAAACTATTGGAACAAGGTGAGTCAAGCATAAAGCTTTAAGAGATAATTTAAAGAGCTTTCTGGAAAGTTTTCAATCTTTCTTCTACTCCTACCAGTAACGTGTTAATAGTGTTCTCGAAAAACGTAGGTTTTTGAGAAAAATCATATATTTTGTGTGAACTTTGCAAACGCTCTAGTGGCTAAACTATTGGAACGAGGAAAATCAGACATAAAGTGTTCGTTAGATAATTTAAAGGGCTTTCACTAAAGTCTTCAATCATTCTTCTACTTCTTCCAGGAACGTGGTAATAGTGTTCACGAAAAACGTAGGTTTTGGAGAAAAATCACATTTTTGATTCAACTTTGTAAACGCTCTAGCGGCTAAACTATTAAAACGAAGTAAATCAAACATAAAGCATTCGTTAGATAATTTAAAGGGCTTTCAGGAAAGTCTTCAATCATTCTTCTACTTCTACCAGGGGCTTGGCAATAGTCACAATTTTGTTTCAACTTTACAAACGCTCTAGCGGCTAAACTATTGGAACGAAATCAAAAATAAAGCATTCATTAGATAATTTAAAGGGCTTTCAGGAAAGTCTTCAATCATTCTTCTTCTTCTACCAGGATCGTGGTAGTAGTGTTCATGAAAAGCGTATGTTTTTGAGAAAAATCACATTTTTGATTTAACTTTACAAACGCTCTAGCGGCTAAACTATTTGAATGAGGTGAGCCAAACATAAAGCATTGGTTAGATAATTTAAAGGGCTTTCAGGAAAGCCTTCAATCTTTCTTCTACTCCTACCAGTAACGTGTTAATAGTGTTCACGAAAAACGTAGGGTTTTGAGAAAAATCATATATTTTGTTTCAACTTTGCAAACGCTCTAGCGGCTAAACTATTGGAACGAGGAAAATCAAGCATAAAGCATTCATTAGATAATTTAAAGGGATTTCAGGAAAGTCTTCAACCATTCTTCTACTTCTACCAGGATCGTGGTAATAGTGTTCACAAAAAACGTATGTTTTTGAGAAAAATCACGTTTTTGATTTAACTTTGCAAACGCTCTAGCGGCTAAACTATTTGAATGAGGTGAGCCAAACATAAAGCATTGGTTAGATAATTTAAAGCGCTTTCAGGAAAGTCTTCAATCATTCTTCTACTTCTACCAGTGGCTTGGCAATAGTCACAATTTTGTTTCAACTTTACAATTGCTCTAGCGGCTAAACTATTGGAACGAGGTAATTCAAACATAAAGCATTGGTTAGATAATTTAAAGGGCTTTCAGGAAAGTCTTCAACCATTGTTTTACTTCTACCAGTGGCTTGGCAATAGTCACAATTTTGTTTCAACTTTACAATTGCTCTAGCGGCTAAACTTTTAAAACGAGGTAAATCAAACATAAAGCATTTATTAGATAATTTAAAGGGCTTTCAGGAAAGCCTTCAATCTTTCTTTTACGTCTACCAGGGGCTTGGCAATAGTAACAATTTTGTTTCAACTTTGCTATCGCTCTAGCGGCTAAACTATTGGAACGAGGTAAATCAAACATAAAGCATTCGTTAGATAATTTAAAGGGCTTTCAGGAAAGCCTTCAATCTTTCTTCTACTCCTACCAGTAAAGTGTTAATAGTGTTCACGAAAAACGTAGGTTTTTGAGAAAAATCATATATTTTGTTTCAACTTTGCAAACGCTCTAGTGGCTAAACTATTGGAACGAGGAAAATCAAATATAAAGCATTCGTTAGGTAATTTAAAGATTTTAATTTTACCACGTTCCTGGTAATAGTGTTCATGAAAAACGTAGGTTTTTGAGAAAAATGATATATTTTGTTTCAACTTTGCAAACGCTCTAGTGGCTAAACTATTGGAACGAGGAAAATCGAACATAAAGCATTCGTTAGGTAATTTAAAGAGCTTTCAGGAAAGTCTTCAATCATTCTACTTCTACCAGGAACGTGGTAATAGTTTTCACAAACACGTATATTTTTGAGAAAACTCACATTTTTGTTTCAACTTTGCAAACGCTCTAGCGGCTAAACTATTGGAACGAAGTAAATCAAACATAAAGCATTGGTTAGATAATTTAGAGGGCTTTCAGGAAAGTCTTCAATCATTCTTCTACTTCTACCAGGGGCTTGGCAATAGTCACAATTTTGTTTCAACATTTCTATCGCTCTAGCGGCTAAACTATTGGAACGAGTTAAATCAAACATAAAGCATTCGTTAGATAATTTAAAGGGCTTTCAGGAAAGTCTTCAATCATTCTTCTACTTCTACCAGGAACGTGGTAGTAGTGTTCACGAAAAACGTATGTTTTTGACAAAAATCACATCTTTGATTTAACTTTGCAAACGCTCTAGCGGCTAAACTATTTGAATGAGGTTAGCCAAACATAAAGCATTGGTTAGATAATTTAAAGGGCTTTCAGGAAAGTCTTCAATCTTTCTTCTACTCCTACCAGTAACGTGTTAATAGTGTTCACGAAAAACGTAGGTTTTTGAGAAAAATCATATATTTTGATTCAACTTTGCAAACGCTCTAGTGGCTAAACTATTGGAACGAGGAAAATCAAACATAAAGCATTCGTTAGATAATTTAAAGGGCTTTCAGGAAAGCCTTTAATCTTTCTCCAATTCCTATCAAGGGCTTGGAAATAGTCGAGTTTTTGTTTCAACTTTGCTATCGCTCCAGCAGCTAAACTATTGGAACGAGGTGGGTCAAACAATAGACATTGGTTAGATAATTTCAAGAGCTTTCAGGAAAGCCTTCAATCTTTCTTCTACTCCTACCAGTAACGTGTTAATAGTGTTCTCGAAAAACGTAGGTTTTTGAGAAAAATCATATATTTTGTGTGAACTTTGCAAACGCTCTAGTGGCTAAACTATTGGAACGAGGAAAATCAGACATAAAGTGTTCGTTAGATAATTTAAAGGGCTTTCACTAAAGTCTTCAATCATTCTTCTACTTCTTCCAGGAACGTGGTAATAGTGTTCACGAAAAACGTAGGTTTTGGAGAAAAATCACATTTTTTTTTTCAACTTTGCAAACGCTCTAGCGGCTAAACTATTGGAACGAGGTGAGCCAAACATAAAGCATTCATTAGATAATTTAAAGGGATTTCAGGAAAGTCTTCAATCATTCTTCTACTTCTACCAGGAACGTGGTAATAGTGTTCACGAAAAACGTAGGTTTTTGAGAAAAATCATATATTTTGTTTCAACTTTACAAACGCTCTAGTGGCTAAACTATTGGAACGAGGAAAATCAAACATAAAGCATTCGTTAGATAATTTAAAGGGCTTTCAGGAAAGTCTTCAATCTTTCTTCTACGTCTACCAGGGGCTTGGCAATAGTCACAATTTTGTTTCATTTTTGCTATCGCTCCAACGGCTAAACTATTGGAATGAGGTAAATCAAACATAAAGCATTCGTTAGATAATTTAAAGGGCTTTCAGGAAAGTCTTCAATCTTTCTTCTACTTCTACCAGGGGCTTGGCAATAGTCACAATTTTGTTTCATTTTTGCTATCGCTCCAGCGGCTAAACTATTGGAATGAGGTAAATCAAACATAAAGCATTCGTTAGATAATTTAAAGGGCTTTAAGGAAAGTCTTCAATCTTTCTTCTACTTCTACCAGGAACGTGGTAATAGTGTTCACGAAAAACGTAGGTTTTTGAGAAAAATCATATATTTTGTTTCAACTTTACAAACGCTCTAGTGGCTAAACTATTGGAACGAGGAAAAACAAACATAAAGCATTCGTTAGGTAATTTAAAGAGCTTTCAGGAAAGTCTTCAATCATTCTACTTCTACCAGGAACGTGGTAATAGTGTTCACAAACACGTATATTTTTGAGAAAAATCACATTTTTATTTCAACTTTGCAAACGCTCTAGCGGCTAAACTATTTGAACGAGGTGAGTCAAACATATAGTAATGGTTAGATAATTTAAAGGGCTTCCAGGAAAGTCTTCAACCATTGTTCTACTTCTACCAGTGGCTTGGTAATAGTCACAATTTTGTTTTGACTTTACAAACGCTCTAGCGGCTAAACTATTGGAATGAGGTAAATCAAACATAAAGCATTGGTTAGATAATTTAAAGGGCTTTCAGGAAAGCCTTCAATCTTTCTTCTACGTCTACCAGGGGCTTGGCAATAGTCACAATTTTGTTTCATTTTTGCTATCGCTCCAGCGGCTAAACTATTGGAATGAGGTAAATCAAACATAAAGCATTCGTTAGATAATTTAAAGGGCTTTCAGGAAAGTCTTCAATCTTTCTTCTGCTTCTACCAGGAACGTGGTAATAGTGTTCACGAAAAACGTAGGTTTTTGAGAAAAATCATATATTTTGTTTCAACTTTACAAACGCTCTAGTGGCTAAACTATTGGAACGAGGAAAATCAAACATAAAGCATTCGTTAGGTAATTTAAAGAGCTTTCAGGAAAGTCTTCAATCATTCTACTTCTACCAGGAACGTGGCAATAGTGTTCACAAAAACGTATGTTTTTGAGAAAAATCACATTTTTGTTTCAACTTTGCAAACGCTCTAGCGGCTAAACTATTGGAACGAGGTAAATCAAACATAAAGCATTGGTTAGATAATTTAAAGGGCTTTCAGGAAAGCCTTCAATCTTTCTTCTACTCCTACCAGTAACGTGTTAATAGTGTTCATAAAAACGTAGGTTTTTGAGAAAAATCATATATTTTGATTCAACTTTGCAAACGCTCTAGTGGCTAAACTATTGGAACGAGGAAAATCAAACATAAAGCATTCGTTAGATAATTTAAAGGGCTTTCAGGAAAGCCTTCAATCTTTCTCCAATTCCTATCAAGGTCTTGGTAATAGTCGAGTTTTTGTTTCAACTTTGCTATCGCTCTAGCAGCTAAACTATTGGAACGAGGTGGGTCAAACATAAGACATGGGTTAGATAATTTAAAGAGCTTTCAGGAAAGCCTTCAATCTTTCTTCTACTCCTACCAGTAACGTGTTAATAGTGTTCACGAAAAACGTAGGTTTTTGAGAAAAATCATATATTTTGTTTCAACTTTGCAAACGCTCTAGTGGCTAAACTATTAGAACGAGGAAAATCAAACATAAAATATTCGTTGGATAATTTAAAGGGCTTTCAGGAAAGTCTTCAATCATTCTTCTACTTCTAACAGGAACGTGGTAATTGTGTTCACGAAAAAGTAGGTTTTGGAGAAAAATCACATTTTTTTTTCAACTTTGCAAACGCTCTAGCGGCTAAACTATTGGAACGAGGTGAGTCAAACATAAAGCATTCGTTAGATAATTTAAAGGGATTTCAGGAAAGTCTTCAATCATTCTTCTACTTCTACCAGGAACGTGGTAATAGTGTTCACGAAAAACGTATGTTTTTGTGAAAAATCACATTTTTGATTTAACTTTGCAAACGCTCTAGCGGCTAAACTATTTGAATAAGGTGAGTCAAACATATAGTAATGGTTAGATGATTTAAAGGGCTTCCAGGAAAGTCTTCAACCATTGTTCTACTTCTACCAGTGGCTTGGCAATAGTCACAATTTTGTTTCAACTTTACAAACGCTCTAGCGGCTAAACTATTGGAACGAGGTAAATCAAACATAAAACATTCGTTAGATAATATAAAGAGCTTTCAGGAAAGTCTTCAATCATTCTTCTACTTCTACCAGGAACGTGGTAATGTTGTTCACAAAAACATATGTTTTTGAGAAAAATCACATTTTTGATTCAACTTTGTAAACGCTCTAGCGGCTAAACTATTAAAACGAAGTAAATCAAACATAAGGCATTCGTTAGATAATTTAAAGGGCTTTCAGGAAAGTCTTTAATCTTTCTTCTACTCCTACCACGAACGTGGCAATAGTGTTCACGAAAAACGTAGGTTTTTGAGAAAAATCGCTTTTTTGATTCATTTTTGTAAACGCTCTAGCGGCTAAACTATTGGAACGGAGTAAATCAAACATAAAGCATTCGTTAGATAATTTAAAGGGATTTCAGGAAAGTCTTCAATCATTCTTCTACTTCTACCAGGAACGTGGTAATAGTGTTCACGAAAAACGTATGTTTTTGAGAAAAATCACATTTTTGATTTAACTTTGCAAACGCTCTAGCGGCTAAACTATTTGAATGAGGTGAGCCAAACATAAAGAATTCGTTAGATAATTTAAAGGGATTTCAGGAAAGACTTCAATCATTCTTCTACTTCTACCAGGAACGTGGCAATAGTGTTCACGAAAAACGTATGTTTTTGAGAAAAATCGCTTTTTTGATTCAACTTTGTAAACGCTATAGCGGCTAAACTATTGGAACGAAGTAAATCAAACATAAAGCATTCGTTAGATAATTTCAAGGGCTTTCAGGAAAGCCTTTAATCTTTCTTCTACTCCTACCAGTAAAGTGTTAATAGTGTTCACGAAAAACGTAGGTTTTTGAAAAAAATCATATATTTTGTCTCAACTTTGCAAACGCTCTAGTGGCTAAACTATTGGAACGAGGAAAATCAAGCATAAAGCATTCGTTAGATAATTTAAAGGGCTTTCAGGAAAGTCTTCAATCATTCTTCTACTTCTACCAGGAACGTGGTAGTAGTGTTCACGAAAAACGTAGGTTTTTGAGAAAAATCACATTTTTTTTTTCAACTTTGGAATCGCTCTAGCGGCTAAACTATTTGAACGAGGTGAGTCAAACATAAAGAATTCGTTATATAATTTAAAGGGATTTCAGGAAAGTCTTCAATGATTCTTCTACTTCTACCAGGAACGTGGTAAAAGTGTTCACGAAAAACGTATGTTTTTGAGAAAAATCACATTTTTGATTTAACTTTGCAAACGCTCTAGCGGCTAAACTATTTGAATGAGGAGAGTCAAACATAAAGCATTAGTTAGATAATTTAAAGGGCTATCAGGAAAGCCTTCAATCTTTCTCCAATTCCTACCAAGGGCTTGGAAATAGTCGAGTTTTTGTTTCAACTTTGCTATCGCTCTAGCAGCTAAACTGTTGGAACGAGGTGGGTCAAACATAAGACATTGGTTAGATAATTTCAAGGGCTTTCAGGAAAGCCTGCAATCTTTCTTCTACTCCTACCAGTAAAGTGTTAATAGTGTTCACGAAAAACGTAGGTTTTTGAAAAAAATCATATATTTTGTCTCAACTTTGCAAACGCTCTAGTGGCTAAACTATTGGAACGAGGAAAATCAAGCATAAAGCATTCGTTAGATAATTTAAAGGGCTTTCAGGAAAGTCTTTAATCATTCTTCTACTTCTACCAGGAACGTGGTAGTAGTGTTCACGAAAAACGTAGGTTTTTGAGAAAAATCACATTTTTTTTTTTCAACTTTGGAATCGCTCTAGCGGCTAAACTATTTGAACGAGGTGAGTCAAACATAAAGCATTCGTTAGATAATTTAAAGGGATTTCAGGAAAGTCTTCAATCATTCTTCTACTTCTACCAGTAACGTGGTAATAGTGTTCACGAAAAACGTATGTTTTTGAGAAAAATCACATTTTTGATTTAACTTTGCAAACGCTCTAGCGGCTAAACTATTGGAACGAGGTGAGTCAAACATAAAGCATTCGTTAGATAATTTAAAGGGATTTCAGGAAAGTCTTCAATCATTCTTCTACTTCTACCAGGAACGTGGTAATAGTGTTCACGAAAAACGTATGTTTTTGAGAAAAATCACATTTTTGATTTAACTTTGCAAACGCTCTAGCGGCTAAACTATTTGAATGAGGTGAGCCAAACATAAAACATTGGTTAGATAATTTAAAGGGCTTTCAGGAAAGTCTTCAATCATTCTTCTACTTCTACCAGGGGCTTGGCAATAGTCCCAAATTTGTTTCAACTTTGCAAACGCTCTAGCGGCTAAACTATTGGAACCAGGTAAATCAAGCATAAAGCATTGGTTAGATAATTTAAAAAGCTTTCAGGAAAGTCTTCAATCATTCTTCTACTTCTACCAGGAACGTGGTAATAGTGTTCACGAAAAACGTATGTTTTTGAGAAAAATCACATTTTTGATTTAACTTTGCAAACGCTCTAGCGGCTAAACTATTAAATGAGGTGAGCCACACATAAAGCATTGGTTAGATGATTTAAAGAGCTTTCAGGAAAGCCTTCATTCTTTCTTCTACTCCTACCAGTAACGTGTTAATAGTGTTCACGAAAAACGTATGTTTTTGAGAAATATCACATTTTTGTTTCAACTTTGCAAAGGCTCTAGGGGCTAAACTATTGGAACGAGGAAAATCAAACAAAAAGCATTCGTTAGATATTTTAAAGGGCTTTCAGGAAAGTCTTCAATCATTCTTCTACTTCTACCAGGAACGTGGTAATAGTTTTCATGGAAAACGTATGTTTTTGAGAAAAATCACATTTTTATTTCAACTTAGCAAACGCTCTAGAGGCTAAACTATTTGAACGAGGTGAGTCAAACATATAGTAATGGTTAGATAATTTAAAGGGCTTCCAGGAAAGTTTTCAACCATTGTTCTACTTCTACCAGTGGCTTGGCAATAGTCACAATTTTGTTTCTACTTTACAAACGCTCTAGCGGCTAAACTATTGGAACGAGGTAAATCAAACATAAAACATTCGTTAGATAACATAAAGAGCTTTCAGGAAAGTCTTCAATCATTCTTCTACTTCTACCAGGAACGTGGTAATAGTGTTCACAAAAACGTATGTTTTTGAGAAAAATCACATTTTTGATTTAACTTTGCAAACGCTCTAGCGGCTAAACTATTTTAATGAGGTGAGCCAAACATAAAGCATTGGTTAGATAATTTAAAGGGCTTTCAGGAGAGTCTTCAATCATTCTTCTACTTCTACCACGAACGTGGTAATAGTGTTCACGAAAAACGTAGGTTTTGGAGAAAAATCACATTTTTTTTTCAACTTTGCAAACGCTCTAGCGGCTAAACTATTGGAACGAGGTGAGTAAAACATAAAGCATTCGTTAGATAATTTAAAGGGATTTCAGGAAAGTCTTTAATCATTCTTTTACTTCTACCAGGAACGTGGTAATAGTGTTCACGAAAAACGTATGTTTTTGAGAAAAATCACATTTTTGATTTAACTTTGCAAACGCTCTAGCGGCTAAACTATTTTAATGAGGTGAGCCAAACATAATGCATTGGTTAGATAATTTAAAGGGCTTTCAGGAAAGTCCTCAATCATTCTTCTACTTCTACCAGGAACGTGGTAATAGTGTTCACGAAAAACGTATGTTTTTGAGAAAAATCACATTTTTTTTTCAACTTTGCAAACGCTCTAGCGGCTAAACTATTTGAATGAGGTGAGTCAAACATATAGTAATGGTTAGATAATTTAAAGGGCTTCCAGGAAACTCTTCAACCTTTGTTCTACTTCTACCAGTGGCTTGGCAATAGTCACAATTTTGTTTCAACTTTACAAACGCTCTAGCGGCTAAACTATTAAAACGAAGTAAATCAAACATAAGGCATTCGTTGGATAATTTAAAGGGCTTTCAGGAAAGTCTTCAATCTTTCTTCTACTTCTACCAGGAACGTGGCAATAGTGTTCACGAGAAACGTAGGTTTTTGAGAAAAATCGCTTTTTTAATTCAACTTTGTAAACGCTCTAGCGGCTAAACTATTGGAACGAAGTAAATCAAACATAGAGCATTCGTTAGATAATTTAAAGGGATTTCAGGAAAGTCTTCAATCATTCTTCTACTTCTACCAGGAACGTGGTAATAGTGTTCACGAAAAACGTATGTTTTTGAGAAAAATCACATTTTTGATTTAACTTTGCAAACGCTCTAGCGGCTAAACTATTTGAATGAGGTGAGCCAAACATAAAGAATTCGTTAAATAATTTAAAGGGATTTCAGGAAAGTCTTCAATCATTCTCCCACTTCTACCAGGAACGTGGCAATAGTGTTCACGAAAAACGTAGGTTTTTGAGAAAAATCGCTTTTTTGATTCAACTTTGTAAACGCTATAGCGGCTAAACTATTGGAACGAAGTAAATCAAACATAAAGCATTCGTTAGATAATTTCAAGGGCTTTCAGGAAAGCCTTTCTTTCTTCTACTCCTACCAGTAAAGTGTTAATAGTGTTCACGAAAAACGTAGGTTTTTGAGAAAAATCATATATTTTTTTTTCAACTTTGGAATCGCTCTAGCGGCTAAACTATTGGAACGAGGTAAGTCAAACATAAAGAATTCGTTAGACAATTTAAAGGGATTTCAGGAAAGTATTCAATCATTCTTCTACTTCTACCAGGAACGTGGCAATAGTGTTCACGAAAAACGTATGTTTTTGAGAAAAATCACATTTTTGATTTAACTTTGCCAACGCTCTAGCGGCTAAACTATTTTAATGAGGTGAGCCAAACATAAAGCATTGGTTAGATAATTTAAAGGGCTTTCAGGAAAGTCTTCAATCATTCTTCTACTTCTACCAGGAACGTGGTAGTAGTGTTCACGAAAAACGTAGGTTTTTGAGAAAAATCACATTTTTTTTCAACTTTGGAATCACTCTAGTGGCTAAACTATTTGAATGAGGTGAGCCAAACATAAAGAATTCGTTAGATAATTTATAGGGATTTCAGGAAAGTCTTCAATCATTCTTCTACTTCTACCAGGAACGTGGCAATAGTGTTCACGAAAAACGTAGGTTTTTGAGAAAAATCGCTTTTTTGATTCAACTTTTTAAACGCTATAGCGGCTAAACTATTGGAATGCAGTAAATCAAACATAAAGCATTCGTTAGATAATTTCAAGGGCTTTCAGGAAAGCCTTTAATCTTTCTTCTACTCCTACCAGTAAAGTGTTAATAGTGTTCACGAAAAACGTAGGTTTTTGAGAAAAATCATATTTTTTTTTTCAACTTTGGAATCGCTCTAGCAGCTAAACTATTGGAACGAGGTGAGTCAAACATATAGAATTCGTTAGATAATTTAAAGAGATTTCAGGAAAGTCTTCAATCATTCTTCTACTTCTACCAGGAACGTGGTAATAGCTTTCACGAAAAACGTATGTTTTTGAGAAAAATCACATTTTTGATTTAACTTTGCAAACGCTCTAATGGCTAAACTATTTGAATGAGGTGAGCCAAACATAAAGCATTGGTTAGATAATTTCAAGAGCTTTCAGGAAAGCCTTCAATCTTTCTTCTACTCCTACCAGTAACGTGTTAATAGTGTTCACGAAAAACGTAGGTTTTTGAGAAAAATCATATATTTTGTCTCAACTTTGCAAACGCTCTAGTGGCTAAACTATTGGAACGAGGAAAATCAAGCATAAAGCGTTCGTTAGAAAATTTAAAGGGCTTTCAGGAAAGTCTTCAATCATTCTTCTACTTCTACCAGGAACGTGGTAATAGTGTCCACAAAACGTATGTTTTTGAGAAAAATCACATTTTTGATTCAACTTTGCAAACGCTCTAGCGGCTAAACTATTTGAACGAGGTGAGCCAAACATAAAGCATTCGTTAGATAATTTAAAGGGATTTCAGGAAAGTCTTCAATCATTCTTCTACTTCTACCAGAGGCTTGGCAATAGTCCCAAATTTGTTTCAACTTTGCAAACGCTCTAGCGGCTAAACTATTGGAACGAGGTAAATCAAACATAAAGCATTTGTTAGATAATTTAAAGGGCTTTCAGGAAAGCCTTCAATCTTTCTCCTATTCCCATCAAGGGTTTGGAAATAGTCGAATTTTTGTTTCAACTTTGCTATCGCTCTAGCAGCTAAACTATTGGAACGAGGTGGGTCAAGCATAAGGCATTGGTTAGATAATTTAAAGAGCTTTCAGGAAAGCCTTCAATCTTTCTTCTACTCCTACCAGTAACGTGTTAATAGTGTTCACGAAAAACGTAGGTTTTTGAGAAAAATACTATATTTTGTTTCAACTTTGCAAACGCTCTAGTGGCTAAACTATTGGAACGAGGAAAATCAAACATAAAGCATTCGTTAGGTAATTTAAAGAGCTTTCAGGAAAGTCTTCAATCATTCTACTTCTACCTGGAACGTGGTAATAGTGTTCACAAAAACGTATGTTTTTGAGAAAAATCACATTTTTGTTTCAACTTTGCAAACGCTCTAGCGGCTAAACTATTGGAACGAGGTAAATCAAATATAAAGCATTGGTTAGATAATTTAGAGGGCTTTCAGGAAAGTCTTCAATCATTCTTCTACTTCTACCAGGAACGTGGTAATAGTGTTCACGAAAAACGTAGGTTTTTGATAAAAATCATATATTTTGTTTTAACTTTGCAAACGCTCTAGTGGCTAAACTATTGGAACGAGGTAAATCAAACATAAAGCATTGGTTAGATAATTTAAAGGGCTTTCAGGTAAGCCTTCAATCTTTCTCCTATTCCCATCAAGGGCTTGGAAATAGTCGAATTTTTGTTTCAACTTTGCTATCGCTCTAGCAGCTAAACTATTGGAACGAGGTGCGTCAAACATAAGGCATTGGTTAGATAATTTAAAGAGATTTCAGGAAAGCCTTCAATCTTTTTTCTACTCCTACCAGTAACGTGTTCACGAAAAACGTATGTTTTTGAGAAAAATACTATATTTTGTTTCAACTTTGCAAACGCTCTAGTGGCTAAAATATTGGAACGAGGAGAATCAAACATAAAGCATTCGTTAGGTAATTTAAAGAGCTTTCAGCAAAGTCTTCTATCATTCTACTTCTACCAGGGGCTTGGCAATAGTCACAATTTTGTTTCAACTTTGCTATCGCTCTAGCAGCTAAACTATTGGAACGAGGTAAATCAAACATAAAGCATTGGTTAGATAATTTAGAGGGCTTTCAGGAAAGCCTTCAATCTTTCTTCTACTCCTACCAGTAACGTGTTAATAGTGTTCACGAAAAACGTAGGTTTTTGAGAAAAATCATATATTTCGTTTCAACTTTGCAAACGCTCTAGTGGCTAAACTATTGGAACGAGGAAAATCAAGCATAAAGCATTCGTTAGATAATTTAAAGGGCTTTCAGGAAAGTCTTCAATCATTCTTCTACTTCTACCAGGAACGTGGTAATAGTTTTCACGAAGAACGTATGTTTTTGAGAAAAATCACATTTTTGATTTAACTTTGCAAACGCTCTAGCGGCTAAACTATTTGAATGAGGTGAGCCAAACATAAAGCATTGGTTAGATAA
Organism: Bactrocera zonata; assembly: GCA_037783105.1. Taxonomy (NCBI): domain Eukaryota; kingdom Metazoa; phylum Arthropoda; class Insecta; order Diptera; family Tephritidae; genus Bactrocera; species Bactrocera zonata. The sequence goes on from JBAWJQ010000502.1 coordinate 48,617, forward strand.
TTTAAAGGGCTTTCAGGAAAGCCTTCAATCTTTCTTCTACTCCTACCAGTAACGTGTTAATAGTGTTCACGAAAAACGTAGGTTTTTGAGAAAAATCATATATTTTGATTCAACTTTGCAAACGCTCTAGTGGCGAACTATTGGAACGAGGAAAATCAAGCATAAAGCATTGGTTAGATAATTTAAAGGGCTTTCAGGAAAGCCTTCAATCAATTCCAATCAAGGGCTTGGAAATAGTCAAGTTTTTGTTTCAACTTTGCTATCGCTCTAACAGCTAAACTATTGGAACGAGGTGGGTCAAACATAAGGCACTGGTTAGATAATTTAAAGAGCTTTCAGGAAAGTCTTCAATCTTTCTTCTACTCCTACCAGTAAAGTGTTAATAGTGTTCACGAAAAACGTAGGTTTTTGAGAAAAATCATATATTTTGTCTCAACTTTGCAAACGCTCTAGTGGCTAAACTATTGGAACGAGGAAAATCAAGCATAAAGCATTCGTTAGATAATTTAAAGGGCTTTCAGGAAAGTCTTCAATCATTCTTCTACTTCTACCAGGAACGTGGTAGTAGTGTTCACGAAAAACGTAGGTTTTTGAGAAAAATCACATTTTTTTTTTCAACTTTGGAATCGCTCTAGCGGCTAAACTATTGGAACGAGGTGAGTCAAACATAAAGAATTCGTTAGATAATTTAAAGGGAAAGTCTTCAATCATTCTTCTACTTCTACAAGGAACGTGGTAATAGTGTTCACGAAAAACGTATGTTTTTGAGAAAAATCACATTTTTGATTTAACTTTGCAAACGCTCTAGCGGCTAAACTATTTGAATGAGGTGAGTCAAACATAAAGCATTGGTTAGATAATTTAAAGGGCTTTCAGGAAAGCCTTCAATCTTTCTCCAATTCCTATCAAGGGCTTGGAAATAGTCGAGTTTTTGTTTCAACTTTGCTATCGCTCTAGCAGCTAAACTACTGGAACGAGGTAAATCAAGCATAAAGCATTGGTTAGATAATTTCAAGAGCTTTCAGGAAAGCCTTCAATATTTCTTCTACTCCTACCAGGAACGTGGTAATAGTGTTCACGAAAAACGTAGGTTTTGGAGAAAAATCACATTTTTTTTTTCAACTTTGCAAACGCTCTAGCGGCTAAACTATTGGAACGAGGTGAGCCAAGCATAAAGCATTCGTTAGATAATTTAAAGGGATTTCAGGAAAGTCTTCAATCATTCTTCTACTTCTACCAGGAACGTGGTAATAGTGTTCACGAAAAACGTATGTTTTTGAGAAAAATCACATTTTTGATTTAACTTTGCAAACGCTCTAGCGGCTAAACTATTTGAATGAGGTGAGCCAAACATAAAGCATTGGTTAGATAATTTAAAGGGCTTTCAGGAAAGTCTTCAATCATTCTTCTACTTCTACCAGGGGCTTGGCAATAGTCCCAAATTTGTTTCAACTTTGCAAACGCTCTAGCGGCTAAACTATTGAAACCAGGTAATTCAAGCATAAAGCATTGGTTAGATAATTTTAAAAGCTTTCAGAAAAGCCTTCAATCTTTCTGCTATTCGTATCAAGGGCTTGGAAATAGTCGAATTTTTGTTTCAACTTTGCTATCGCTCTAGCGGCTAAACTATTGGAACGAAGTGGGTCAAACATAAAGCATTAATTAGATACTTTAAAGCGCTTTCAGGAAAGCCTTCATTCTTTCTTCTACTCCTACCAGTAACGTGTTAATAGTGTTCACGAAAAACGTATGTTTTTGAGAAATATCACATTTTTGTTTCAACTTTGCAAACGCTCTAGGGGTTAAACTATTGGAACGAGTAAAATCAAACATAAAGCATTCGTTAGATAATATAAAGAGCTTTCAGGAAAGTCTTCAATCATTCTTCTACTTCTACCAGGAACGTGGTAAGAGTGTCCACAAAAACGTATGTTTTTGAGAAAAATCACATTTTTAATTCAACTTTGTAAACGCTCTAGCGGCTAAACTATTGGAACGAAGTAAATCACACATAAAGCATTCGTTAGACAATTTAAAGGGCTTTCAGGAAAGTCTTCAATCTTTCTTCTACTTCTACCAGGAACGTGGTAATAGTGTTCACGAAAAACGTATGTTTTTGAGAAAAATCACATTTTTGATTTAACTTTGCAAACGCTCTAGCGGCTAAACTATTTGAATGAGGTGAGCCAAACATAAAGCATTCGTTAGATAATTTAAAGGGATTTCAGGAAAGTCTTCACTCATTCTTCTACTTCTACCAGGAACGTGGTAATAGTGTTCACGAAAAACGTATGTTTTTGAGAAAAATCACATTTTTATTTCAACTTTGCAAACGCTCTAGCGGCTAAACTATTTGAATGAGGTGAGTCAAACATAAAGCATTGGTTACATAATTTAAAGGGCTTTCAGGAAAGTCTTCAATCATTCTTCTACTTCTACCAGGGGCTTGGTAATAGTGTTCACAAAAAACGTAGGTTTTTGAGAAAAATCATATTTTTGATTTAACTTTGCAAACGCTCTAGCGGCTAAACTATTGGAACGAGGTAAATCAAACATAAAGCATTGGTTAGATAATTTAAAGGGCTTTCAGGAAAGCCTTCAATCTTTCTCCTATTCCCATCAAGGGCTTGGAAATAGTCGAATTTTTGTTTCAACTTTGCTATCGCTCTAGCAGTTAAACTATTGGAACGAGGTGGGTCAAACATAAGGCATTGGTTAGATAATTTAAAGAGCTTTCAGGAAAGCCTTCAATCTTTCTTCTACTCCTACCAGTAACGTGTTAATAGTGTTCACGAAAAACGTAGGTTTTTGAGAAAAATACTATATTTTGTTTCAACTTTGCAAACGCTCTAGTGGCTAAACTATTGGAACGAGGAAAATCAAACATAAAGCATTCGTTAGGTAATTTAAAGAGCTTTCAGAAAAGTCTTCAATCATTCTACTTCTACCAGGAACGTGGTAATAGTTTTCACGAAGAACGTATGTTTTTGAGAAAAATCACATTTTTGTTTCAACTTTGCAAACGCTCTAGCGGCTAAACTATTGGAACGAGGTAAATCAAATATAAAGCATTGGTTAGATAATTCAGAGGGCTTTCAGGAAAGTCTTCAATCATTCTTCTACTTCTACCAGGAACGTGGCAATAGTGTTCACGAAAAACGTAGGTTTTTGAGAAAAATCGCTTTTTTGATTCAACTTTGTAAACGCTATAGCGGCTAAACTATTGGAACGAAGTAAATCAAACATAAAGCATTCGTTAGATAATTTCAAGGGCTTTCAGGAAAGCCTTTAATCTTTCTTCTACTCCTACCAGTAAAGTGTTAATAGTTTTCACGAAAAACGTAGGTTTTTGAAAAAAATCATATATTTTGTCTCAACTTTGCAAACGCTCTAGTGGCTAAACTATTGGAACGAGGAAAATCAAGCATAAAGCATTCGTTAGATAATTTAAAGGGCTTTCAGGAAAGTCTTCAATCATTCTTCTACTTCTACCAGGAACGTGGTAGTAGTGTTCACGAAAAACGTAGGTTTTTGAGAAAAATCACATTTTTTTTTCAACTTTGGAATCGCTCTAGCGGCTAAACTATTTGAACGAGGTGAGTCAAACATAAAGAATTCGTTAGATAATTTAAAGGGATTTCAGGAAAGTCTTCAATCATTCTTCTACTTCTACCAGGAACGTGGTAAAAGTGTTCACGAAAAACGTATGTTTTTGAGAAAAATCACATTTTTGATTTAACTTTGCAAACGCTCTAGCGGCTAAACTATTTGAATGAGGAGAGTCAAACATAAAGCATTAGTTAGATAATTTAAAGGGCTATCAGGAAAGCCTTCAATCTTTCTCCAATTCCTACCAAGGGCTTGGAAATAGTCGAGTTTTTGTTTCAACTTTGCTATCGCTCTAGCAGCTAAACTGTTGGAACGAGGTGGGTCAAACATAAGACATTGGTTAGATAATTTCAAGGGCTTTCAGGAAAGCCTGCAATCTTTCTTCTACTCCTACCAGTAAAGTGTTAATAGTGTTCACGAAAAACGTAGGTTTTTGAAAAAAATCATATATTTTGTCTCAACTTTGCAAACGCTCTAGTGGCTAAACTATTGGAACGAGGAAAATCAAGCATAAAGCATTCGTTAGATAATTTAAAGGGCTTTCAGGAAAGTCTTCAATCATTCTTCTACTTCTACCAGGAACGTGGTAGTAGTGTTCACGAAAAACGTAGGTTTTTGAGAAAAATCACATTTTTTTTTCAACTTTGGAATCGCTCTAGCGGCTAAACTATTTGAACGAGGTGAGTCAAACATAAAGCATTCGTTAGATAATTTAAAGGGATTTCAGGAAAGTCTTCAATCATTCTTCTACTTCTACCAGTAACGTGGTAATAGTGTTCACGAAAAACGTATGTTTTTGAGAAAAATCACATTTTTGATTTAACTTTGCAAACGCTCTAGCGGCTAAACTATTGGAACGAGGTGAGTCAAACATAAAGCATTCGTTAGATAATTTAAAGGGATTTCAGGAAAGTCTTCAATCATTCTTCTACTCCTGCCAAGAACGTGATAATTGTGTTCACGAAAAACGAAGGTTTTTGAGAAAAATCAAATTTCTGTTTCAACTTTGCAAACGCTCTAGCGGCTAAACTATTTGAATGAGGTGAGCCAAACATAAAGTATTCGTTAGATAATTTAAAGGACTTTCAGGAAAGTCTTCAATCATTCTTCTACTTCTACCAGGGGCTTGGTAATAGTGTTCACGAAAAACGTAGGTTTTTGAGAAAAATCACATTTTTGATTTAACTTTGCAAACGCTCTAGCGGCTAAACTATTTGAACGAGGTGGGTCAAATATAAGGCATTGGTTAGATAATTTAAAGAGCTTTCAGGAAAGCCTTCAATCTTTCTTCTACTCCTACCAGTAACGTGTTAATAGTGTTCACGAAAAACGTAGGTTTTTGAGAAAAATACTATATTTTGTTTCAACTTTGCAAACGCTCTAGTGGCTAAACTATTGGAACGAGGAAAATCAAGCATAAAGCGTTCGTTAGAAAATTTAAAGGGCTTTCAGGAAAGTCTTCAATCATTCTTCTACTCCTGCCAAGAACGTGATAATAGTGTTCACGAAAAACGAAGGTTTTTGAGAAAAATCAAATTTCTGTTTCAACTTTGCAAACGCTCTAGCGGCTAAACTATTTGAATGAGGTGAGCCAAACATAAAGTATTCGTTAGATAATTTAAAGGACTTTCAGGAAAGTCTTCAATCATTCTTCTACTTCTACCAGAGGCTTGGCAATAGTCCCAAATTTGTTTCAACTTTGCAAACGCTCTAGCGGCTAAACTATTGGAACGAGGTAAATCAAACATAAAGCATTTGTTAGATAATTTAAAGGGCTTTCAGGAAAGCCTTCAATCTTTCTCCTATTCCCATCAAGGGTTTGGAAATAGTCGAATTTTTGTTTCAACTTTGCTATCGCTCTAGCAGCTAAACTATTGGAACGAGGTGGGTCAAATATAAGGCATTGGTTAGATAATTTAAAGAGCTTTCAGGAAAGCCTTCAATCTTTCTTCTACTCCTACCAGTAACGTGTTAATAGTGTTCACGAAAAACGTAGGTTTTTGAGAAAAATACTATATTTTGTTTCAACTTTGCAAACGCTCTAGTGGCTAAACTATTGGAACGAGGAAAATCAAACATAAAGCATTCGTTAGGTAATTTAAAGAGCTTTCAGGAAAGTCTTCAATCATTCTACTTCTACCTGGAACGTGGTAATAGTGTTCACAAAAACGTATGTTTTTGAGAAAAATCACATTTTTGTTTCAACTTTGCAAACGCTCTAGCGGCTAAACTATTGGAACGAGGTGAGTCAAACATAAAGCATTGGTTAGATAATTAAAAGAGCTTTCAGGAAAGCCTTCAATATTTCTTCTACTCCTACCAGTAACGTTTTAATAGTGTTCACGAAAAACGTATGTCTTTGAGAAATATCACATTTTTGATTTAACTTTGCAAACGCTCTAGCGGCTAAACTATTGGAACGAGGAAAATCAAACATAAAGCATTCGTTAGATAATTTAAAGGGCTTTCAGGAAAGCCTTTAATCTTTCTCCAATTCCTATCAAGGGCTTGGAAATAGTCGAGTTTTTGTTTCAACTTTGCTATCGCTCTAGCAGCTAAACTATTGGAACGAGGTGCGTCAAACATAAGGCATTGGTTAGATAATTTAAAGAGATTTCAGGAAAGCCTTCAATCTTTCTTCTACTCCTACCAGTAACGTGTTCACGAAAAACGTATGTTTTTGAGAAAAATACTATATTTTGTTTCAACTTTGCAAACGCTCTAGTGGCTAAAATATTGGAACGAGGAAAATCAAACATAAAGCATTCGTTAGGTAATTTAAAGAGCTTTCAGGAAAGTCTTCTATCATTCTACTTCTACCAGGAACGTGGTAATAGTGTTCACAGAAACGTATGTTTTTGAGAAAAATCACATTTTTGTTTCAACTTTGCAAACGCTCTAGCGGCTAAACTATTGGAACGAGGTAAATCAAACATAAAGCATTGGTTAGATAATTTAAAGGGCTTTCAGGAAAGTCTTCAATCATTCTTCTACTTCTACCAGGGGCTTGGCAATAGTCACAATTTTCTTTCAACTTTGCTATCGCTCTAGCAGCTAAACTATTGGAACGAGGTAAATCAAACATAAAGCATTGGTTAGATAATTTAGAGGGCTTTCAGGAAAGCCTTCAATCTTTCTTCTACTCCTACCAGTAACGTGTTAATAGTGTTCACGAAAAACGTAGGTTTTTGAGAAAAATCATATATTTCGTTTCAACTTTGCAAGCGCTCTAGTGGCTAAACTATTGGAACGAGGAAAATCAAGCATAAAGCATTCGTTAGATAATTTAAAGGGCTTTCAGGAAAGTCTTCAATCATTCTTCTACTTCTACCAGGAACGTGGTAGTAGTGTTCACGAAAAACGTAGGTTTTTGAGAAAAATCACATTTTTTTTTTTCAACTTTGGAATCGCTCTAGCGGCTAAACTATTTGAACGAGGTGAGTCAAACATAAAGCATTCGTTAGATAATTTAAAGGGATTTCAGGAAAGTCTTCAATCATTCTTCTACTTCTACCAGTAACGAGGTAATAGTGTTCACGAAAAACGTATGTTTTTGAGAAAAATCACATTTTTGATTTAACTTTGCAAACCCTCTAGCGGCTAAACTATTTGAATGAGGTGAGCCAAACATAAAACATTGGTTAGATAATTTAAAGGGCTTTCAGGAAAGTCTTCAATCATTCTTCTACTTCTACCAGGGGCTTGGCAATAGTCCCAAATTTGTTTCAACTTTGCAAACGCTCTAGCGGCTAAACTATTGAAACCAGGTAAATCAAGCATAAAGCATTGGTTAGATAATTTAAAAAGCTTTCAGGAAAGTCTTCAATCATTCTTCTACTTCTACCAGGAACGTGGTAATAGTGTTCACGAAAAACGTATGTTTTTGAGAAAAATCACATTTTTGATTTAACTTTGCAAACGCTCTAGCGGCTAAACTATTAAATGAGGTGAGCCACACATAAAGCATTGGTTAGATGATTTAAAGAGCTTTCAGGAAAGCCTTCATTCTTTCTTCTACTCCTACCAGTAACGTGTTAATAGTGTTCACGAAAAACGTATGTTTTTGAGAAATATCACATTTTTGTTTCAACTTTGCAAAGGCTCTAGGGGCTAAACTATTGGAACGAGGAAAATCAAACAAAAAGCATTCGTTAGATATTTTAAAGGGCTTTCAGGAAAGTCTTCAATAATTCTTCTACTTCTACCAGGAACGTGGTAATAGTTTTCATGGAAAACGTATGTTTTTGAGAAAAATCACATTTTTGATTTAACTTTGCAAACGCTCTAGCGGCTAAACTATTTTAATGAGGTGAGCCAAACATAAAGCATTGGTTAGATAATTTAAAGGGCTTTCAGGAGAGTCTTCAATCATTCTTCTACTTCTACCAGGAACGTGGTAATAGTGTTCACGAAAAACGTAGGTTTTGGAGAAAAATCACATTTTTTTTTTCAACTTTGCAAACGCTCTAGCGGCTAAACTATTGGAACGAGGTGAGTCAAACATAAAGCATTCGTTAGATAATTTAAAGGGATTTCAGGAAAGTTTTCAATCTTTCTTCTACTCCTACCAGTAACGTGTTAATAGTGTTCACGAAAAATGTAGGTTTTTGAGAAATATCACACTTTTGTTTCAACTTTGCAAACGCTCTAGCGGCTAAACTATTTTAATGAGGTGAGCCAAACATAAAGCATTGGTTAGATAATTTAAAGGGCTTTCAGGAAAGTCCTCAATCATTCTTCTACTTCTACCAGGAACGTGGTAATAGTGTTCACGAAAAACGTATGTTTTTGAGAAAAATCACATTTTTTTTCAACTTTGCAAACGCTCTAGCGGCTAAACTATTTGAATGAGGTGAGTCAAACATATAGTAATGGTTAGATAATTTAAAGGGCTTCCAGGAAACTCTTCAACCTTTGTTCTACTTCTACCAGTGGCTTGGCAATAGTCACAATTTTGTTTCAACTTTACAAACGCTCTAGCGGCTAAACTATTAAAACGAAGTAAATCAAGCATAAGGCATTCGTTGGATAATTTAAAGGGCTTTCAGGAAAGTCTTCAATCTTTCTTCTACTTCTACCAGGAACGTGGCAATAGTGTTCACGAGAAACGTAGGTTTTTGAGAAAAATCGCTTTTTTAATTCAACTTTGTAAACGCTCTAGCGGCTAAACTATTAAAACGAAGTAAATCAAACATAGAGCATTCGTTAGATAATTTAAAGGGATTTCAGGAAAGTCTTCAATCATTCTTCTACTTCTACCAGGAACGTGGTAATAGTGTTCACGAAAAACGTATGTTTTTGAGAAAAATCACATTTTTGATTTAACTTTGCAAACGCTCTAGCGGCTAAACTATTTGAATGTGGTGAGCCAAACATAAAGAATTCGTTAAATAATTTAAAGGGATTTCAGGAAAGTCTTCAATCATTCTTCCACTTCTACCAGGAACGTGGCAATAGTGTTCACGAAAAACGTAGGTTTTTGAGAAAAATCGCTTTTTTGATTCAACTTTGTAAACGCTATAGCGGCTAAACTATTGGAACGAAGTAAATCAAACATAAAGCATTCGTTAGATAATTTCAAGGGCTTTCAGGAAAGCCTTTAATCTTTCTTCTACTCCTACCAGTAAAGTGTTAATAGTGTTCACGAAAAACGTAGGTTTTTGAGAAAAATCATATATTTTTTTTCAACTTTGGAATCGCTCTAGCGGCTAAACTATTGGAACGAGGTGAGTCAAACATAAAGAATTCGTTAGATAATTTAAAGGGATTTCAGGAAAGTCTTCAATCATTCTTCTACTTCTACCAGGAACGTGGCAATAGTGTTCACGAAAAACGTATGTTTTTGAGAAAAATCACATTTTTGATTTAACTTTGCAAACGCTCTAGCGGCTAAACTATTTTAATGAGGTGAGCCAAACATAAAGCATTGGTTAGATAATTTAAAGGGCTTTCAGGAAAGTCTTCAATCATTCTTCTACTTCTACCAGGAACGTGGTAGTAGTGTTCACGAAAAACGTAGGTTTTTGAGAAAAATCACATTTTTTTTTCAACTTTGGAATCACTCTAGTGGCTAAACTATTTGAATGAGGTGAGCCAAACATAAAGAATTCGTCAGATAATTTAAAGGGATTTCAGGAAAGTCTTCAATCATTCTTCTACTTCTACCAGGAACGTGGCAATAGTGTTCACGAAAAACGTAGGTTTTTGAGAAAAATCGCTTTTTTGATTCAACTTTTTAAACGCTATAGCGGCTAAACTATTGGAACGCAGTAAATCAAACATAAAGCATTCGTTAGATAATTTCAAGGGCTTTCAGGAAAGCCTTTAATCTTTCTTCTACTCCTACCAGTAAAGTGTTAATAGTGTTCACGAAAAACGTAGGTTTTTGAGAAAAATCATATTTTTTTTTTCAACTTTGGAATCGCTCTAGCGGCTAAACTATTGGAACGAGGTGAGTCAAACATATAGAATTCGTTAGATAATTTAAAGAGATTTCAGGAAAGTCTTCAATCATTCTTCTACTTCTACCAGGAACGTGGTAATAGCTTTCACGAAAAACGTATGTTTTTGAGAAAAATCACATTTTTGATTTAACTTTGCAAACGCTCTAGCGGCTAAACTATTTGAATGAGGTGAGCCAAACATAAAGCATTGGTTAGATAATTTCAAGAGCTTTCAGGAAAGCCTTCAATCTTTCTTCTACTCCTACCAGTAACGTGTTAATAGTGTTCACGAAAAACGTAGGTTTTTGAGAAAAATCATATATTTTGTCTCAACTTTGCAAACGCTCTAGTGGCTAAACTATTGGAACGAGGAAAATCAAGCATAAAGCGTTCGTTAGAAAATTTAAAGGGCTTTCAGGAAAGTCTTCAATCATTCTTCTGCTTCTACCAGGAACGTGGTAATAGTGTCCACAAAACGTATGTTTTTGAGAAAAATCACATTTTTGATTCAACTTTGTAAACGCTCTAGCGGCTAAACTATTGGAACGAAGTAAATCACACATAAAGCATTCGTTAGACAATTTAAAGGGCTTTCAGGAAAGTCTTCAATCTTTCTTCTACTTCTACCAGGAACGTAGTAACAGTGTTCACGAAAAACGTATGTTTTTGAGAAAAATCACATTTTTGATTTAACTTTGCAAACGCTCTAGCGGCTAAACTATTTGAACGAGGTGAGCCAAACATAAAGCATTCGTTAGATAATTTAAAGGGATTTCAGGAAAGTCTTCAATCATTCTTCTACTTCTACCAGGAACGTAGTAACAGTGTTCACGAAAAACGTATGTTTTTGAGAAAAATCACATTTTTGATTTAACTTTGCAAACGCTCTAGCGGCTAAACTATTTGAATGAGGTGAGCCAAACATAAAGTATTCGTTAGATAATTTAAAGGGCTTTCAGGAAAGTCTTCAATCATTCTTCTACTTCTACCAGGGGCTTGGTAATAGTGTTCACGAAAAACGTAGGTTTTTGAGAAAAATCATATTTTTGATTTAACTTTGCAAACGCTCTAGCGGCTAAACTATTTGAATGAGGTGAGTCAAACATAAAGCATTGGTTAGATAATTTAAAGGACTTTCAGGAAAGTCTTCAATCATTCTTCTACTTCTACCAGAGGCTTGGCAATAGTCCCAAATTTGTTTCAACTTTGCAAACGCTCTAGCGGCTAAACTATTGGAACGAGGTAAATCAAACATAAAGCATTTGTTAGATAATTTAAAGGGCTTTCAGGAAAGCCTTCAATCTTTCTCCTATTCCCATCAAGGGTTTGGAAATAGTCGAATTTTTGTTTCAACTTTGCTATCGCTCTAGCAGCTAAACTATTAGAACGAGGTGGGTCAAGCATAAGGCATTGGTTAGATAATTTAAAGAGCTTTCAGGAAAGCCTTCAATCTTTCTTCTACTCCTACCAGTAAAGTGTTAATAGTGTTCACGAAAAACGTAGGTTTTTGAGAAAAATACTATATTTTGTTTCAACTTGCAAACGCTCTAGTGGCTAAACTATTGGAACGAGGAAAATCAAACATAAAGCATTCGTTAGGTAATTTAAAGGGCTTTCAGGAAAGTCTTCAATCATTCTACTTCTACCTGGAACGTGGTAATAGTGTTCACAAAAACGTATGTTTTTGAGAAAAATCACATTTTTGTTTCAACTTTGCAAACGCTCTAGCGGCTAAACTATTGGAACGAGGTAAATCAAATATAAAGCATTGGTTAGATAATTTAGAGGGCTTTCAGGAAAGTCTTCAATCATTCTTCTACTTCTACCAGGAACGTGGTAATAGTGTTCACGAAAATCGTAGGTTTTTGATAAAAATCATATATTTTGTTTTAACTTTGCAAACGCTCTAGTGGCTAAACTATTGGAACGAGGTAAATCAAACATAAAGCATTGGTTAGATAATTTAAAGGGCTTTCAGGTAAGCCTTCAATCTTTCTCCTATTCCCATCAAGGGCTTGGAAATAGTCGAATTTTTGTTTCAACTTTGCTATCGCTCTAGCAGCTAAACTATTGGAACGAGGTGCGTCAAACATAAGGCATTGGTTAGATAATTTAAAGAGATTTCAGGAAAGCCTTCAATCTTTTTTCTACTCCTACCAGTAACGTGTTCACGAAAAACGTATGTTTTTGAGAAAAATACTATATTTTGTTTCAACTTTGCAAACCCTCTAGTGGCTAAAATATTGGAACGAGGAGAATCAAACATAAAGCATTCGTTAGGTAATTTAAAGAGCTTTCAGGAAAGTCTTCTATCATTCTACTTCTACCAGGGGCTTGGCAATAGTCACAATTTTGTTTCAACTTTGCTATCGCTCTAGCAGCTAAACTATTGGAACGAGGTAAATCAAACATAAAGCATTGGTTAGATAATTTAGAGGGCTTTCAGGAAAGCCTTCAATCTTTCTTCTACTCCTACCAGTAACGTGTTAATAGTGTTCACGAAAAACGTAGGTTTTTGAGAAAAATCATATATTTCGTTTCAACTTTGCAAACGCTCTAGTGGCTAAACTATTGGAACGAGGAAAATCAAGCATAAAGCATTCGTTAGATAATTTAAAGGGCTTTCAGGAAAGTCTTCAATCATTCTTCTACTTCTACCAGGAACGTGGTAATAGTTTTCACGAAGAACGTATGTTTTTGAGAAAAATCACATTTTTGATTTAACTTTGCAAACGCTCTAGCGGCTAAACTATTTGAATGAGGTGAGCCAAACATAAAGCATTGGTTAGATAATTTAAAGGGCTTTCAGGAAAGCCTTCAATCTTTCTTCTACTCCTACCAGTAACGTGTTAATAGTGTTCACGAAAAACGTAGGTTTTTGAGAAAAATCATATATTTTGATTCAATTTTGCAAACGCTCTAGTGGCGAACTATTGGAACGAGGAAAATCAAGCATAAAGCATTGGTTAGATAATTTAAAGGGCTTTCAGGAAAGCCTTCAATCAATTCCAATCAAGGGCTTGGAAATAGTCGAGTTTTTGTTTCAACTTTGCTATCGCTCTAGCAGCTAAACTATTGGAACGAGGTGGGTCAAACATAAGGCACTGGTTAGATAATTTAAAGAGCTTTCAGGAAAGTCTTCAATCTTTCTTCTACTCCTACCAGTAAAGTGTTAATAGTGTTCACGAAAAACGTAGGTTTTTGAGAAAAATCATATATTTTGTTTCAACTTTGCTATCGCTCTAGCGGCTAAACTATTGGAACGAAGTGGGTCAAACATAAAGCATTAATTAGATACTTTAAAGCGCTTTCAGGAAAGCCTTCATTCTTTCTTCTACTCCTACCAGTAACGTGTTAATAGTGTTCACGAAAAACGTATGTTTTTGAGAAATATCACATTTTTGTTTCAACTTTGCAAACGCTCTAGGGGTTAAACTATTGGAACGAGTAAAATCAAACATAAAGCATTCGTTAGATAATATAAAGAGCTTTCAGGAAAGTCTTCAATCATTCTTCTACTTCTACCAGGAACGTGGTAAGAGTGTCCACAAAAACGTATGTTTTTGAGAAAAATCACATTTTTGATTCAACTTTGTAAACGCTCTAGCGGCTAAACTATTGGAACGAAGTAAATCACACATAAAGCATTCGTTAGACAATTTAAAGGGCTTTCAGGAAAGTCTTCAATCTTTCTTCTACTTCTACCAGGAACGTGGTAATAGTGTTCACGAAAAACGTATGTTTTTGAGAAAAATCACATTTTTGATTTAACTTTGCAAACGCTCTAGCGGCTAAACTATTTGAATGAGGTAAGCCAAACATAAAGCATTCGTTAGATAATTTAAAGGGATTTCAGGAAAGTCTTCACTCATTCTTCTACTTCTACCAGGAACGTGGTAATAGTGTTCACGAAAAACGTATGTTTTTGAGAAAAATCACATTTTTATTTCAACTTTGCAAACGCTCTAGCGGCTAAACTATTTGAATGAGGTGAGCCAAACATAAAGTATTCGTTAGATAATTTAAAGGGCTTTCAGGAAAGTCTTCAATCATTCTTCTACTTCTACCAGGGGCTTGGTAATAGTGTTCACGAAAAACGTAGGTTTTTGAGAAAAATCATATTTTTGATTTAACTTTGCAAACGCTCTAGCGGCTAAACTATTTGAATGAGGTGAGTCAAACATAAAGCATTGGTTACATAATTTAAAGGGCTTTCAGGAAAGTCTTCAATCATTCTTCTACTTCTACCAGGGGCTTGGTAATAGTGTTCACGAAAAACGTAGGTTTTTGAGAAAAATCATATTTTTGATTTAACTTTGCAAACGCTCTAGCGGCTAAACTATTGGAACGAGGTAAATCAAATATAAAGCATTGGTTAGATAATTCAGAGGGCTTTCAGGAAAGTCTTCAATCATTCTTCTACATCTACCAGGAACGTGGCAATAGTGTTCACGAAAAACGTAGGTTTTTGAGAAAAATCGCTTTTTTGATTCAACTTTGTAAACGCTATAGCGGCTAAACTATTGGAACGAAGTAAATCAAACATAAAGCATTCGTTAGATAATTTCAAGGGCTTTCAGGAAAGCCTTTAATCTTTCTCCTATTCCCATCAAGGGCTTGGAAATAGTCGAATTTTTGTTTCAACTTTGCTATCGCTCTAGCAGTTAAACTATTGGAACGAGGTGGGTCAAACATAAGGCATTGGTTAGATAATTTAAAGAGCTTTCAGGAAAGCCTTCAATCTTTCTTCTACTCCTACCAGTAACGTGTTAATAGTGTTCACGAAAAACGTAGGTTTTTGAGAAAAATACTATATTTTGTTTCAACTTTGCAAACGCTCTAGTGGCTAAACTATTGGAACGAGGAAAATCAAACATAAAGCATTCGTTAGGTAATTTAAAGAGCTTTCAGAAAAGTCTTCAATCATTCTACTTCTACCAGGAACGTGGTAATAGTGTTCACAAAAACGTATGTTTTTGAGAAAAATCACATTTTTGTTTCAACTTTGCAAACGCTCTAGCGGCTAAACTATTGGAACGAGGTAAATCAAATATAAAGCATTGGTTAGATAATTCAGAGGGCTTTCAGGAAAGTCTTCAATCATTCTTCTACTTCTACCAGGAACGTGGCAATAGTGTTCACGAAAAACGTAGGTTTTTGAGAAAAATCGCTTTTTTGATTCAACTTTGTAAACGCTATAGCGGCTAAACTATTGGAACGAAGTAAATCAAACATAAAGCATTCGTTAGATAATTTCAAGGGCTTTCAGGAAAGCCTTTAATCTTTCTTCTACTCCTACCAGTAAAGTGTTAATAGTGTTCACGAAAAACGTAGGTTTTTGAAAAAAATCATATATTTTGTCTCAACTTTGCAAACGCTCTAGTGGCTAAACTATTGGAACGAGGAAAATCAAGCATAAAGCATTCGTTAGATAATTTAAAGGGCTTTCAGGAAAGTCTTCAATCATTCTTCTACTTCTACCAGGAACGTGGTAGTAGTGTTCACGAAAAACGTAGGTTTTTGAGAAAAATCACATTTTTTTTTTTCAACTTTGGAATCGCTCTAGCGGCTAAACTATTTGAACGAGGTGAGTCAAACATAAAGAATTCGTTATATAATTTAAAGGGATTTCAGGAAAGTCTTCAATCATTCTTCTACTTCTACCAGGAACGTGGTAAAAGTGTTCACGAAAAACGTATGTTTTTGAGAAAAATCACATTTTTGATTTAACTTTGCAAACGCTCTAGCGGCTAAACTATTTGAATGAGGAGAGTCAAACATAAAGCATTAGTTAGATAATTTAAAGGGCTATCAGGAAAGCCTTCAATCTTTCTCCAATTCCTACCAAGGGCTTGGAAATAGTCGAGTTTTTGTTTCAACTTTGCTATCGCTCTAGCAGCTAAACTGTTGGAACGAGGTGGGTCAAACATAAGACATTGGTTAGATAATTTCAAGGGCTTTCAGGAAAGCCTGCAATCTTTCTTCTACTCCTACCAGTAAAGTGTTAATAGTGTTCACGAAAAACGTAGGTTTTTGAAAAAAATCATATATTTTGTCTCAACTTTGCAAACGCTCTAGTGGCTAAACTATTGGAACGAGGAAAATCAAACATAAAGCATTCGTTAGGTAATTTAAAGGGCTTTCAGGAAAGTCTTCAATCATTCTTCTACTTCTACCAGGAACGTGGTAGTAGTGTTCACGAAAAACGTAGGTTTTTGAGAAAAATCACATTTTTTTTTTTCAACTTTGGAATCGCTCTAGCGGCTAAACTATTTGAACGAGGTGAGTCAAACATAAAGAATTCGTTATATAATTTAAAGGGCTTTCAGGAAAGTCTTCAATCATTCTTCTACTTCTACCAGGAACGTGGTAGTAGTGTTCACGAAAAACGTAGGTTTTTTTGAAAAATCACATTTTTTTTTTTCAACTTTGGAATCGCTCTAGCGGCTAAACTATTAGAACGAGGTGAGTCAAACATAAAGCATTCGTTAGATAATTTAAAGGGATTACAGGAAAGTCTTCAATCATTCTTCTACTTCTACCAGTAACGTGGTAATAGTGTTCACGAAAAACGTATGTTTTTGAGAAAAATCACATTTTTGATTTAACTTTGCAAACGCTCTAGCGGCTAAACTATTGGAACGAGGTGAGTCAAACATAAAGCATTCGTTAGATAATTTAAAGGGATTTCAGGAAAGTCTTCAATCATTCTTCTACTCCTGCCAAGAACGTGATAATAGTGTTCACGAAAAACGAAGGTTTTTAGAAAAATCAAATTTCTGTTTCAACTTTGCAAACGCTCTAGCGGCTAAACTATTTGAATGAGGTGAGCCAAACATAAAGTATTCGTTAGATAATTTAAAGGGCTTTCAGGAAAGTCTTCAATCATTCTTCTACTTCTACCAGGGGCTTGGTAATAGTGTTCACGAAAAACGTAGGTTTTTGAGAAAAATCATATTTTTGATTTAACTTTGCAAACGCTCTAGCGGCTAAACTATTCGAATGAGGTGAGTCAAACATAAAGCATTGGTTAGATAATTTAAAGGACTTTCAGGAAAGTCTTCAATCATTCTTCTACTTCTACCAGAGGCTTGGCAATAGTCCCAAATTTGTTTCAACTTTGCAAACGCTCTAGCGGCTAAACTATTGGAACGAGGTAAATCAAACATAAAGCATTTGTTAGATAATTTAAAGGGCTTTCAGGAAAGCCTTCAATCTTTCTCCTATTCCCATCAAGGGTTTGGAAATAGTCGAATTTTTGTTTCAACTTTGCTATCGCTCTAGCAGCTAAACTATTGGAACGAGGTGCGTCAAACATAAGGCATTGGTTAGATAATTTAAAGAGCTTTCAGGAAAGCCTTCAATCTTTCTTCTACTCCTACCAGTAACGTGTTAATAGTGTTCACGAAAAACGTAGGTTTTTGAGAAAAATACTATATTTTGTTTCAACTTTGCAAACGCTCTAGTGGCTAAACTATTGGAACGAGGAAAATCAAACATAAAGCATTCGTTAGGTAATTTAAAGAGCTTTCAGGAAAGTCTTCAATCATTCCACTTCTACCTGGAACGTGGTAAGAGTGTCCACAAAAACGTATGTTTTTGAGAAAAATCACATTTTTGTTTCAACTTTGCAAACGCTCTAGCGGCTAAACTATTGGAACGAGGTGAGTCAAACATAAAGCATTGGTTAGATAATTAAAAGAGCTTTCAGGAAAGCCTTCAATCTTTCTTCTATTCCTACCAGTAACGTGTTAATAGTGTTCACGAAAAACGTATGTCTTTGAGAAATATCACATTTTTGATTTAACTTTGCAAACGCTCTAGCGGCTAAACTATTGGAACGAGGAAAATCAAACATAAAGCATTCGTTAGATAATTTAAAGGGCTTTCAGGAAAGCCTTTAATCTTTCTCCAATTCCTATCAAGGGCTTGGAAATAGTCGAGTTTTTGTTTCAACTTTGCTATCGCTCTAGCAGCTAAACTATTGGAACGAGGTGCGTCAAACATAAGGCATTGGTTGGATAATTTAAAGAGATTTCAGGAAAGCCTTCAATCTTTCTTCTACTCCTACCAGTAACGTGTTCACGAAAAACGTATGTTTTTGAGAAAAATACTATATTTTGTTTCAACTTTGCAAACGCTCTAGTGGCTAAAATATTGGAACGAGGAAAATCAAACATAAAGCATTCGTTAGGTAATTTAAAGAGCTTTCAAGAAAGTCTTCTATCATTCTACTTCTACCAGGAACGTGGTAATAGTGTTCACAGAAACGTATGTTTTTGAGAAAAATCACATTTTTGTTTCAACTTTGCAAACGCTCTAGCGGCTAAACTATTGGAACGAGGTAAATCAAACATAAAGCATTGGTTAGATAATTTAAAGGGCTTTCAGGAAAGTCTTCAATCATTCTTCTACTTCTACCAGGGGCTTGGCAATAGTCACAATTTTCTTTCAACTTTGCTATCGCTCTAGCAGCTAAACTATTGGAACGAGGTAAATCAAACATAAAGCATTGGTTAGATAATTTCAAGGGCTTTCAGGAAAGCCTTCAATCTTTCTTCTACTCCTACCAGTAACGTGTTAATAGTGTTCACGAAAAACGTAGGTTTTTGAGAAAAATCATATATTTCGTTTCAACTTTGCAAACGCTCTAGTGGCTAAACTATTGGAACGAGGAAAATCAAGCATAAAGCATTCGTTAGATAATTTAAAGGGCTTTCAGGAAAGTCTTCAATCATTCTTCTACTTCTACCAGGAACGTGGTAATAGTTTTCACGAAGAATGTATGTTTTTGAGAAAAATCACATTTTTGATTTAACTTTGCAAACGCTCTAGCGGCTAAATTATTTGAATGAGGTGAGCCAAACATAAAGCATTGGTTAGATAATTTAAAGGGCTTTCAGGAAAGCCTTCAATCCTTCTTCTACTCCTACCAGTAACGTGTTAATAATGTTCACGAAAAACGTAGGTTTTTGAGAAAAATCATATATTTTGATTCAACTTTGCAAACGCTCTAGTGGCGAAACTATTGGAACGAGGAAAATCAAGCATAAAGCATTCGTTAGATAATTTAATAGGCTTTCAGGAAAGCCTTCAATCAATTCCAATCAAGGGCTTGGAAATAGTCGAGTTTTTGTTTCAACTTTGCTATCGCTCTAGCAGCTAAACTATTGGAACGAGGTGGGTCAAACATAAGGCACTGGTTAGATAATTTAACCTTCAAGCGGGCGCGCGGTCATTTGTAACGGGAGCGGGCGCGCGTAACCGAAAAGACGTTTGGGATGAATACAAGAAATAAAGCACTAATTATTCAGTAATTATTTATTTATTTGTACTTAGGTGTATTATCATTGTTCTGAATGTTTATTTTGTCAAAAAAGGTAATTAAAATTATTAAAAAAAAAAAACAATTATTAAACTAATTAACATAACTCAAATATTCTTTGGATCAAAACAAAAATTAGGAATACAAAACCATTTCACATATATTAGACTAGTATATATACTTAGTATAATAATTGAAAATACAAAATAAGAATAAAAATGAATTAAATTTGGTTTAGTTTTCATCAGAATCAGTTTCTTCGTCCATATAACATTGATTGCAAATAAATGTTGTATGGTTTCTGCAAATATTTTTCATACATTTCATGCATTGCGTTTTTGATTGCCTCCTCTTTTTGGCTGGACATATTTTACAGGTTCCTCTGGATGTGCCATAACTAACTGCTCCTGTATCAGCAACACCAACCTCCATATTCAAATGTTCCCTTATGTTTCTTTTTAGTTTTCTTGGAAGGCCTACTATCGTTGATCTTCTTTGGACGTACTCTTTTGTCAATTCAGTGCCTAATGTACGTAAATACATTCGCCTTTTCCTTAGAGTCACTTTATTTGCCCTCAATATCACCATACTATTTATGCCTGCAATATCCAGAAGACGAAGGAATAGTGTCAATGGCCATCTATTATTCTTCCTTGAAACCGAATACATTTTTACTTTTCTGTCAACTTCATCGACACCGCCCTTTGTTTTATTGTAAAAAGTAACTATGCTGGGTTTGCGCTTTTCATTTGTACTTTCATCAATTTCTGCAGCACAATGAAGTGATGATATAAGAACTACAGATCTTTTCTTTTTAGGCACGTAAGATACGAGAGTTGCTGTATCTGAAAATCCAAATTGACTTGAATATTCAGATTGCTCTTTATCTATAAAGCAAGGAGGTATTTCTTTCTTGTTTTTGCGGATGGTACCCACAACAGAAATCTTATGATCCTTGGCCAAATCGTTTGTCAGCGGCACACTGGTATACCAATTGTCGATGGTAAGGTTTCTTCCAGTGCCAGAAATTGGTGTAATTAGCCTCTTTACGACGTCTGACGCAGCATTACTCACCTGATATGGGCCTTCAGGCTGCTTGCCAGCATAAAGTTCAATATTTAGGACGTAAAACGTAGCAGCATCTACTAGTGGATAAAGTTTGATTCCGTATTTATCGGGCTTTGATTTCATGTACTGCCGGAAAGGACATTTTCCTCGAAAGCCAATCATCATCTCATCGATTACTACATTCTCTCCCACTGAATATGGCAAAAGACAGTTTTTTGTAAACATATCTAAAACTTCTCTTATTGGCGCAGCTTTGTCTAAAGTACGACGTGCTTGTCGCGTAGTAGCATCATCAAACCGCAATGAATTCAGTAGAAATTTCACTCTTTTCACTGACATAGTAGTAGGAAAAATAGGTATACCTGTCCCATCACTTGCATATAAATCTTCTAAATTCGCGTGTGATGTCTTCAAGGATCCCGCTATATACAATAATCCGAAAAGTGCTCGGATTTCCACCGCATCTGTCGGTTTACAGTCACGTATTCTGTTATACGATGATACTTTCTTTTGAATAAATTCGTTCGTATGTCTAACAACTTGCTCAATAATATTCTCGGAAATGAATAAACTCCAAGCTTGCGTAAATGTCGTCACACCCACACCATTTCTACGAATACCGGCATCTTCCGTTAGAATATTGTGAACTCGACGCCTCACTCTGTTATTGTTAGATTTTTGCCACTTCGTTACTTTATCGCGCCCTGTAAAGCAGCTATTTATTTCTGAAAGTGGCAAATCATCCTCTTCTGAGTCCGAGGAGTTTGATTCCTCAGCAGGTAGAGGTTCCTCTGCAACGATGTGGTCGGAAGTTTCAGAGCCTTGGTCGCTAAGCTCTGATTCACTTTCTTCATCGTCTTCATTTAGTAATTCCTCGAGTATTGAACTTTGTAATAACCGTCTACGACTCATTTTATATAAAAAAATCCAAACTTAATTCAATAATAATGAATGATGGCCGAAGAATTACTATGAGCCTGAACGAGGGTATGTCGCATTGAGCGTCGCGCGTAACCTTTTCGACGACAGGCGCGTGTAGTCTTTTCGACGACTGAACCGGGACTAAAACAATTGCGATCTGCGGAGTGGGAAGAGCGCCCCGAGTGACGTTTTATACTTTGTTTTACTCCCAATGACATAGCGACAGGCTACTAGAAGTGACAAATAAATGTAATGGGTAATAATAGTAATATGAATGTAAATGTACTAAGCGCGGTCGATTCGACTACGCGCGCCCGCTTGAAGGTTAAAGAGCTTTCAGGAAAGTCTTCAATCTTTCTTCTACTCCTACCAGTAAAGTGTTAATAGTGTTCACGAAAAACGTAGGTTTTTGAGAAAAATCATATATTTTGTCTCAACTTTGCAAACGCTCTAGTGGCTAAACTATTGGAACGAGGAAAATCAAGCATAAAGCATTCGTTAGATAATTTAAAGGGCTTTCAGGAAAGTCTCCAATCATTCTTCTACTTCTACCAGGAACGTGGTAGTAGTGTTCACGAAAAACGTAGGTTTTTGAGAAAAATCACATTTTTTTTTTTCAACTTTGGAATCGCTCTAGCGGCTAAACTATTGGAACGAGGTGAGTCAAACATAAAGAATTCGTTAGATAATTTAAAGGGAAAGTCTTCAATCATTCTTCTACTTCTACAAGGAACGTGGTAATAGTGTTCACGAAAAACGTATGTTTTTGAGAAAAATCACATTTTTGATTTAACTTTGCAAACGCTCTAGCGGCTAAATTATTTGAATGAGGTGAGCCAAACATAAAGCATTGGTTAGATAATTTAAAGGGCTTTCAGGAAAGTCTTCAATCATTCTACTCCTACTAGTAACGTGTTAAAGGTGTTCACGAAAAATGTAGGTTTTTGAGAAATAGCACATTTTTGTTTCAACTTTGCAAACGCTCTAGCGGCTAAACTATTTGAGCGAGGTGAGTCAAACATATAGCAATGGTTAGATAGTTTAAAGGGCTTTCAGGGAAGTCTTCAATCATTCTTCTACTTCTACCAGGAACGTGGTAATAGTGTTCACGAAAAACGTAGGTTTTTGAGAAAAATCGCATTTTTGATTTAACTTTGCAAACGCTCTAGCGGCTAAACTATTTGAATGAGGTGAGTCAAATATAAAGCATTGGTTAGATAATTTAAAGGGCTTTCAAGAAAGTCTTCAATCATTCTTCTACTTCTACCAGGGGCTTGGCAAAAGTCCCAAATTTGTGTCAACTTTGCAAACGCTCTTGCGGCTAAACTATTGGAACGAGGTAAATCAAACATAAAGCATTCGTTAAGTAATTTAAAGAGCTTTCAGGAAAGTCTTCAATCATTCTACTCCTACTAGTAACGTGTTAAAGGTGTTCACGAAAAATGTAGGTTTTTGAGAAATAGCACATTTTTGTTTCAACTTTGCAAACGCTCTAGGGGCTAAACTATTGGAACGAGGAAAATCAAACGTAAAGCATTAGTTAAATAATTTAAAGGGCTTTCTGGAAAGTATTCAGCCATTCTTCTACTTCTACCAGGAACTTGGTAATAGTGTTCACGAAAAACGTTCTTCGACTTCTACCAGGGGCTTGGCAATAGTCACAATTTTGTTTCAACATTTCTATCGCTCTAGCGGCAAAACTATTGGAACGAGGTAAATCAAACATAGAGCATTCTTTAGATAATTTAAAGTGCTTTCAGGAAAGTAGTCAATCTTTCTTCTTCTTCTACCAGGAACGTGGTAATAGTGTTCACGAAAACCGTATGTTTTTGAGAAAAATCACATTTTTGATTTAACTTTGCAAACGCTCTAGCAGCTAAACTGTTGGAACGAGGTGGGTCAAACATAAGGCATTGGTTAGATAATTTAAAGAGCTTTCAGGAAAGCTTTCAATCTGTCTTCTATTCCTACCTTTAACGTGTTAATAGTGTTCACGAGAAACGTAGGTCTTTGAGAAAAGTAATATATTTTATTTCAACTTTGCAAACGCTCTAGTGGCTAAACTATTGGAACGAGGTAAATCAAACATAAAGCATTCGTTAGATAATTTAAAGGGCTTTTAGGAAAGCCTTCAATCTTTCTCCAATTCCTATCAAGGGCTTGGAAATAGTCGAGTTTTTCTTTCAACTTAGCTATCGCTCTAGCAGCTAAACTGTTGGAACGAGGTGGGTCAAACATAAGGCATTGGTTAGATAATTTAAAGAGCTTTCAGGAAAGCCTTCAATCTTTCTTCTCCTCCTACCATTAACGTGTTAATAGTGTTCACGAAAAACGTAGGTTTTCGAGAAAAATCATATATTTTTTTTAACTTTGCAAACGCTCTAGTGGCTAAACTATTGGAACGAGGTAAATCAAACATAAAGCATTCGTTAGGTAATTTAAAGAGCTTTCAGGAAAGCCTTCACTCTTTCTTCTACTCCGACCAGTAACGTGTTAATAGTGTTCACGAAAAATGTAGGTTTTTGAGAAAATCATATATTTTGTTTCAACTTTGCAAACGCTCTAGTGGCTAAACTATTGGAACGAGGAAAATCAAACATAAAGCATTCGTTAGATAATTTAAAGGGCTTTCAGGAAAGCCTTCAATCTTTCTCCAATTCCTATCAAGGGCTTGGAAATAGTCGAGTTTTTGTTTCAACTTTGCTATCGCTCTAGCAGCTAAACTGTTGGAACGGGGTGGGTCAAACATAAGGCATTGGTTAGATAATTTAAAGAGCTTTCAGGAAAGCTTTCAATCTTTCTTCTACTCCTACCTTTAACGTTAATAGTGTTCACGAAAAACGTAGGTTTTTGAGAAAAATCATATATTTTGTTTCAACTTTGCAAACGCTCTAGTGGCTAAACTATTGGAACGAGGTAAATCAAACATAAAGCATTCGTTAGATAATTTAAAGGGCTTTCAGGAAAGCCTTCAATCTTTCTCCAATTCCTATCAAGGGCTTGGAAATAGTCGAGTTTTTGTTTCAACTTTGCTATCGCTCTAGCAGCTAAACTGTTGGAACGAGGTGGGTCAAACATAAGGCATTGGTTAGATAATTTAAAGAGCTTTAAGGAAAGCCTTCAATCTTTCTTCTACTCCTACCATTAACGTGTTAATAGTGTTCACGAAAAACATAGGTTTTCGAGAAAAATCATATATTTTGTTTCAACTTTGCAAACGCTCTAGTGGCTAAACTATTGGAACGAGGTAAATCAAACATAAAGCATTCGTTAGGTAATTTAAAGAGCTTTCAGGAAAGCCTTCACTCTTTCTTCTACTTCTACCAGTAACGTGTTAATAGTGTTCACGAAAAACGTAGGTTTTTGAGAAAAATCATATATTTTGTTTCAACTTTGCAAACGCTCTAGTGGCTAAACTATTGGAACGAAGAAAATCAAACATAAGGCATTGGTTAGATAATTAAAAGAGCTTTCAGGAAAGCCTTCAATCTTTCTTCTACTCCTACCAGTAACGTGTTAATAGTGTTCACGAAAAACGTAGGTTTTTGAGAAAAATCATATATTTTGTTTCAACTTTGCAAACGCTCTAGAGGCTAAACTATTGGAACGAGGAAAATCAAGCATAAAGCATTCGTTATATAATTTACAGGGCTTTCAGGAAAGTCTTCTTTCTTTCTTTTACTTCTACCAGGAACGTGGTAGTAGTGTTCACGAAAAACGTAGGTTTAGATTTTTCAATCACATTTTTTTTTTCAACTTTGGAAACGCTCTAGCGGCTAAACTATTGGAACGAGGTGAGTCAAACATAAAGCATCCGTTAGATAATTTAAAGGGATTTCAGGAAAGCCTTCAATCATTCTTCTACTTCTACCAGGAACGTGGTAATAGTGTTCACGAAAAACGTAGGTTTTTGAGAAAAATCGCATTTTTGATTTAACTTTGCAAACGCTCTAGCGGCTAAACTATTTGAATGAGGTGAGTCAAATATAAAGCATTATATAGATACATTAAAGGGCTTTCAGGAAAGTCTTCAATCATTCTTCTACTTCCACCAGGGGATTGGCAATAGTCCCTAATTTGTTTCAACTTTGCAAACGCTCTAGCATTCGTTAGCTAATTAAAAGAGCTTTTAGGAAAGCCTTCAATCTTTCCTCTACTTCGACCAGTAACGTGTTAATAGTGTTCACGAAAAACGTATGTTTTTGAGAAATATCACATTTTTGTTTCATCTTTGCAAACGCTGAAACATAACAACACATAAAGCATTCGTTAGATAATTTAAAGGGCTTTCAGGAAAGCTTTCAATCTTTCTTCTGCTCCTACCAGTAACGTGTTAATAGTGTTCACGAAAAACGTATGTTTTT
This sequence comes from Bactrocera zonata, assembly GCA_037783105.1. Taxonomy (NCBI): domain Eukaryota; kingdom Metazoa; phylum Arthropoda; class Insecta; order Diptera; family Tephritidae; genus Bactrocera; species Bactrocera zonata. Next base: position 74,347 of record JBAWJQ010000502.1, read on the forward strand.
GAGAAATATCACATTTTTGTTTCAACTTTGCAAACGCTCTAGGGGCTAAACTATTGGAACGAGGAAAATCAAACATAAAGCATTCGTTAGATAATTTAAAGAGCTTTCAGGAAAGTCTCAGTCATTCTTCTACTTCTACCAGGAACGTGGTAATAGTGTTCACGAAAAACGTATGTTTTTGAGAAATGTCACATTTTTGTTTCAACTTTGCAAACACTCTAGGGGCTAAACTATTGGAACGAGGTGAGTCAAACATAAAGCATTGGTTAGATAATTTAAAGGGCTTTCAGGAAAGTCTTCAGTCATTCTTCTACTTCTACCAGGGGCTTGGCAATAGTCACAATTTTGATTCAACTTTACAAACGTTCTAGCGGCTAAACTATATGAACGAGGTAAATCAAACACAAAGCATTCGTCAGATAATATAAAGAGCTTTCAGGAAAGTCTTCAGTCATTCTTCTACTCCTACCAGTAACGTGTTAGTAGTGTTCACGAAAAACGTAGGTTTTTGAAAAATGTCACATTTTTGTTTCATCTTTGCAAACGCTGAAACATAACAACACATAAAGCATTCGTTAGATAATTTAAAGGGCTTTCAGGAAAGCTTTCAATCTTTCTTCTGCTCCTACCAGTAACGTGTTAATAGTGTTCACGAAAAACGTAGGTTTTTGAAAAAAATCATATATTTTGTTTCAACTTTGCAAACGCTCTAGTGGCTAAACTATTGGAACGAGGTAAATCAAACATAAAGCATTGGTTAGATAATTTAGAGGGCTTTCAGGAAAGCCTTTCAATCTTTCTCCAATTCCTATCAAGGGCTTGGAAATAGTCGAGATTTTGTTTCAACTTTGCTATCGCTCTAGCAGCTAAACTATTGGAACGAGGTGGGTCAAACATAAAGCATTCGCTAGATAATTTAAAGAGCTTTCAGGAAAGCCTTCAATCTTTCTTCTACTCCTACCAGTAACGTGTTAATAGTGTTCACGAAAAACGTAGGTTTTGGAGAAAAATCACATTTTTTTTTTTCAACTTTGCAAACGCTCTAGCGGCTAAACTATTGGAACGAGGTGAGTCAAACATAAAGCTTTCGTTAGATAATTTAAAGGGATTTCAGGAAAGTCTTCAATATTTCTTCTACTCCTACCAGTAACGTGTTAATAGTGTTCACGAAAAACGTAGGTTTTTGAGAAAAATCATATTTTTGTTTCAACTTTGCAAACGCTCTAGCGGCTAAACTATTGGAACGAGGTAAATCAAACATAAAGCATTGGTTAGATAATTTAAAGGGCTTTGAGGAAAGCCTTCACTCTTTCTTCTACTCCTACCAGTAAAGTGTTAATAGTGTTCACGAAAAACGTAGGTTTTTGAGAAAAATCATATATTTTGTTTCAACTTTGCAAACGCTCTAGTGGCTAAACTATTGGAACGAGGAAAACCAAACATAAAGCATTCGTTAGATAATTTAAAGGGCTTTCAGGAAAGCCTTCAATATTTCTCCAATTCCTATCAAGGGCTTGGAAATAGTCGAGTTTTTGTTTCAACTTTGCTATCGCTCTAGCAGCTAAACTATTAGAACGAGGTTGGTCAAACATAAAGCATTGGTTAGATAATTTTAAGAGCTTTCAGGAAAGTCTTCAGTCATTCTTCTACTTCTACCAGGAACGTGGTAATAGTTAATAGTGTTCACGAAAAACGTATGTTTTTGAGAAATGTCACATTTTTGTTTCAACTTTGCAAACGCTCTAGGGGCTAAACTATCGGAACGAGGAAAATCAAACATAAAGCTTTCGTTAGATAATTTAAAGAGCTTTCAGGAAAGTCTTCAGTCATTCTTCTGCTTCTACCAGGAACGTGGTAATAGTGTTCACGAAAAACGTATGCTTTTGAGAAATGTCACATTTTTGTTTCAACTTTGCAAACGCTCTAGTGGCGAAACTATTGGAACGAGGAAAATCAAACATAAAGCATTCGTTAGATAATTTAAAGAGCTTTCAGGAAAGTCTTCAGTCATTCTTCTACTTCTACCAGGAACGTGGTAATAGTGTTCACGGAAAACGTATGTTTTTGAAAAATGTCACATTTTTGTTTAAACTTTGCAAACGCTCTAGCGGCTAAACTATTGAAACGAGGTAAGTCAAACATAAAGCATTGGTTAGATAATTAAAAGAGCTTTCAGGAAAGCCTTCAATCTTTCTTCTACTCCTACCAGTAACGTGTTAATAGTGTTCACGAAAAACGTATGTCTTTGAGAAATATCACATTTTTGTTTCATTTTTGCAAACGCTAAAACATAACAACACATAAAGCATTCGTTAGATAATTTAAAGGGCTTTCAGGAAAGCTTTCAATCTTTCTTCTGCTCCTACCAGTAACGTGTTAATAGTGTTCACGAAAAACGTATGTTTTTGAGAAATATCACATTTTTGTTTCAACTTTGCAAACGCTCTAGGGGCTAAACTATTGGAACGAGGAAAATCAAACATAAAGCATTCGTTAGATAATTTAAAGGGCTTTCAGGAAAGTCTTCAGTCATTCTTCTACTTCTACCAGGAACGTGGTAATAGTGTTCACGAAAAACGTATGCTTTTGAGAAATGTCACATTTTTGTTTCAACTTTGCAAACGCTCTAGCGGCTAAACTATTGGAACGAGGTGAGTCAAACATAAAGCATTGGTTAGATAATTAAAAGAGCTTTCAGGAAAGCCTTCAATCTTTCCTCTACTCTTACCAGTAACGTGTTAATAGTGTTCACGAAAAACGGATGTTTTTGAGAAATATCACATTTTTGTTTTAACTTTGCGAACGCTCTAGCGGCTAAACTATTGGAACGAGGTAAATCAAACATAAAGCATTGTTTAGATAATTTAGAGGGCTTTCAGGAAATCCTTCACTCTTTCTTCTACTCCGACCAGTAACGTGTTAATAGTGTTCAGCAAAAACGTAGGTTTTTGAGAAAAATCATATATTTTGTTTCAACTTTGCAACGCAATAGTCGAGCTTTTGTTTCAACTTTGCTATCGCTCTAGCAGCTAAACTATTAAAACGAGGTTGGTTAAACATAAGGCATTGGTTAGATAATTTAAAGAGCTTTCAGGAAAGCCTTCAATCTTTCTTCTACTCCTACCAGTAACGTGTTAATAGTGTTCACGAAAAACGTAGGTTTTTGAGAAAAATCATATATTTTGTTTCAACTTTGCAAACGCTCTAGTGGCTAAACTATTGGAACGAGGAAAATCAAGCATAAAGCATTCGTTATATAATTTAAAGAGCTTTCAGGAAAGCCTTCAATCTTTCTTCTACTCCTACCAGTAACGTGTTAATAGTGTACACGAAAAACGTAGGTTTTTGCGAAAAATCATATATTTTGTTTCAACTTTGCAAACGCTCTAGTGGCTAAACTATTGGAATGAGGAAAATCAAACATAAAGCATTGGTTAGATAATTTAAAGGGCTTTCAGGAAAGCCTTCACTCTATCTCCTACTCCTACCAGTAACGTGTTAATAGTGTACACGAAAAACGTAGGTTTTTGCGAAAAATCATATATTTTGTTTCAACTTTGCAAACGCTCTAGTGGCTAAACTATTGGAATGAGGAAAATCAAACATAAAGCATTCGTTAGATAATTTAAAGGGATTTCAGGAAAGTCTTCAATCTTTCTTCTACTCCTACCAGTAACGTGTTAGTAGTGTTCACGAAAAACGTAGGTTTTTGAGAAAAATCATATTTTTGTTTCAACTTTGCAAACGCTCTAGCGGCTAAACTATTGGAACGAGGTAAATCAAACATAAAGCATTGGTTAGATAATTTAAAGGGCTTTCAGGAAAGCCTTCACTCTATCTCCTACTCCTACCAGTAACGTGTTAATAGTGTACACGAAAAACGTAGGTTTTTGCGAAAAATCATATATTTTGTTTCAACTTTGCAAACGCTCTAGTGGCTAAACTATTGGAATGAGGAAAATCAAACATAAAGCATTCGTTAGATAATTTAAAGGGCTTTCAGGAAAGCCTTCAATCTTTCTCCAATTCCTATCAAGGGCTTATAAATAGTCGAGTTTTTGTTTCAACTTTGCTATCGCTCTAGCAGCTAAACTATTGGAACGAGGTGGGTCAAACATAAGGCATTGGTTAGATAATTTAAAGAGCTTTCAGGAAAGCCTTCAATCTTTCTTCTACTCCTACCAGTAACGTGTTAATAGTGTTCACGAAAAACGTAGGTTTTTGAGAAAAATCATATATTTTGTTTCAACTTTGCAAACGCGCTAGTGGCTAAACTATTGGAACGAGGTAAATCAAACATAAAGCATTCGTTAGGTAATTTAAAGAGCTTTCAGGAAAGTCTTCAATCATTCCACTTCTACCAGGAACGTGGTAATAGTGTTCACAAAAACGTAGGTTTTTGAGAAAAATCACATTTTTTTTTTCAACTTTGGAAACGCTCTAGCGGCTAAACTATTGGAACGAGGTGAGTCAAACATAAAGCATTCGTTAGATAATTTAAAGGGATTTCAGGAAAGCCTTCAATCTTTCTTCTACTTCTACCAGTAACGTGTTAATAGTGTTCACGAAAAACGTAGGTTTTTGAGAAAAATCATATATTTTGTTTCAACATAAAGCATTGGTTAGATAATTTAAAGGGCTTTCAGGAAAGCCTTCAATCTTTCTCCAATTCCTATCAAGGGCTTGGAAATAGTCGAGTTTTTGTTTCAACTTTGCTATCGCTCTAGCAGCTAAACTATTGGAACGAGGTGGGTCAAACATAAGACATTGGTTAGATAATTTAAAGAGCTTTCAGGAAAGCCTTCAATCTTTCTTCTACTCCTACCAGTAACGTGGTAATAGTGTTTACGAAAAACGTATGTTTTTGAGAAAAATCACATTTTTGATTTAACTTTGCAAACGCTCTAGGGGCTAAACTATTGGAACGAAGAAAATCAGACATAAAGCATTCGTTAGATAAATTAAAGGTCTTTCAGGAAAGTCTTCAATCATTCTTCTACTCCTACCAGTAACGTGTTAATAGTGTTCACGAAAAACGTAAGTTTTGGAGAAAAATCACATTTTTTTTTTCAACTTTGCAAAAGCTCTAGCGGCTAAACTATTTGAATGAGGTGAGCCAAACATAAAGCATTGGTTAGATAATTTAAAGGGCTTTCAGAAAAGTCTTCAATCATTCTTCTACTTCTACCAGGAACGTGGTAATAGTGTTCACGAAAAACGTATACTTTTGAGAAAAATCACATTTTTGATTTAACTTTGCAAACGCTCTAGCGGCTAAACTATTGGAACGAGGTGAGTCAAACATAAAGCATTCGTTAGATAATTTAAAGGGCTTTCAGGAAAGTCTTCCATCATTCTTCTACTCCTACCAGTAACGTGTTAATAGTGTTCACGAAAAACGTATGTTTTTGAGAAAAATCACATTTTTGATTTAACTTTGCAAACGCTCTAGGGGCTAAACTATTGGAACGAGGAAAATCAAACATAAAGCATTCGTTAGATAATTTAAAGGGCTTTCAGGAAAGTCTTCCATCATTCTTCTACTCCTACCAGTAACGTGTTAATAGTGTTCACGAAAAACGTAGGTTTTGGAGAAAAATCACATTTTTTTTTCAACTTTGCAAACGCTCTAGCGGCTAAACTATTTGAATGAGGTGAGCCAAACATAAAGCATTGGTTAGATAATTTAAAGGGCTTTCAGGAAAGTCTTCAATCATTTTTCTACTTCTACCAGGGGCATGGCAATAGTCAAACTTTCGTTTCAACTTTGCAAACGCTCTAGCGGCTAAACAGTTTGAACGAGGTGAGTTAAATAAAAAGCATTGGTTAGATAGTTTGTAGTGTTTTCAGGAAAGCCTTCAATTTTTCTTCTACTTCTACCAGGGGCATGGCAATAGTCAAAATTTCGTTTCAACTTTGCAAACGCTCTAGCGGCTAAACTACTTGTACGAGGTGAGTTAAATAAAAAGCATTGGTTAGATAATTTGTAGTGCTTTCAGAAAAGCCTTCAACCTTTCTTCTACTTCTACCAGGGGCTTGACAATAGTCTAATTTTCGTTTCAACTTTGCAAACGCACTAGCGGCTAAACTATTTGTAAGAGGTGAGTTAAATAAAAAGCATTGGTTAGATAATTTGTAGTGCTTTCAGAAAAGCCTTCAACCTTTCTTCTACTTCTACCAGGGGCTTGACAATAGTCAAATTTTCGTTTCAACTTTGCAAACGCTCTAGCGGCTAAACTATTTGAACGAGGTGAGTTAAATAAAACGCATTGGTTAGATAATTTGCAGTGCTTTCAGGAAAGCCTTCAATCTTTCTTCTGCTCCTACCAGGGGCTTGACAATAGTCAAATTTTCGTTTCAACTTTGCAAACGCTCTAGCGGCTAAACTATTTGAACGAGGTGAGTTAAATAAATAGCATTGGTTAGATAATTTGTAGTGCTTTCAGAAAAGCCTTCAACCTTTCTTCTGGTCCTACCAGGGGCTTGACAATAGTCAAATTTTCGTTTCAACTTTGCAAACGCTCTAGCGGCTAAACCATTTGAACGAGGTGAGTTAAATAAATAGCATTGGTTAGATAATTTGTAGTGCTTTCAGAAAAGCCTTCAACCTTTCTTCTGCTCCTACCAAGGGCTTGACAATAGTCAAATTTTCGTTTCAACTTTGCAAACGCTCTAGCGGCTAAACTATTTGAACGAGGTGAGTTAAATAAATAGCATTGGTTAGATAATTTGTAGTGCTTTCAGAAAAGCCTTCAACCTTTCTTCTGGTCCTACCAGGGGCTTGACAATAGTCAAATTTTCGTTTCAACTTTGCAAACGCTCTAGCGGCTAAACCATTTGAACGAGGTGAGTTAAATAAATAGCATTGGTTAGATAATTTGTAGTGCTTTCAGAAAAGCCTTCAACCTTTCTTCTGCTCCTACCAGGGGCTTGACAATAGTCAAATTTTCGTTTAATTTTGCAAACGCTCTAGCGGCTAAACTGTTTGAACGAGGTGAGTTAAATAAAAAGCATTGGTTAGATAATTTGCAGTGCTTTCAGAAAAGCCTTCAATTTTTCTTCTACTTCTACCAGGGGCTTGGCAATAGTCAAATTTTCGTTTCAACTTTGCAAACGCTCTAGCGGCTAAACTATTTGTAAGAGGTGAGTTAAATAAAAAGCATTGGTTAGATAATTTGTAGTGCTTTCAGAAAAGCCTTCAACCTTTCTTCTACTTCTACCAGGGGCTTGACAATAGTCAAATTTTCGTTTCAACTTTGCAAACGCTCTAGCGGCTAAACTATTTGAACGAGGTGAGTTGAATAAAACGCATTGGATAGATAATTTGCAGTGCTTTCAGGAAAGCCTTCAATCTTTTTTCTGCTCCTACCAGGGGCTTGACAATAGTCAAATTTTCGTTTCAACTTTGCAAACGCTCTAGCGGCTAAACTATTTGAACGAGGTGAGTTAAATAAATAGCATTGGTTAGATAATTTGTAGTGCTTTCAGAAAAGCCTTCAACCTTTCTTCTGGTCCTACCAGGGGCTTGACAATAGTCAAATTTTCGTTTCAACTTTGCAAACGCTCTAGCGGCTAAACCATTTGAACGAGGTGAGTTAAATAAATAGCATTGGTTAGATAATTTGTAGTGCTTTCAGAAAAGCCTTCAACCTTTCTTCTGCTCCTACCAGGGGCTTGACAATAGTCAAATTTTCGTTTCAACTTTGCAAACGCTCTAGCGGCTAAACTATTTGTACGAGGTGAGTTAAATAAAAAAGCGTTGGTTAGATAATTTGCAGTGCTTTCAGAAAAGGCTTCAATCTTTCTTTTGCTCCTACCAGGGGCTTGACAATAGTAAAATTTTCGTTTCAACTTTGCAAACGCTCTAGCGGCTAAACTGCTTGAACGAGGTGAGTTAAATAAATAGCATTGGTTAGATAATTTGTAGTGCTTTCAGAAAAGCCTTCAACCTTTCTTCTGCTCCTACCAGGGGCTTGACAATAGTCAAATTTTCGTTTCAACTTTGCAAACGCTCCAGCGGCTAAACTATTTGAACGAGGTGAGTTAAATAAATAGCATTGGTTAGATAATTTGTAGTGCTTTCAGAAAAGCCTTCGACCTTTCTTCTGCTCCTACCAGGGGCTTGCCAATAGTCAAATTTTCGTTTCAACTTTGCAAACGCTCTAGCGGCTAAACTATTTGTACGAGGTGAGTTAAATAAAAAGCGTTGGTTAGATAATTTGCAGTGCTTTCAGGAAAGGCTTCAATCTTTCTTTTGCTCCTACCAGGGGCTTGACAATAGTCAAATTTTCGTTTCAACTTTGGAAACGCTCTAGCGGCTAAACTGTTTGAACGAGGTGAGTTAAATAAATAGCATTGGTTAGATAATTTGTAGTGCTCTCAGAAAAGCCTTCAATCTTTCTTCTGCTCCTACCAGGGGCTTGACAATAGTCAAATTTTCGTTTCAACTTTGCAAACGCTCTAGCGGCTAAACTGTTTGAACGAGGTGAGTTAAATCAAAAGCATTGGTTAGATAATTTGTAGTGCTTTCAGGAAAGCTTTCAACCTTTCTTCTGCTCCTACCAGGGGCTTGGAAATAGTCAAATTTTCGTTTCAACTTTGCAAACGCTCTAGCGGCTAAACTGTTTGAACGAGGTGAGTTAAATAAATAGCATTGGTTAGATAATTTGTAGTGCTTTCAGAAAAGCCTTCAACCTTTCTTCTGCTGCTACCAGGGGCTTGGCAATAGTCACATTTTCGTTTCAACTTTGCAAACGCTCTTGCGGCTAAACTATTTGCACGAGGTGAGTTAAATAAAAAGCATTGGTTAAATAATTTGTAGTGCTTTCAGAAAAGCTTTCAACCTTTCTTCTGCTCCTACCAGGGGCTTGACAATAGTCAGATTTTCGTTTCAACTTTGCAAACGCTCTAGCGGCTAAACTAATTGAACGAGGTAAGTTAAACATAAAGCATTTTTTAGATAATTTGGAGTGCTTTCAGAAAAGCCTTCAACCTTTCTTCTGCTCCTACCAGGGGCTTGACAATAGTCAAATTTTCGTTTCAACTTTGCAAACGCTCTTGCGGCTAAACTGTTTGTGCGAGGTGAGTTAAATAAAAAGCATTGGTTAGATAATTTGTAGTGCTTTCAGAAAAGCCTTCAACCTTTCTTCTCCTGCTACCAGGGGCTTGACAATAGTCAAATTTTCGTTTCAACTTTGCAAACGCTCTAGCGGCTAAACTATATGAACGAGGTGAGTTAAATCAAAAGACGGCTTCAATCTTTCTTCTGCTCCTACCAGGGGCTTGACAATAGTCAAATTTTCGTTTCAACTTTGCAAACGCTCTTGCGGCTAAACTATTTGTGCGAGGTGAGTTAAATAAAAAGCATTGGTTAGACAATTTGTAGTGCTTTCAGAAAAGCCTTCAACCTTTCTTCTGCTGCTACCAGGGGCATGGCAATAGTCAAATTTTCGTTTCAACTTTGCAATCGCTCTAGCTGCTAAACTGTTCGAACAAGGTGGGTTAAATAAAAAGCATTAGTTAGATAATTTCCAGTGCTTTCAGGAAAGTCTTCAACCTTTCTCTTGCTCCTACCAGGGGCTTGACAATAGTCAAATTTTCGTTTCATTTTGCAAACGCTCTAGCGGCTAAACTGTTTGAACGAGGTGGGTTAAATAAAAAGCATTGGTTAGATAATTTGCAGTGCTTTCAGAAAAGCCTTCAATTTTTCTTCTACTTTTACCAGGGGCTTGACAATAGTCTAATTTTCGATTCAACTTTGCAAACGCACTAGCGGCTAAACTATATGAACGAGGTGAGTTAAATCAAAAGACGGCTTCAATCTTTCTTCTGCTCCTACCAGGGGCTTGACAATAGTCAAATTTTCGTTTCAACTTTGCAAACGCTCTTGCGGCTAAACTATTTGTGCGAGGTGAGTTAAATAAAAAGCATTGGTTAAATAATTTGTAGTGCTTTCAGAAAAGCCTTCAACCTTTCTTCTGCTGCTACCAGGGGCATGGCAATAGTCAAATTTTCGTTTCACCTTTGTAAACGCTCTAGCGGCTAAACTGTTTGAACGAGGTGAGTTAATCAAAAAGCATTGGTTAGATAATTTGTAGTGCTTTCAGAAAAGCCTTCAACCTTTCTTCTGCTCCTACCAGGGGCTTGATAATAGTCAGATTTACGTTTCAACTTTGCAAACGCTCTAGCGGCTAAACTATTTGAACGAGGTAAGTTAAACATAAAGCAATGTTTAGATAATTTGTAGTGCTTTCAGAAAAGCCCTCAACCTTTCTTCTGCTCCTACCAGGGGCTTGACAATAGTGAAATTTTCGTTTCAACTTTTCAAACGCTCTAGTGGCTAAACTATTTGTACGAGGTGAGTTAAATAAAAACATTGGTTAAATAATTTGTAGTGCTCTCAGAAAAGCCTTCAACCTTTCTTCTGCTGCTACCAGGGGCTTGACAATAGTCAAATTTTTCGTTTATACTTTGCAAACGCTTTAGCTGCTAAACTACTTGAACGAGGTGAGTTAAATTAAAAGCATTGGTTAGATAATTTGTAGTGCTTTCAGAAAAGCCTTCAACCTTTCTTCTACTTCTACCAGGGGCATGGCAATAGTCAAAATTTCGGTTCAACTTTGCAAACGCTCTAGCGGCTAAACTATTTGAACGAGGTGAGTTAAATAAAAAGCGTTGGTTAGATAATTTGCAGTGCTTTCAGGAAAGGCTTCAATCTTTCTTTTGCTCCTACCAGGGGCTTGACAATAGTCAAATTTTCGTTTCAACTTTGCAAACGCTCTAGTGGCTAAACTGTTTGAACGAGGTGAGTTAAATAAATAGCATTGGTTAGACAATTTGTAGTGCTCTCAGAAAAGCCTTCAACCTTTCTTCTGCTGCTACCAGGGGCTTGGCAATAGTCAAATTTTCGTTTCAACTTTGCAAACGCTCTTGCGGCTAAACTATTTGTACGAGGTGAGTTAAATAAAAAGCGTTGGTTAGATAATTTGTAGTGTTTTCAGGAAAGCTTTCAACCTTTCTTCTGCTCCTACCAGGGGCTTGACAATAGTCAGATTTTCGTTTCAACTTTGCAAACGCTCTAGCGTCTAAACTATTTGAACGAGGTAAGTTAAACATAAAGCATTGTTTAGATAATTTGTAGTGCTTTCAGAAAAGCCTTCAACATTTCTTCTGCTCTTACCAGGGGCTTGACAATAGTCAAATTTTCGTTTCAACTTTGCAAACGCTCTTGCGGCTAAACTATTTGTACGAGGTGAGTTAAATAAAAAGCATTGGTTAGATAATTTGTAGTGCTTTCAGGAAAGCTTTCAACCTTTCTTCTGCTCCTACCAGGGGCTTGACAATAGTCAAAATTTTCGTTTCAACTTTGCAAACGCTCTAGCGGCTAAACTATTTGAACGAGGCAAGTTAAACATAAAGCATTGTTTAGATAATTTGTAATGCTTTCAGAAAAGCCTTCAATCTTTCTTCTGCTCCTACCAGGGGCTTGACAATAGTCAAATTTTTCGTTTATACTTTGCAAACGCTTTAGCTGCTAAACTACTTGAACGAGGTGAGTTAAATAAATAGCATTGGTTAGATAATTTGTAGTGCTTTCAGGAAAGGCTTCAATCTTTCTTTTGCTCCTACCAGGGGCTTGACAATAGTCAAATTTTCGTTTCAACTTTGCAAACGCTCTAGTGGCTAAACTATTTCAACGAGGTGAGTTAAATAAAAAGCGTTGGTTAGATAATTTGCAGTGCTTTCAGGAAAGGCTTCAATCTTTCTTTTGCTCCTACCAGGGGCTTGACAATAGTCAAATTTTTCGTTTCAACTTTGCAAACGCTCTAGCTGCTAAACTATTTGAACGAGGTGAGTTAAATAAATAGCATTGGTTAGATAATTTGTAGTGCTTTCAGAAAAGCCTTCAACCTTTCTTCTGCTGCTACCAGGGGCTTGGCAGTAGTCAAATTTTCGTTTCAACTTTGCAAACGCTCTAGCTGCTAAACTGTTTGAACAAGGTGAGTCAAACATAAAGCATTGTTTAGATAATTTGTAGTGCTTTCAGGAAAGCCTTTAATTTTTCTTTTACTTCTACCAGGGGCATGGTAATAGTCAAATTTTCGTTTCAACTTTGCAAACGCTCTAGCGGATAAATTATTTGAACAAGGTGAGTTAAACATAAAGCATTGTTTAGATAATTTGTAGTGCTTTCAGAAAAGCCTTCAACCTTTCTTCTGCTCCTACCAGGGGCTTGACAATAGTTAAATTTTCGTTTCAACTTTGCAAACGCTCTAGCGGCTAAACTATTTGTACGAGGTGAGTTAAATAAAAAGCATTGGTTAGCTAATTTGTAGTGCTTTCAGAAAAGCCTTCAATCTTTCTTCTGCTCCTACCAGGGGCTTGACAATAGTCAAATTTTCGTTTCATTGTGCAAACGCTCTAGCGGCTAAACTATTTGAACGAGGTAAGTTAAATAAAAAGCATTGGTTAGATAAATTGTTCTGCTCCTACCAGGGGCATGGCAATAGTCAAAATTTCGTTTCAACTTTGCAAACGCTCTAGCGGCTAAACTGTTTGAACGAGGTGAGTTAAATAAATAGCATTGGTTAGATAATTTGTAGTGCTTTCAGAAAAGCCTTCAACCTTTCTTCTGTTCCTACCAGGGGCTTGACAATAGTCAAATTTTCGTTTCATTTTGCAAACGCTCTAGCGGCTAAACTATTTGAACGAGGTGAGTTAAATAAAAAGCATTGGTTAGATAATTTGTAGTGCTTTCAGAAAAGCCTTCAACCTTTCTTCTGTTCCTACCAGGGGCTTGACAATAGTCAAATTTTCGTTTCATTTTGCAAACGCTCTAGCGGCTAAACTATTTGAACGAGGTGAGTTAAATAAATGGCATTGGTTATATAATTTGTAATGCTTTCAGAAAAGCCTTCAACCTTTCTTCTACTTCTACCAGGGGCTTGACAATAGTCAAATTTTCGTTTCAACTTTGCAAACGCTCTAGCGGCTAAACTATTTGTACGAGGTGAGTTAAATAAAAAGCGTTGGTTAGATAATTTGCAGTGCTTTCAGAAAAGGCTTCAATCTTTCTTTTGCTCCTACCAGGGGCTTGACAATAGTAAAATTTTCGTTTCAACTTTGCAAACGCTCTAGCGGCTAAACTATTTGAACGAGGTGAGTTAAATAAATAGCATTGGTTAGATAATTTGTAGTGCTTTCAGAAAAGCCTTCGACCTTTCTTCTGCTCCTACCAGGGGCTTGCCAATAGTCAAATTTTCGTTTCAACTTTGCAAACGCTCTAGCGGCTAAACTATTTGTACGAGGTGAGTTAAATAAAAAGCGTTGGTTAGATAATTTGCAGTGCTTTCAGGAAAGGCTTCAATCTTTCTTTTGCTCCTACCAGGGGCTTGACAATAGTCAAATTTTCGTTTCAACTTTGGAAACGCTCTAGCGGCTAAACTGTTTGAACGAGGTGAGTTAAATAAATAGCATTGGTTAGATAATTTGTAGTGCTCTCAGAAAAGCCTTCAATCTTTCTTCTGCTCCTACCAGGGGCTTGACAATAGTCAAATTTTCGTTTCAACTTTGCAAACGCTCTAGCGGCTAAACTGTTTGAACGAGGTGAGTTAAATCAAAAGCATTGGTTAGATAATTTGTAGTGCTTTCAGGAAAGCTTTCAACCTTTCTTCTGCTCCTACCAGGGGCTTGAAATAGTCAAATTTTCGTTTCAACTTTGCAAACGCTCTAGCGGCTAAACTGTTTGAACGAGGTGAGTTAAATAAATAGCATTGGTTAGATAATTTGTAGTGCTTTCAGAAAAGCCTTCAACCTTTCTTCTGCTGCTACCAGGGGCTTGGCAATAGTCACATTTTCGTTTCAACTTTGCAAACGCTCTTGCGGCTAAACTATTTGCACGAGGTGAGTTAAATAAAAAGCATTGGTTAAATAATTTGTAGTGCTTTCAGAAAAGCTTTCAACCTTTCTTCTGCTCCTACCAGGGGCTTGACAATAGTCAGATTTTCGTTTCAACTTTGCAAACGCTCTAGCGGCTAAACTAATTGAACGAGGTAAGTTAAACATAAAGCATTTTTTAGATAATTTGGAGTGCTTTCAGAAAAGCCTTCAACCTTTCTTCTGCTCCTACCAGGGGCTTGACAATAGTCAAATTTTCGTTTCAACTTTGCAAACGCTCTTGCGGCTAAACTGTTTGTGCGAGGTGAGTTAAATAAAAAGCATTGGTTAGATAATTTGTAGTGCTTTCAGAAAAGCCTTCAACCTTTCTTCTCCTGCTACCAGGGGCTTGACAATAGTCAAATTTTCGTTTCAACTTTGCAAACGCTCTAGCGGCTAAACTATATGAACGAGGTGAGTTAAATCAAAAGACGGCTTCAATCTTTCTTCTGCTCCTACCAGGGGCTTGACAATAGTCAAATTTTCGTTTCAACTTTGCAAACGCTCTTGCGGCTAAACTATTTGTGCGAGGTGAGTTAAATAAAAAGCATTGGTTAGACAATTTGTAGTGCTTTCAGAAAAGCCTTCAACCTTTCTTCTGCTGCTACCAGGGGCATGGCAATAGTCAAATTTTCGTTTCAACTTTGCAATCGCTCTAGCTGCTAAACTGTTCGAACAAGGTGGGTTAAATAAAAAGCATTAGTTAGATAATTTCCAGTGCTTTCAGGAAAGTCTTCAACCTTTCTCTTGCTCCTACCAGGGGCTTGACAATAGTCAAATTTTCGTTTCATTTTGCAAACGCTCTAGCGGCTAAACTGTTTGAACGAGGTGGGTTAAATAAAAAGCATTGGTTAGATAATTTGCAGTGCTTTCAGAAAAGCCTTCAATTTTTCTTCTACTTTTACCAGGGGCTTGACAATAGTCTAATTTTCGATTCAACTTTGCAAACGCACTAGCGGCTAAACTATATGAACGAGGTGAGTTAAATCAAAAGACGGCTTCAATCTTTCTTCTGCTCCTACCAGGGGCTTGACAATAGTCAAATTTTCGTTTCAACTTTGCAAACGCTCTTGCGGCTAAACTATTTGTGCGAGGTGAGTTAAATAAAAAGCATTGGTTAAATAATTTGTAGTGCTTTCAGAAAAGCCTTCAACCTTTCTTCTGCTGCTACCAGGGGCATGGCAATAGTCAAATTTTCGTTTCACCTTTGTAAACGCTCTAGCGGCTAAACTGTTTGAACGAGGTGAGTTAATCAAAAAGCATTGGTTAGATAATTTGTAGTGCTTTCAGAAAAGCCTTCAACCTTTCTTCTGCTCCTACCAGGGGCTTGATAATAGTCAGATTTACGTTTCAACTTTGCAAACGCTCTAGCGGCTAAACTATTTGAACGAGGTAAGTTAAACATAAAGCAATGTTTAGATAATTTGTAGTGCTTTCAGAAAAGCCCTCAACCTTTCTTCTGCTCCTACCAGGGGCTTGACAATAGTGAAATTTTCGTTTCAACTTTTCAAACGCTCTAGTGGCTAAACTATTTGTACGAGGTGAGTTAAATAAAAACATTGGTTAAATAATTTGTAGTGCTCTCAGAAAAGCCTTCAACCTTTCTTCTGCTGCTACCAGGGGCTTGACAATAGTCAAATTTTTCGTTTATACTTTGCAAACGCTTTAGCTGCTAAACTACTTGAACGAGGTGAGTTAAATTAAAAGCATTGGTTAGATAATTTGTAGTGCTTTCAGAAAAGCCTTCAACCTTTCTTCTACTTCTACCAGGGGCATGGCAATAGTCAAAATTTCGGTTCAACTTTGCAAACGCTCTAGCGGCTAAACTATTTGAACGAGGTGAGTTAAATAAAAAGCGTTGGTTAGATAATTTGCAGTGCTTTCAGGAAAGGCTTCAATCTTTCTTTTGCTCCTACCAGGGGCTTGACAATAGTCAAATTTTCGTTTCAACTTTGCAAACGCTCTAGTGGCTAAACTGTTTGAACGAGGTGAGTTAAATAAATAGCATTGGTTAGACAATTTGTAGTGCTCTCAGAAAAGCCTTCAACCTTTCTTCTGCTGCTACCAGGGGCTTGGCAATAGTCAAATTTTCGTTTCAACTTTGCAAACGCTCTTGCGGCTAAACTATTTGTACGAGGTGAGTTAAATAAAAAGCGTTGGTTAGATAATTTGTAGTGTTTTCAGGAAAGCTTTCAACCTTTCTTCTGCTCCTACCAGGGGCTTGACAATAGTCAGATTTTCGTTTCAACTTTGCAAACGCTCTAGCGTCTAAACTATTTGAACGAGGTAAGTTAAACATAAAGCATTGTTTAGATAATTTGTAGTGCTTTCAGAAAAGCCTTCAACATTTCTTCTGCTCTTACCAGGGGCTTGACAATAGTCAAATTTTCGTTTCAACTTTGCAAACGCTCTTGCGGCTAAACTATTTGTACGAGGTGAGTTAAATAAAAAGCATTGGTTAGATAATTTGTAGTGCTTTCAGGAAAGCTTTCAACCTTTCTTCTGCTCCTACCAGGGGCTTGACAATAGTCAAAATTTTCGTTTCAACTTTGCAAACGCTCTAGCGGCTAAACTATTTGAACGAGGCAAGTTAAACATAAAGCATTGTTTAGATAATTTGTAATGCTTTCAGAAAAGCCTTCAATCTTTCTTCTGCTCCTACCAGGGGCTTGACAATAGTCAAATTTTTCGTTTATACTTTGCAAACGCTTTAGCTGCTAAACTACTTGAACGAGGTGAGTTAAATAAATAGCATTGGTTAGATAATTTGTAGTGCTTTCAGGAAAGGCTTCAATCTTTCTTTTGCTCCTACCAGGGGCTTGACAATAGTCAAATTTTCGTTTCAACTTTGCAAACGCTCTAGTGGCTAAACTATTTCAACGAGGTGAGTTAAATAAAAAGCGTTGGTTAGATAATTTGCAGTGCTTTCAGGAAAGGCTTCAATCTTTCTTTTGCTCCTACCAGGGGCTTGACAATAGTCAAATTTTTCGTTTCAACTTTGCAAACGCTCTAGCTGCTAAACTATTTGAACGAGGTGAGTTAAATAAATAGCATTGGTTAGATAATTTGTAGTGCTTTCAGAAAAGCCTTCAACCTTTCTTCTGCTGCTACCAGGGGCTTGGCAGTAGTCAAATTTTCGTTTCAACTTTGCAAACGCTCTAGCTGCTAAACTGTTTGAACAAGGTGAGTCAAACATAAAGCATTGTTTAGATAATTTGTAGTGCTTTCAGGAAAGCCTTTAATTTTTCTTTTACTTCTACCAGGGGCATGGTAATAGTCAAATTTTCGTTTCAACTTTGCAAACGCTCTAGCGGATAAATTATTTGAACAAGGTGAGTTAAACATAAAGCATTGTTTAGATAATTTGTAGTGCTTTCAGAAAAGCCTTCAACCTTTCTTCTGCTCCTACCAGGGGCTTGACAATAGTTAAATTTTCGTTTCAACTTTGCAAACGCTCTAGCGGCTAAACTATTTGTACGAGGTGAGTTAAATAAAAAGCATTGGTTAGCTAATTTGTAGTGCTTTCAGAAAAGCCTTCAATCTTTCTTCTGCTCCTACCAGGGGCTTGACAATAGTCAAATTTTCGTTTCATTGTGCAAACGCTCTAGCGGCTAAACTATTTGAACGAGGTAAGTTAAATAAAAAGCATTGGTTAGATAAATTGTTCTGCTCCTACCAGGGGCATGGCAATAGTCAAAATTTCGTTTCAACTTTGCAAACGCTCTAGCGGCTAAACTGTTTGAACGAGGTGAGTTAAATAAATAGCATTGGTTAGATAATTTGTAGTGCTTTCAGAAAAGCCTTCAACCTTTCTTCTGTTCCTACCAGGGGCTTGACAATAGTCAAATTTTCGTTTCATTTTGCAAACGCTCTAGCGGCTAAACTATTTGAACGAGGTGAGTTAAATAAAAAGCATTGGTTAGATAATTTGTAGTGCTTTCAGAAAAGCCTTCAACCTTTCTTCTGTTCCTACCAGGGGCTTGACAATAGTCAAATTTTCGTTTCATTTTGCAAACGCTCTAGCGGCTAAACTATTTGAACGAGGTGAGTTAAATAAATGGCATTGGTTATATAATTTGTAATGCTTTCAGAAAAGCCTTCAACCTTTCTTCTACTTCTACCAGGGGCTTGACAATAGTCAAATTTTCGTTTCAACTTTGCAACGCTCTAGCGGCTAAACTGTTTGAACGAGGTGAGTTAAATAAATAGCATTGGTTAGATAATTTGTAGTGCTTTCAGAAAAGCCTTCAACCTTTCTTCTGTTCCTACCAGGGGCTTGACAATAGTCAAATTTTTCGTTTCAACTTTGCAAACGCTCTAGCGGCTAAACTATTTGAACGAGGTGAGTTAAATAAAAAGCAAGGCAGAAAAGCCTTCAACATTTCTTCTACTTCTACCAGGGGCTTGACAATAGTCAAATTTTCGTTTCAACTTTGCAAACGCTCTAGCGGTTAAACTGTTTGAACGTGGTAAGTTAAATAAATAGCATTGGTTAGATAATTTGTAGTGCTTTCAGAAAAGCCTTCAACCTTTCTTCTGTTCCTACCAGGGGCTTGACAATAGTCAAATTTTCGTTTCATTTTGCAAACGCTCTAACGGCTAAACTATTTGAACGAGGTGAGTTAAATAAAAAGCATTGGTTAGATAATTTGTAGTGCTTTCAGAAAAGCCTTCAATCTTTCTTCTGCTCCTACCAGGGGCTTGACAATAGTCAAATTTTTCGTTTCAACTTTGCAAACGCTCTAGCTGCTAAACTATTTGAACGAGGTGAGTTAAATAAATAGCATTGGTTAGATAATTTGTAGTGCTTTCAGAAAAGCCTTCAACCTTTCTTCTGTTCCTAACAGGGGCTTGACAATAGTCAAATTTTCGTTTCAACTTTGCAAACGCTCTAGCGGCTAAACTGTTTGAACGAGGTGAGTTAAATAAAAAGCATTGGTTAGATAATTTGTAGTGCTTTCAGGAAAGCCTTCAACCTTTCTTCTACTTCTACCAGGGGCATGGCAATAGTCAAAATTTCGTTTCAACTTTGCAAACGCTCTAGCGGCTAAACTATTTGTACGAGGTGAGTTAAATAAAAAGCATTGGTTAGATAATATGTAGTGCTTTCAGAAAAGCCTTCAACCTTTCTTCTACTTCTACCAGGGGCTTGACAATAGTCAAATTTTCGTTTCAACTTTGCAAACGCTCTAGCGGCTAAACTATTTGAACGAGGTGAGTTAAATAAAACGCATTGGTTAGATAATTTGCAGTGCTTTCAGGAAAGCCTTCAATCTTTCTTCTGCTCCTACCAGGGGCTTGACAATAGTCAAAATTTCGTTTCAACTTTGCAAACGCTCTAGCGGCTAAACTATTTGTACGAGGTGAGTTAAATAAAAAGACGGCTTAAATCTTTCTTCTGCTTCTACCAGGGGCTTGACAATAGTCAAATTTTCGTTTCACCTTTGCAAACGCTCTAGCGGCTAAACTGTTTGAACGAGGTGAGTAAAATACATAGCATTGGTTAGATAATTTGTAGTGCTTTCAGAAAAGCCTTCAACCTTTCTTCTACTTCTACCAGGGGCTTGGCAATAGTCAAATTTTCGTTTCAACTTTGCAAACGCTCTAGTGGCTAAACTGTTTGAACGAGGTGAGTTAAATAAAAAGCATTGGTTAGATAATTTGCAGTGCTTTCAGAAAAGCCTTCAATTTTTCTTCTACTTCTACCAGGGGCTTGACAATAGTCTAATTTTCGTTTCAACTTTGCAAACGCACTAGCGGCTAAACTATTTGAACGAGGTGAGTTAAATCAAAAGACGGCTTAAATCTTTCTTCTGCTTCTACCAGGGGCTTGACAATAGTCAAATTTTCGTTTCACCTTTGCAAACGCTCTAGCGGCTAAACTGTTTGAACGAGGTGAGTTAAATAAAAAGCATTGGTTAGATAATTTGTAGTGCTTTCAGAAAAGCCTTCAACCTTTCTACTGCTCCTACCAGGGGTATGGCAATAGTCAAAATTTCGTTTCAACTTTGCAAACGCTCTAGCGGCTAAACTATTTGAACGAGGTGAGTTAAATAAATATCATTGGTTAGATAATTTGTAGTGCTTTCAGAAAAGCCTTCAACCTTTCTTCTGTTCCTACCAGGGGCTTGACAATAGTCAAATTTTCGTTTCAACTTTGCAAACGCTCGAGCGGCTAATCTGTTTGAACGAGGTGAGTTAAATAAAAAGCATTGGTTAGATAATTTGTAGTGCTCTCAGAAAAGCCTTCAATCTTTCTTCTGCTCCTACCAGGGGCTTGACAATAGTCAAATTTTCGTTTCAACTTTGCAAACGCTCTAGCGGCTAAACTATTTGAACGAGGTGAGTTAAATATATTTATTTATTGGTTAGATAATTTGTAGTGCTTTCAGAAAAGCCTTCAACCTTTCTTCTGCTCCTACCAGGGGCTTGACAATAGTCAAATTTTCGTTTCAACTTTGCAAACGCTCTAGCGGCTAAACTATTTGAACGAGGTGAGTTAAATAAATAGCATTGGTTAGATAATTTGTAGTGCTTTCAGAAAAGCCTTCAACCTTTCTTCTGCTGCTACCAGGGGCTTGACAATAGTCAAATTTTCGTTTCAACTTTGCAAACGCTCTAGCGGCTAAACTGTTTGAACGACGTGAGTAAAATAAATAGCATTGGTAAGATATTTTAAAGGGCTTTCAGGAAAGTCTTCAATCTTTCTTCTACTTCTACCATGGGCTTGACAATAGTCAAATTTTCGTTTCAACTTTGCAAACACTATAGCGGCTAAACTATTTGAACGAGGTGAGTTAAATAAAAAGCGTTGGTAATAATTTGCAGTGCTTTCAGGAAAGGCTTCAATCTTTCTTTTGCTCCTACCAGGGGCTTGACAATAGTCAAATTTTCGTTTCAACTTTGCAAACGCTCTAGCGGCTAAACTGTTTGAACGAGGTGAGTAAAATACATAGCATTGGTAAGATAATTTAAAGGGCTTTCAGGAAAGTCTTCAATCTTTCTTCTACTTCTACCATGGGCTTGACAATAGTCAAATTTTCGTTTCAACTTTGCAAACGCTCTAGCGGCTAAACTATTTGAACGAGGTGAGTTAGATAAAAAGCGTTGGTTAGATAATTTGCAGTGCTTTCAGGAAAGGCTTCAATCTTTCTTTTGCTCCTACCAGGGGTTTGACAATAGTCAAATTTTCGTTTCAACTTTGCAAACGCTCTAGTGGCTAAACTATTTGTACGAGGTGAGTTAAATAAATAGCATTGGTTAGATACTTTGTAGTGCTCTCAGAAAAGCTTTCAACCTTTCTTCTGCTCCTACCAGGGGCTTGACAATAGTCAGATTTTCGTTTCAACTTTGCAAACGCTCTAGCGGCTAAACTATTTGAACGAGGTAAGTTAAACATAAAGCATTGTTTAGATAATTTGTAGTGCTTTCAGAAAAGCCTTCAACCTTTCTTCTGCTCCTACCAGGGGCTTGACAATAGTCAAATTTTCGTTTCAACTTTGCAAACGCTCTTGCGGCTAAACTATATGTACGAGGTGAGTTAAATAAAAAGCATTGGTTAGATAATTTGTAGTGCTTTCAGAAAAGCCTTCAACCTTTCTTCTCCTGCTACCAGGGGCTTGACAATAGTCAAATTTTCGTTTCATTTTGCAAACGCTCTAGCGGCTAAACTGTTTGAACGAGGTGAGTTAAATAAATAGCATTGGTTAGATAATTTGTAGTGCTTTCAGAAAAGCCTTCAACCTTTCTTCTGCTGCTACCAGGGGCTTGGCAATAGTCAAATTTTCGTTTCAACTTTGCAAACGCTCTAGCTGCTAAACTGTTTGAACAAGGTGAGTCAAACATAAAGCATTGGTTAGATAATTTGTAGTGCTTTCAGGAAAGCCTTTAATTTTTCTTCTGCTCCTACCAGGGGCTTGACAATAGTCAAATTTTTCGTTTCAACTTTGCAAACGCTCTAGCGGCTAAACTATTTGAACGAGGTGAGTTAAATAAATAGCATTAGCTAGATAATTTGTAGTGCTTTCAGAAAAGCCTTCAACCTTTCTTCTGTTCCTACCAGGGGCTTGACAATAGTCAAATTTTCGTTTCAACTTTGCAAACGCTCTAGCGGCTAAACTGTTTGAACGAGGTGAGTTAAATAAAAAGCATTGGTTAGATAATTTGTAGTGCTTTCAGGAAAGCCTTCAACCTTTCTTCTACTTCTACCAGGGGCATGGCAATAGTCAAAATTTCGTTTCAACTTTGCAAACGCTCGAGCGGCTAAACTATTTGAACGAGGTGAGTTAAATAAAACGCATTGGTTAGATAATTTGCAGTGCTTTCAGGAAAGCCTTCAATCTTTCTTCTGCTCCTACCAGGGGCTTGACAATAGTCAAATTTTCGTTTCATTTTGCAAACGCTCTAGCGGCTAAACTATTTGAACGAGGTGAGTTAGATAAAAAGCATTGGTTAGATAATTTGTAGTGCTTTTAGAAAAGCCTTCAACCTTTCTTCTGCTCCTACCAGGGGCTTGACAATAGTCAAATTTTCGTTTCAACTTTGCAAACGCTCTAGCGGCTAAACTATTTGTACGAGGTGAGTTAAATAAAAAGCATTGGTTAGCTAATTTGTAGTGCTTTCAGAAAAGCCTTCAATCTTTCTTCTGCTCCTACCAGGGGCTTGACAATAGTCAAATTTTCGTTTCATTTTGCAAACGCTCTAGCGGCTAAACTATTTGAACGAGGTAAGTTAAATAAAAAGCATTGGTTAGATAAATTGTTCTGCTCCTACCAGGGGCATGGCAATAGTCAAAATTTCGTTTCAACTTTGCAAACGCTCTAGCGGCTAAACTATTTGAACAAGGTGAGTCAAACATAAAGCGTTGGTTAGATAATTTGTAGTGCTTTCAGAAAAGCCTTCAACCTTTCTTCTGTTCCTACCAGGGGCTTGACAATAGTCAAATTTTCGTTTCATTTTGCAAACGCTCTAGCGGCTAAACTATTTGAATGAGGTGAGTTAAATAAAAAGCATTGGTTAGATAATTTGCAGTGCTTTCAGAAAAGCCTTCAACCTTTCTTCTACTTCTACCAGGGGCTTGACAATAGTCAAATTTTCGTTTCAACTTTGCAAACGCTCTAGCGGCTAAACTGTTTAAACGAGGTGAGTTAAATAAACAGCATTGGTTAGATAATTTGTAGTGCTTTCAGAAAAGCCTTCAACCTTTCTTCTGTTCCTACCAGGGGCTTGACAATAGTCAAATTTTCGTTTCATTTTGCAACCGCTCTAGCGGCTAAACTATTTGAACGAGGTGAGTTAAATAAAAAGCATTGGTTAGATAATTTGTAGTGCTTTCAGAAAAGCCTTCAATCTTTCTTCTGCTCCTACCAGGGGCTTGACAATAGTCAAATTTTTCGTTTCAACTTTGCAAACGCTCTAGCTGCTAAACTATTTGAACGAGGTGAGTTAAATAAATAGCATTGGTTAGATAATTTGTAGTGCTTTCAGAAAAGCCTTCAACCTTTCTTCTGTTCCTACCAGGGGCTTGACAATAGTCAAATTTTCGTTTCAACTTTGCAAACGCTCTAGCGGCTAAACTGTTTGAACGAGGTGAGTTAAATAAAAAGCATTAGTTAGATAATTTGTAGTGCTTTAAGGAAAGCCTTCAACCTTTCTTCTACTTCTACCAGGGGCATGGCAATAGTCAAAATTTCGTTTCAACTTTGCAAACGCTCTAGCGGCTAAACTATTTGTACGAGGTGAGTTAAATAAAAAGCGTTGGTTAGATAATTTGTAGTGCTTTCAGAAAAGCCTTCAACCTTTCTTCTACTTCTACCAGGGGCTTGACAATAGTCAAATTTTCGTTTCAACTTTGCAAACGCTCTAGCGGCTAAATTATTTGAACGAGGTGAGTTAAATAAAACGCATTGGTTAGATAATTTGCAGTGCTTTCAGGAAAGCCTTCAATCTTTCTTCTGCTCCTACCAGGGGCTTGACAATAGTCAAATTTTCGTTTCAACTTTGCAAACGCTCTAGCGGCTAAACTGTTTAAACGAGGTGAGTTAAATAAAAAGCATTGGTTAGATAATTTGCAGTGCTTTCAGGAAAGCCTTCAACCTTTTTTCCTGCTCCTACCAGGGGCTTGACAATAGTCAAATTTTCGTTTCAACTTTGCAAACGCTCTAGCGGCTAAACTGTTTAAACGAGGTGAGTTAAATCAAAAGACGGCTTCAATCTTTCTTCTGCTCCTACCAGGGGCTTGACAATAGTCAAATTTTCGTTTCACCTTTGCAAACGCTCTAGCGGCTAAACTTTTTGAACGAGGTGAGTTAAATAAAAAGCATTGGTTAGATAATTTGTAGTGCTTTCAGAAAAGCCTTCAACCTTTCTTCTGTTCCTACCAGGGGCTTGACAATAGTCAAATTTTCGTTTCAACTTTGCAAACGCTCGAGCGGCTAATCTGTTTGAACGAGGTGAGTTAAATAAATAGCATTGGTTAGATAATTTGTAGTGCTCTCAGAAAAGCCTTCAATCTTTCTTCTGCTCCTACCAGGGGCTTGACAATAGTCAAATTTTCGTTTCAACTTTGCAAACGCTCTAGCGGCTAAACTATTTGAACGAGGTGAGTTAAATAAATAGCATTGGTTAGATAATTTGTAGTGCTTTCAGAAAAGCCTTCAATCTTTCTTCTACTTCTACCAGGGGCTTGACAATAGTCAAATTTTCGTTTCATTTTGCAAACGCTCTAGCGGCTAAACTATTTGAACGAGGTGAGTTAAATAAAAAGCATTGGTTAGATAATTTGCAGTGCTTTCAGAAAAGCCTTCAACCTTTCTTCTACTTCTACCAGGGGCTTGACAATAGTCAAATTTTCGTTTCAACTTTGCAAACGCTCTAGCGGCTAAACTGTTTGAACGAGGTGAGTTAAATAAATAGCATTGGTTAGATAATTTGTAGTGCTTTCAGAAAAGCCTTCAACCTTTCTTCTGCTCCTACCAGGGGCATGGCAATAGTCAAAATTTCGTTTCAACTTTGCAAACGCTCTAGCGGCTAAACTGTTTGAACAAGGTGAGTCAAACATAAAGCATTGGTTAGATAATTTGTAGTGCTTTCAGAAAAGCCTTCAACCTTTCTTCTGTTCCTACCAGGGGCTTGACAATAGTCAAATTTTCGTTTCATTTTTCAAACGCTCTAGCGGCTAAACTATTTGAACGAGGTGAGTTAAATAAAAAGCATTGGTTAGATAATTTGTAGTGCTTTCAGGAAAGCCTTCAACCTTTCTTTTGCTCCTACCAGGGGCTTGACAATAGTCAAATTTTCGTTTCATTTTGCAAACGCTCTAGCGGCTAAACTATTTGAACGAGGTGAGTTAAATAAAAAGCATTGGTTAGATAATTTGTAGTGCTTTCAGAAAAGCCTTCAATCTTTCTTCTGCTCCTACCAGGGGCTTGACAATAGTCAAAATTTCGTTTCAACTTTGCAAACGCTCTAGCGGCTAAACTATTTGTACGAGGTGAGCTAAATAAAAAGCATTGGTTAGATAATTTGTAGTGCTTTCAGAAAAGCCTTCAACCTATCTACTGCTCCTACCAGGGGCATGGCAATAGTCAAAATTTCGTTTCAACTTTGCAAACGCTCTAGCGGCTAAACTATTTGAACGAGGTGAGTTAAATAAATATCATTGGTTAGATAATTTCTAGTGCTTTCAGAAAAGCCTTCAACCTTTCTTCTGTTCCTACCAGGGGCTTGACAATAGTCAAAATTTCGTTTCAACTTTGCAAACGCTCGAGCGGCTAATCTGTTTGAACGAGGTGAGTTAAATTAAAAGCATTGGTTAGATAATTTGTAGTGCTCTCAGAAAAGCCTTCAATCTTTCTTCTGCTCCTACCAGGGGCTTGACAATAGTCAAATTTTCGTTTCAACTTTGCAAACGCTCTAGCGGCTAAACTATTTGAACGAGGTGAGTTAAATATATTTATTTATTGGTTAGATAATTTGTAGTGCTTTCAGAAAAGCCTTCAACCTTTCTTCTGCTCCTACCAGGGGCTTGACAATAGTCAAATTTTCGTTTCAACTTTGCAAACGCTCTAGCGGCTAAACTATTTGAACGAGGTGAGTTAAATAAATAGCATTGGTTAGATAATTTGTAGTGCTTTCAGAAAAGCCTTCAACCTTTCTTCTGCTCCTACCAGGGGCTTGACAATAGCCAAATTTTCGTTTCAACTTTGCAAACGCTCTAGCGGCTAAACTGTTTGAACGAGGTGAGTAAAATAAATAGCATTGGTAAGATAATTTGTAGTGCTTTCAGAAAAGCCTTCAACCTTTCTTCTGTTCCTACCAGGGGCTTGACAATAGTCAAATTTTCGTTTCATTTTGCAAACGCCCTAGCGGCTAAACTATTTGAACGAGGTGAGTTAAATAAAAAGCATTGGTTAGATAATTTGTAGTGCTTTCAGAAAAGCCTTCAATCTTTCTTCTGCTCCTACCAGGGGCTTGACAATAGTCAAATTTTTCGTTTCAACTTTGCAAACGCTCTAGCTGCTAAACTATTTGAACGAGGTGAGTTAAATAAATAGCATTGGTTAGATAATTTGTAGTGCTTTCAGAAAAGCCTTCAACCTTTCTTCTGTTCCTACCAGGGGCTTGACAATAGTCAAATTTTCGTTTCATTTTGCAAACGCTCTAGCGGCTAAACTATTTGAACGAGGTGAGTTAAATAAAAAGCATTGGTTAGATAATTTGTAGTGCTTTCAGAAAAGCCTTCAACCTTTCTTCTGTTCCTACCAGGGGATTGACAATAGTCAAATTTTCGTTTCAACTTTGCAAACGCTCTAGCGGCTAAATTATTTGAACGAGGTGAGTTAAATAAAACGCATTGGTTAGATAATTTGCAGTGCTTTCAGGAAAGCCTTCAATCTTTCTTCTGCTCCTACCAGGGGCTTGACAATAGTCAAATTTTCGTTTCAACTTTGCAAACGCTCTAGCGGCTAAACTGTTTAAACGAGGTGAGTTAAATAAAAAGCATTGGTTAGATAATTTGCAGTGCTTTCAGGAAAGCCTTCAACCTTTCTCCTGCTCCTACCAGGGGCTTGACAATAGTCAAATTTTCGTTTCAACTTTGCAAACGCTCTAGCGGCTAAACTGTTTAAACGAGGTGAGTTAAATCAAAAGACGGCTTCAATCTTTCTTCTGCTCCTTCCAGGGGCTTGACAATAGTCAAATTTTCGTTTCACCTTTGCAAACGCTCTAGCGGCTAAACTATTTGAACGAGGTGAGTTAAATAAAAAGCATTGGTTAGATAATTTGTAGTGCTTTCAGAAAAGCCTTCAACCTTTCTTCTGTTCCTACCAGGGGCTTGACAATAGTCAAATTTTCGTTTCATTGGTCAAATTTTTCGTTTCAACTTTGCAAACGCACTAGCGGCTAAACTATTTGAACGAGGTGAGTTAAATAAATATCATTGGTTAGATAATTTGTAGTGCTTCAGAAAAGCCTTCAACCTTTCTTCTGTTCCTACCAGGGGATTGACAATAGTCAAATTTTCGTTTCAACTTTGCAAACGCTCGAGCGGCTAATCTGTTTGAACGAGGTGAGTTAAATAAATAGCATTGGTTAGATAATTTGTAGTGCTCTCAGAAAAGCCTTCAATCTTTCTTCTGCTCCTAACAGGGGCTTGACAATAGTCAAATTTTCGTTTCAACTTTGCAAACGCTCTAGCGGCTAAACTATTTGAACGAGGTGAGTTAAATAAATAGCATTGGTTAGATAATTTGTAGTGCTTTCAGAAAAGCCTTCAATCTTTCTTCTACTTCTACCAGGGGCTTGACAATAGTCAAATTTTCGTTTCATTTTGCAAACGCTCTAGCGGCTAAACTGTTTAAACGAGGTGAGTTAAATAAAAAGCATTGGTTAGATAATTTGCAGTGCTTTCAGGAAAGCCTTCAACCTTTCTCCTGCTCCTACCAGGGGCTTGACAATAGTCAAATTTTCGTTTCAACTTTGCAAACGCTCTAGCGGCTAAACTCTTTAAACGAGGTGAGTTAAATCAAAAGACGGCTTCAATCTTTCTTCTGCTCCTACCAGGCGCTTGACAATAGTCAAATTTTCGTTTCACCTTTGCAAACGCTCTAGCGGCTAAACTGTTTGAACGAGGTGAGTTAAATAAAAAGCATTGGTTAGATAATTTGTAGTGCTCTCAGAAAAGCCTTCAATCTTTCTTCTGCTCCTACCAGGGGCTTGACAATAGTCAAATTTTCGTTTCAACTTTGCAAACGCTCTAGCGGCTAAACTATTTGAACGAGGTGAGTTAAATATATTTATTTATTGGTTAGATAATTTGTAGTGCTTTCAGAAAAGCCTTCAACCTTTCTTCTGCTCCTACCAGGGGCTTGACAATAGTCAGATTTTCGTTTCAACTTTGCAAACGCTCTAGCGGCTAAACTATTTAAACGAGGTAAGTTAAACATAAAGCACTGTTTAGATAATTTGTAGTGCTTTCAGAAAAGCCTTCAACCTTTCTTCTGCTCCTACCAGGGGCTTGACAATAGTCAGATTTTCGTTTCAACTTTGCAAACGCTCTAGCGGCTAAACTATTTGAACGAGGTAAGTTAAACATAAAGCATTGTTTAGATAATTTGTAGTGCTTTCAGAAAAGCCTTCAACCTTTCTTCTGCTCCTACCAGGGGCTTGACAATAGTCAGATTTTCGTTTCAACTTTGCAAACGCTCTAGCGGCTAAACTATTTGAACGAGGTAAGTTAAACATAAAGCATTGTTTAGATAATTTGTAGTGCTTTCAGAAAAGCCTTCAATCTTTCTTCTGCTCCTACCAGGGGCTTGACAATAGTCAAAATTTCGTTTCAACTTTGCAAACGCTCGAGCGGCTAATCTGTTTAACGAGGTGAGTTAAATAAAAAGCATTGGTTAGATAATTTGTAGTGCTCTCAGAAAAGCCTTCAATCTTTCTTCTGCTCCTACCAGGGGCTTGACAATAGTCAAATTTTCGTTTCAACTTTGCAAACGCTCTAGCGGCTAAACTATTTGAACGAGGTGAGTTAAATATATTTATTTATTGGTTAGATAATTTGAAGTGCTTTCAGAAAAGCCTTCAACCTTTCTTCTGTTCCTACCAGGGGCTTGACAATAGTCAGATTTTCGTTTCAACTTTGCAAACGCTCTAGCGGCTAAACTGTTTGAACGAGGTGAGTTAAATAAAAAGCATTGGTTAGATAATTTGTAGTGCTTTCAGAAAAGCCTTCAACCTTTCTTCTGCTCCTACCAGGGGCTTGACAATAGTCAGATTTTCGTTTCAACTTTGCAAACGCTCTAGCGGCTAAACTATTTGAACGAGGTAAGTTAAACATAAAGCATTGTTTAGATAATTTGTAGTGCTTTCAGAAAAGCCTTCAATCTTTCTTCTGCTCCTACCAGGGGCTTGACAATAGTCAGATTTTCGTTTCAACTTTGCAAACGCTCTAGCGGCTAAACTGTTTGAACAAGGTGAGTCAAACATAAAGCATTGGTTAGATAATTTGTAGTGCTTTCAGAAAAGCCTTCAACCTTTCTTCTGTTCCTACCAGGGGCTTGACAATAGTCAAATTTTCGTTTCAACTTTGCAAACGCTCTAGCGGCTAAACTGTTTGAACGAGGTGAGTTAAATAAAAAGCATTGGTTAGATAATTTGCAGTGCTTTCAGGAAAGCCTTCAACCTTTCTTCTACTTCTACCAGGGGCATGGCAATAGTCAAAATTTCGTTTCAACTTTGCAAACGCTCGAGCGGCTAAACTATTTGAACGAGGTGAGTTAAATAAAACGCATTGGTTAGATAATTTGCAGTGCTTTCAGGAAAGCCTTCAATCTTTCTTCTGCTCCTACCAGGGGCTTGACAATAGTCAAATTTTCGTTTCATTTTGCAAACGCTCTAGCGGCTAAACTATTTGAACGAGGTGAGTTAGATAAAAAGCATTGGTTAGATAATTTGTAGTGCTTTTAGAAAAGCCTTCAACCTTTCTTCTGTTCCTACCAGGGGCTTGACAATAGTCAAATTTTCGTTTCAACTTTGCAAACGCTCGAGCGGCTAATCTGTTTGAACGAGGTGAGTTAAATAAATAGCATTGGTTAGATAATTTGTAGTGCTCTCAGAAAAGCCTGCAATCTTTCTTCTGCTCCTACCAGGGTCTTGACAATAGTCAAATTTTCGTTTCAACTTTGCAAACGCTCTAGCGGCTAAACTATTTGAACGAGGTGAGTTAAATAAATAGCATTGGTTAGATAATTTGTAGTGCTTTCAGAAAAGCCTTCAACCTTTCTTCTGCTCCTACCAGGGGCTTGACAATAGTCAAATTTTCGTTTCAACTTTGCAAACGCTCTAGCGGCTAAACTATTTGAACGAGGTGAGTTAAATAAATAGCATTGGTTAGATAATTTGCAGTGCTTTCAGGAAAGGCTTCAATCTTTCTTTTGCTCCTACCAGGGGCTTGACAATAGTCAAATTTTCGTTTCAACTTTGCAAACGCTCTAGCGGCTAAACTGTTTGAACGAGGTGAGTTAAATCAAAAGCATTGGTTAGATAATTTGTAGTGCTCTCAGAAAAGCCTTCAACCTTTCTTCTGCTGCTACCAGGGGCTTGGCAATAGGCAAATTTTCGTTTCAACTTTGCAAACGCTCTAGCGGCTAAACTGTTTGAACGAGGTGAGTTAAATAAAAAGCATTGGTTAGATAATTTGCAGTGCTTTCAGGAAAGCCTTCAACCTTTTTTCTACTTCTACCAGGGGCATGGCAATAGTCAAAATTTCGTTTCAACTTTGCAAACGCTCGAGCGGCTAAACTATTTGAACGAGGTGAGTTAAATAAAACGCATTGGTTATATAATTTGCAGTGCTTTCAGGAAAGCCTTCAATCTTTCTTCTGCTCCTACCAGGGGCTTGACAATAGTCAAATTTTCGTTTCATTTTGCAAACGCTCTAGCGGCTAAACTATTTGAACGAGGTGAGTTAGATAAAAAGCATTGGTTAGATAATTTGTAGTGCTTTTAGAAAAGCCTTCAACCTTTCTTCTGTTCCTACCAGGGGCTTGACAATAGTCAAATTTTCGTTTCAACTTTGCAAACGCTCGAGCGGCTAATCTGTTTGAACGAGGTGAGTTAAATAAATAGCATTGGTTAGATAATTTGTAGTGCTCTCAGAAAAGCCTTCAATCTTTCTTCTGCTCCTACCAGGGGCTTGACAATAGTCAAATTTTCGTTTCAACTTTGCAAACGCTCTAGCGGCTAAACTATATGAACGAGGTGAGTTAAATAAATAGCATGGGTTAGATAATTTGTAGTGCTTTCAGAAAAGCCTTCAACCTTTCTTCTGCTCCTACCAGGGGCTTGACAATAGTCAAATTTTCGTTTCAACTTTGCAAACGCTCTAGCGGCTAAACTATTTGTACGAGGTGAGTTAAATAAAAAGCGTTGGTTAGATAATTTGCAGTGCTTTCAGGAAAGGCTTCAATCTTTCTTTTGCTCCTACCAGGGGCTTGACAATAGTCAAATTTTCGTTTCAACTTTGCAAACGCTCTAGCGGCTAAACTGTTTGAACGAGGTGAGTTAAATCAAAAGCATTGGTTAGATAATTTGTAGTGCCTTCAGGAAAGCCTTCAACCTTTCTTCTGCTCCTACCAGGGGCTTGGCAATAGTCAAATTTTCGTTTCAACTTTGCAAACGCTCTAGCGGCTAAACTGTTTGAACGAGGTGAGTTAAATAAATAGCATTGGTTAGATAATTTGTAGTGCTCTCAGAAAAGCCTTCAACCTTTCTTCTGCTGCTACCAGGGGCTTGGCAATAGGCAAATTTTCGTTTCAACTTTGCAAACGCTCTAGCGGCTAAACTGTTTGAACGAGGTGAGTTAAATAAAAAGCATTGGTTAGATAATTTGCAGTGCTTTCAGGAAAGCCTTTAACCTTTCTTCTACTTCTACCAGGGGCATGGCAATAGTCAAAATTTCGTTTCAACTTTGCAAACGCTCTAGCGGCTAAACTGTTTGAACAAGGTGAGTCAAACATAAAGCATTGGTTAGATAATTTGTAGTGCTTTCAGAAAAGCCTTCAACCTTTCTTCTGCTCCTACCAGGGGCTTGACAATAGTCAAATTTTCGTTTCATTTTGCAAACGCTCTAGCGGCTAAACTATTTGAACGAGGTGAGTTAAATAAAAAGCATTGGTTAGATAATTTGTAGTGCTTTCAGAAAAGCCTTCAATCTTTCTTCTGCTCCTACCAGGGGCTTGACAATAGTCAAATTTTTCGTTTCAACTTTGCAAACGCTCTAGCGGCTAAACTATTTGAACGAGGTAAGTTAAATAAATAGCATTGGTTAGATAATTTGTAGTGCTTTCAGAAAAGCCTTCAATCTTTCTTCTGTTCCTACCAGGGGCTTGACAATAGTCAAATTTTCGTTTCAACTTTGCAAACGCTCTAGCGGCTAAACTGTTTGAACGAGGTGAGTTAAATAAAAAGCATTGGTTAGATAATTTGCAGTGCTTTCAGAAAAGCCTTCAACCTTTCTTCTACTTCTACCAGGGGCATGACAATAGTCAAAATTTCGTTTCAACTTTGCAAACGCTCGAGCGGCTAAACTATTTGAACGAGGTGAGTTAAATAAAACGCATTGGTTAGATAATTTGCAGTGCTTTCAGGAAAGCCTTCAATCTTTCTTCTGCTCCTACCAGGGGCTTGACAATAGTCAAATTTTCGTTTCATTTTGCAAACGCTCTAGCGGCTAAACTATTTGAACGAGGTGAGTTAGATAAAAAGCATTGGTTAGATAATTTGTAGTGCTTTTAGAAAAGCCTTCAACCTTTCTTCTGTTCCTACCAGGGGCTTGACAATAGTCAAATTTTCGTTTCAACTTTGCAAACGCTCGAGCGGCTAATCTGTTTGAACGAGGTGAGTTAAATAAATAGCATTGGTTAGATAATTTGTAGTGCTTTCAGAAAAGCCTGCAATCTTTCTTCTGCTCCTACCAGGGGCTTGACAATAGTCAAATTTTCGTTTCAACTTTGCAAACGCTCTAGCGGCTAAACTATTTGAACGAGGTGAGTTAAATAAATAACATTGGTTAGATAATTTGTAGTGCTTTCAGAAAAGCCTTCAACCTTTCTTCTGCTCCTACCAGGGGCTTGACAATAGTCAAATTTTCGTTTCAACTTTGCAAACGCTCTAGCGGCTAAACTATTTGTACGAGGTGAGTTAAATAAAAAGCGTTGGTTAGATAATTTGCAGTGCTTTCAGGAAAGGCTTCAATCTTTCTTTTGCTCCTACCAGGGGCTTGACAATAGTCAAATTTTCGTTTCAACTTTGCAAACGCTCTAGCGGCTAAACTGTTTGAACGAGGTGAGTTAAATCAAAAGCATTGGTTAGATAATTTGTAGTGCCTTCAGGAAAGCCTTCAACCTTTCTTCTGCTCCTACCAGGGGCTTGGCAATAGTCAAATTTTCGTTTCAACTTTGCAAACGCTCTAGCGGCTAAACTGTTTGAACGAGGTGAGTTAAATAAATAGCATTGGTTAGATAGTTTGTAGTGCTCTCAGAAAAGCCTTCACCCTTTCTTCTGCTGCTACCAGGGGCTTGGCAATAGGCAAATTTTCGTTTCAACTTTGCAAACGCTCTAACGGCTAAACTGTTTGAACGAGGTGAGTTAAATAAAAAGCATTGGTTAGATAATTTGCAGTGCTTTCAGGAAAGCCTTCAACCTTTCTTCTACTTCTACCAGGGGCATGGCAATAGTCAAAATTTCGTTTCAACTTTGCAAACGCTCGAGCGGCTAAACTATTTGAACGAGGTGAGTTAAATAAAACGCATTGGTTAGATAATTTGCAGTGCTTTCAGGAAAGCCTTCAATCTTTCTTCTGCTCCTACCAGGGGCTTGACAATAGTCAAATTTTCGTTTCATTTTGCAAACGCTCTAGCGGCTAAACTATTTGAACGAGGTGAGTTAGATAAAAAGCATTGGTTAGATAATTTGTAGTGCTTTTAGGAAAGCCTTCAACCTTTCTTCTGTTCCTACCAGGGGCTTGACAATAGTCAAATTTTCGTTTCAACTTTGCAAACGCTCGAGCGGCTAATCTGTTTGAACGAGGTGAGTTAAATAAATAGCATTGGTTAGATAATTTGTAGTGCTCTCAGAAAAGCCTTCAATCTTTCTTCTGCTCCTACCAGGGGCTTGACAATAGTCAAATTTTCGTTTCAACTTTGCAAACGCTCTAGCGGCTAAACTATTTGAACGAGGTGAGTTAAATAAATAGCATTGGTTAGATAATTTGTAGTGCTTTCAGAAAAGCCTTCAACCTTTCTTCTGCTCCTACCAGGGGCTTGACAATAGTCAAATTTTCGTTTCAACTTTGCAAACGCTCTAGCGGCTAAACTATTTGTACGAGGTGAGTTAAATAAAAAGCGTTGGTTAGATAATTTGCAGTGCTTTCAGGAAAGGCTTCAATCTTTCTTTTGCTCCTACCAGGGGCTTGACAATAGTCAAATTTTCGTTTCAACTTTGCAAACGCTCTAGCGGCTAAACTGTTTGAACGAGGTGAGATAAATAAATAGCATTGGTTAGATAATTTGTAGTGCTCTCAGAAAAGCCTTCAATCTTTCTTCTGCTCCTACCAGGGGCTTGACAATAGTCAAATTTTCGTTTCAACTTTGCAAACGCTCTAGCGGCTAAACTGTTTGAACGAGGTGAGTTAAATCAAAAGCATTGGTTAGATAATTTGTAGTGCCTTCAGGAAAGCCTTCAACCTTTCTTCTGCTCCTACCAGGGGCTTGGCAATAGTCAAATTTTCGTTTCAACTTTGCAAACGCTCTAGCGGCTAAACTGTTTGAACGAGGTGAGTTAAATAAATAGCATTGGTTAGATAATTTGTAGTGCTCTCAGAAAAGCCTTCAACCTTTCTTCTGCTGCTACCAGGGGCTTGGCAATAGGCAAATTTTCGTTTCAACTTTGCAAACGCTCTAGCGGCTAAACTGTTTGAACGAGGTGAGTTAAATAAATAGCATTGGTTAGATAATTTGTAGTGCTCTCAGAAAAGCCTTCAATCTTTCTTCTGCTCCTACCAGGGGCTTGACAATAGTCAAATTTTCGTTTCAACTTTGCAAACGCTCTAGCGGCTAAACTATTTGAACGAGGTGAGTTAAATAAATAGCATTGGTTAGATAATTTGTAGTGCTTTCAGAAAAGCCTTCAACCTTTCTTCTGCTCCTACCAGGGGCTTGACAATAGTCAAATTTTCGTTTCAACTTTGCAAACGCTCTAGCGGCTAAACTATTTGTACGAAACTATTTGTACGAGGTGAGTTAAATAAAAAGCGTTGGTTAGATAATTTGCAGTGCTTTCAGGAAAGGCTTCAATCTTTCTTTTGCTCCTACCAGGGGCTTGACAATAGTCAAATTTTCGTTTCAACTTTGCAAACGCTCTAGCGGCTAAACTGTTTGAACGAGGTGAGATAAATAAATAGCATTGGTTAGATAATTTGTAGTGCTCTCAGAAAAGCCTTCAATCTTTCTTCTGCTCCTACCAGGGGCTTGACAATAGTCAAATTTTCGTTTCAACTTTGCAAACGCTCTAGCGGCTAAACTGTTTGAACGAGGTGAGTTAAATCAAAAGCATTGGTTAGATAATTTGTAGTGCCTTCAGGAAAGCCTTCAACCTTTCTTCTGCTCCTACCAGGGGCTTGGCAATAGTCAAATTTTCGTTTCAACTTTGCAAACGCTCTAGCGGCTAAACTGTTTGAACGAGGTGAGTTAAATAAATAGCATTGGTTAGATAATTTGTAGTGCTCTCAGAAAAGCCTTCAACCTTTCTTCTGCTGCTACCAGGGGCTTGGCAATAGGCAAATTTTCGTTTCAACTTTGCAAACGCTCTAGCGGCTAAACTGTTTGAACGAGGTGAGTTAAATAAATAGCATTGGTTAGATAATTTGTAGTGCTCACAGAAAAGCCTTCAACCTTTCTTCTGCTGCTACCAGGGGCTTGGCAATAGTCAAATTTTCGTTTCAACTTTGCAAACGCTCTAGCGGCTAAACTATTTGAACGAGGTGAGTTAAATAAAACGCATTGGTTAGATAATTTGCAGTGCTTTCAGGAAAGCCTTCAATCTTTCTTCTGCTCCTACCAGGGGCTTGACAATAGTCAAATTTTCGTTTCATTTTGCAATGGCTCTAGCGGCTAAACTATTTGAACGAGGTGAGTTAGAAAAAAAGTATTGGTTAGATAATTTGTAGTGCTTTTAGAAAAGCCTTCAACCTTTCTTCTGTTCCTACCAGGGGCTTGACAATAGTCAAATTTTCGTTTCAACTTTGCAAACGCTCGAGCGGCTAATCTGTTTGAACGAGGTGAGTTAAATAAATAGCATTGGTTAGATAATTTGTAGTGCTCTCAGAAAAGCCTTCAACCTTTCTTCTGCTCCTACCAGGGGCTTGACAATAGTCAAATTTTCGTTTCAACTTTGCAAACGCTCTAGCGGCTAAACTATTTGTACGAGGTGAGTTAAATAAAAAGCGTTGGTTAGATAATTTGCAGTGCTTTCAGGAAAGGCTTCAATCTTTCTTTTGCTCCTACCAGGGGCTTGACAATAGTCAAATTTTCGTTTCAACTTTGCAAACGCTCTAGCGGCTAAACTGTTTGAACGAGGTGAGATAAATAAATAGCATTGGTTAGATAATTTGTAGTGCTCTCAGAAAAGCCTTCAATCTTTCTTCTGCTCCTACCAGGGGCTTGACAATAGTCAAATTTTCGTTTCAACTTTGCAAACGCTCTAGCGGCTAAACTGTTTGAACGAGGTGAGTTAAATCAAAAGCATTGGTTAGATAATTTGTAGTGCCTTCAGGAAAGCCTTCAACCTTTCTTC
This sequence comes from Bactrocera zonata, assembly GCA_037783105.1. Lineage (NCBI taxonomy): Eukaryota > Metazoa > Arthropoda > Insecta > Diptera > Tephritidae > Bactrocera > Bactrocera zonata. The sequence goes on from JBAWJQ010000502.1 coordinate 111,136, forward strand.
TGCTCCTACCAGGGGCTTGGCAATAGTCAAATTTTCTTTTCAACTTTGCAAACGCTCTAGCGGCTAAACTGTTTGAACGAGGTGAGTTAAATAAATAGCATTGGTTAGATAATTTGTAGTGCTCTCAGAAAAGCCTTCAACCTTTCTTCTGCTGCTACCAGGGGCTTGGCAATAGGCAAATTTTCGTTTCAACTTTGCAAACGCTCTAGCGGCTAAACTGTTTGAACGAGGAGAGTTAAATAAATAGCATTGGTTAGATAATTTGTAGTGCTCTCAGAAAAGCCTTCAATCTTTCTTCTGCTCCTACCAGGGGCTTGACAATAGTCAAATTTTCGTTTCAACTTTGCAAACGCTCTAGCGGCTAAACTATTTGAACGAGGTGAGTTAAATAAATAGCATTGGTTAGATAATTTGTAGTGCTTTCAGAAAAGCCTTCAACCTTTCTTCTGCTCCTAGCAGGGGCTTGACAATAGTCAAATTTTCGTTTCAACTTTGCAAACGCTCTAGCGGCTAAACTATTTGTACGAAACTATTTGTACGAGGTGAGTTAAATAAAAAGCGTTGGTTAGATAATTTGCAGTGCTTTCAGGAAAGGCTTCAATCTTTCTTTTGCTCCTACCAGGGGCTTGACAATAGTCAAATTTTCGTTTCAACTTTGCAAACGCTCTAGCGGCTAAACTGTTTGAACGAGGTGAGATAAATAAATAGCATTGGTTAGATAATTTGTAGTGCTCTCAGAAAAGCCTTCAATCTTTCTTCTGCTCCTACCAGGGGCTTGACAATAGTCAAATTTTCGTTTCAACTTTGCAAACGCTCTAGCGGCTAAACTGTTTGAACGAGGTGAGTTAAATCAAAAGCATTGGTTAGATAATTTGTAGTGCCTTCAGGAAAGCCTTCAACCTTTCTTCTGCTCCTACCAGGGGCTTGGCAATAGTCAAATTTTCGTTTCAACTTTGCAAACGCTCTAGCGGCTAAACTGTTTGAACGAGGTGAGTTAAATAAATAGCATTGGTTAGATAATTTGTAGTGCTCTCAGAAAAGCCTTCAACCTTTCTTGTGCTGCTACCAGGGGCTTGGCAATAGGCAAATTTTCGTTTCAACTTTGCAAACGCTCTAGCGGCTAAACTGTTTGAACGAGGTGAGTTAAATAAATAGCATTGGTTAGATAATTTGTAGTGCTCTCAGAAAAGCCTTCAACCTTTCTTCTGCTGCTACCAGGGGCTTGGCAATAGTCAAATTTTCGTTTCAACTTTGCAAACGCTCTAGCGGCTAAACTATTTGTACGAGGTGAGTTAAATAAAAATCATTGGTTAAATAATTTGTAGTGCTTTCAGAAAAGCCTTCAACCTTTCTTCTGCTGCTACCAGGGGCTTGGCAATAGTCCAATTTTCGTTTCAACTTTGCAAACGCTCTTGCGGCTAAACTATTGACTCCTTTTGCGACAACGCTGCGATACAGACGTGGTAAGTGTGTTTCCAATTTATTATATTAAATTTTTATATATTATATGAAACCCTTTGTTTTTTATTTAACATTTGTGGAATAAATTTGCGCCGACCGTTTCCCCACGGCCAACTACATCATCGGAACGAGCTAGCACCGTGCTCCACCACCCGAATTATCATTGGTTAAATTTTCGTTTCAACTTTGCAAACGCTCTAGCTGCTTAACTGTTTGAACAAGGTAAGTCAAACATAAAGCATTGGTTAGATAATTTGTAGTGCTTTCAGGAAAGCTTTTAATTTTTCTTCTACTTCTACCAGGGGCATGGCAATAGTCAAATTTTCGTTTCAACTTTGCAAACGCTCTAGCGGATAAACTATTTGAACAAGGTGAGTTAAACATAAAGCATTGTTTAGATAATTTGTAGTGCTTTCAGAAAAGCCTTCAACCTTTCTTCTGCTCCTACCAGGGGCTTGACAATAGTCAAATTTTCGTTTCAACTTTGCAAACGCTCTAGCGGCTAAACTATTTGTACGAGGTGAGTTAAATAAAAAGCATTGGTTAGCTAATTTGTAGTGCTTTCAGAAAAGACTTCAATCTTTCTTCTGCTCCTACCAGGGGCTTGACAATAGTCAAATTTTCGTTTCATTTTGCAAACGCTCTAGCGGCTAAACTATTTGAACGAGGTGAGTTAAATAAAAAGCATTGGTTAGATAATTTGCAGTGCTTTCAGAAAAGCCTTAAACCTTTCTTCTGCTCCTACCAGGGGCTTGACAATAGTCAAATTTTTCGTTTCAACTTTTCAAACGCTCTAGCTGCTAAACTATTTGAACGAGGTGAGTTAAATAAATAGCATTGGTTAGATAATTTGTAGTGCTTTCAGAAAAGCCTTCAACCTTTCTTCTGTTCCTACCAGGGGCTTGACAATAGTAAAATTTTCGTTTCAACTTTGCAAACGCTCTAGCGGCTAAATTATTTGAACGAGGTGAGTTAAATAAAACGCATTGGTTAGATAATTTGCAGTGCTTTCAGGGAAGCCTTCAATCTTTCTTCTGCTCCTACCAGGGGCTTGACAATAGTCAAATTTTCGTTTCAACTTTGCAAACGCTCTAGCGGCTAAACTGTTTAAACGAGGTGAGTTAAATAAAAAGCATTGGTTAGGTAATTTGCAGTGCTTTCAGGAAAGCCTTCAACCTTTCTCCTGCTCCTACCAGGGGCTTGACAATAGTCAAATTTTCGTTTCAACTTTGCAAACGCTCTAGCGGCTAAACTGTTTAAACGAGGTGAGTTAAATCAAAAGACGGCTTCAATCTTTCTTCTGCTCCTACCAGGGGCTTGACAATAGTCAAATTTTCGTTTCACCTTTGCAAACGCTCTAGCGGCTAAACTATTTGAACGAGGTGAGTTAAATAAATAGCATTGGTTAGATAATTTGTAGTGCTTTCAGAAAAGCCTTCAACCTTTCTTCTGTTCCTACCAGGGGCTTGACAATAGTCAAATTTTCGTTTCATTTTGCAACCGCTCTAGCGGCTAAACTATTTGAACGAGGTGAGTTAGATAAAAAGCATTGGTTAGATAATTTGTAGTGCTTTTAGAAAAGCCTTCAACCTTTCTTCTACTTCTACCAGGGGCTTGACACTGGTCAAATTTTTCGTTTCAACTTTGCAAACGCTCTAGCGGCTAAACTATTTGAACGAGGTGAGTTAAATAAATATCATTGGTTAGATAATTTGTAGTGCTTTCAGAAAAGCCTTCAACCTTTCTTCTGTTCCTACCAGGGGCTTGAAAATAGTCAAATTTTCGTTTCAACTTTGCAAACGCTCGAGCGGCTAATCTGTTTGAACGAGGTGAGTTAAATAAATAGCATTGGTTAGATAATTTGTAGTGCTTTCAGAAAAGCCTTTCTTTCTTCTACTTCTACCAGGGGCTTGACAATAGTCAAATTTTCGTTTCATTTTGCAAACGCTCTAGCGGCTAAACTATTTGAAAGAGGTGAGTTAAATAAAAAGCATTGGTTAGATAATTTGCAGTGCTTTCAGAAAAGCCTTCAACCTTTCTTCTACTTCTACCAGGGGCTTGACAATAGTCAAATTTTCGTTTCAACTTTGCAAACGCTCTAGCGGCTAAACTGTTTGAACGAGGTGAGTTAAATAAATAGCATTGGTTAGATAATTTGTAGTGCTTTCAGAAAAGCCTTCAACCTTTCTTCTGTTCCTACCAGGGGCTTGACAATAGTCAAATTTTCGTTTCATTTTGCAAACGCTCTAGCGGCTAATCTGTTTGAACGAGGTGAGTTAAATAAATAGCATTGGTTAGATAATTTGTAGTGCTCTCAGAAAAGCCTGCAATCTTTCTTCTGCTCCTACCAGGGGCTTGACAATAGTCAAATTTTCGTTTCAACTTTGCAAACGCTCTAGCGGCTAAACTATTTGAACGAGGTGAGTTAAATAAATAGCATTGGTTAGATAATTTGTAGTGCTTTCAGAAAAGCCTTCAACCTTTCTTCTGCTTCTACCAGGGGCTTGACAATAGTCAAATTTTCGTTTCATTTTGCAAACGCTCTAGCGGCTAAACTATTTGAACGAGGTGAGTTAAATAAATAGCATTGGTTAGATAATTTGTAGTGCTTTCAGAAAAGCCTTCAACCTTTCTTCTGTTCCTACCAGGGGCTTGACAATAGTCAATTTTTCGTTTCATTTTGCAAACGCTCTAGCGGCTAAACTATTTGAACGAGGTGAGGTAAATCAAAAGACGGCTTCAATCTTTCTTCTGCTCCTACCAGGGGCTTGACAATAGTCAAATTTTCGTTTCACCTTTGCAAACGCTCTAGCGGCTAAACTGTTTGAACGAGGTGAGTTAAATAAAAAGCATTGGTTAGATAATTTGTAGTGCTCTCAGAAAAGCCTTCAATCTTTCTTCTGTTCCTACCAGGGGATTGACAATAGTCAAATTTTTCGTTTCAACTTTGCAAACGCTCGAGCGGCTAAACTGTTTGAACGAGGTGAGATAAATAAATAGCATTGGTTAGATAATTTGGAGTGCTCTCAGAAAAGCCTTCAATCTTTCTTCTGCTCCTACCAGGGGCTTGACAGTAGTCAAATTTTCGTTTCAACTTTGCAAACGCTCTAGCGGCTAAACTGTTTGAACGAGGTGAGTTAAATCAAAAGCATTGGTTAGATAATTTGTAGTGCTTTCAGGAAAGCCTTCAACCTTTCTTCTGCTCCTACCAGGGGCTTGGCAATAGTCAAATTTTCGTTTCAACTTTGCAAACGCTCTAGCGGCTAAACTGTTTGAACGAGGTGAGATAAATAAATAGCATTGGTTAGATAATTTGTAGTGCTTTCAGAAAAGCCTTCAACCTTTCTTCTGTTCCTACCAGGGGCTTGACAATAGTCAAATTTTTCGTTTCAACTTTGCAAACGCTCTAGCGGCTAAACTGTTTGAACGAGGTGAGATAAATAAATAGCATTGGTTAGATAATTTGTAGTGCTTTCAGAAAAGCCTTCAACCTTTCTTCTGTTCCTACCAGGGGCTTGACAATAGTCAAATTTTCGTTTCATTTTGCAAACGCTCTAGCGGCTAAACTATTTGAACGAGGTGAGGTAAATAAAAAGCATTGGTTAGATAATTTGTAGTGCTTTCAGAAAAGCCTTCAACCTTTCTTCTGTTCCTACCAGGGGCTTGACAATAGTCAAATTTTTCGTTTCAACTTTGCAAACGCTCGAGCGGCTAAACTGTTTGAACGAGGTGAGATAAATAAATAGCATTGGTTAGATAATTTGTAGTGCTCTCAGAAAAGCCTTCAATCTTTCTTCTGCTCCTACCAGGGGCTTGACAGTAGTCAAATTTTCGTTTCAACTTTGCAAACGCTCTAGCGGCTAAACTGTTTGAACGAGGTGAGTTAAATCAAAAGCATTGGTTAGATAATTTGTAGTGCTTTCAGGAAAGCCTTCAACCTTTCTTCTGCTCCTACCAGGGGCTTGGCAATAGTCAAATTTTCGTTTCAACTTTGCAAACGCTCTAGCGGCTAAACTGTTTGAACGAGCTGAGTTAAATAAATAGCATTGGTTAGATAATTTGTAGTGCTCTCAGAAAAGCCTTCAACCTTTCTTCTGCTGCTACCAGGGGCTTGGCAATAGTCTAATTTTCGTTTCAACTTTGCAAACGCACTAGCGGCTAAACTATAGGGTGATTTTTTAAGAGCTTGATAACTTTTTAAAAAAAAAAAACGCATAAAATTTGCAAAATCTCATCGGTTCTTTATTTGAAACGTTAGATTGGTTCATGACATTTACTTTTTGAAGATAATTTCATTTAAATGTTGACCGCGGCTGCGTCTTAGGTGGTCCATTCGGAAAGTCCAATTTTGGGCAACTTTTTCGAGCATTTCGGCCGGAATAGCCCGAATTTCTTCGGAAATGTTGTCTTCCAAAGCTGGAATAGTTGCTGGCTTATTTCTGTAGACTTTAGACTTGACGTAGCCCCACAAAAAATAGTCTAAAGGCGTTAAATCGCATGATCTTGGTGACCAACTTACGGGTCCATTTCTTGAGATGAATTGTTGTCCGAAGTTTTCCCTCAAAATGGCCATAGAATCGCGAGCTGTGTGGCATGTAGCGCCATCTTGTTGAAACCACATGTCAACCAAGTTCAGTTCTTCCATTTTTGGCAACAAAAAGTTTGTTAGCATCGAACGATAGCGATCGCCATTCACCGTAACGTTGCGTCCAACAGCATCTTTGAAAAAATACGGTCCAATGATTCCACCAGCGTACAAACCACACCAAACAGTGCATTTTTCGGGATGCATGGGCAGTTCTTGAACGGCTTCTGGTTGCTCTTCACCCCAAATGCGGCAATTTTGCTTATTTACGTAGCCATTCAACCAGAAATGAGCCTCATCGCTCATCGGACACGGACGCGAAACACATTTCGAACCGAACACTGATTTTGGTAATAAAATTCAATGATTTGCAAGCGTTGCTCGTTAGTAAGTCTATTCATGATGAAATGTCAAAGCATACTGAGCATCTTTCTCTTTGACACCATGTCTGACATCCCACGTGATCTGTCAAATACTACTGCATGAAAATCCTAACCTCAAAAAAATCACCCGTTATTTGAACGAGGTGAGTTAAATCAAAAGACGGCTTCAATCTTTCTTCTGCTCCTACCAGGGGCTTGACAATAGTCAAATTTTCGTTTCACCTTTGCAAACGCTCTAGCGGCTAAACTGTTTGAACGAGGTGAGTTAAATAAAAAGCATTGGTTAGATAATTTGTAGTGCTTCCAGAAAAGCCTTCAACCTTTCTTCTGTTCCTACCAGGGGCTTGACAATAGTCAAATTTTCGTTTCATTTTGCAACCGCTCTAGCGGCTAAACTATTTGAACGAGGTGAGTTAGATAAAAAGCATTGGTTAGATAATTTGTAGTGCTTTTAGAAAAGCCTTCAACCTTTCTTCTACTTCTACCAGGGGCTTGACACTGGTCAAATTTTTAGTTTCAACTTTGCAAACGCTCTAGCGGCTAAACTGTTTGAACGAGGTGAGTAAAATAAATAGCATTTGTAAGATAATTTAAAGGGCTTTCAGGAAAGTCTTCAATCTTTCTTCTACTTCTACCATGGGCTTGACAATAGTCAAATTTTCGTTTCAACTTTGCAAAGGCTCTAGCGGCTAAACTATTTGAACGAGGTGAGTTAAATAAAAAGCGTTGGTTAGATAATTTGCAGTGCTTTCAGAAAAGCTTTCAACCTTTCTTCTGCTCCTACCAGGGGCTTGACAATAGTCAAATTTTCGTTTCAACTTTGCAAACGCTCTAGCGGCTAAACTATTTGAACGAGGTGAGTTAAATAAATAGCATTGGTTAGATAATTTGTAGTGCTTTCAGAAAAGCCTTCAACCTTTCTTCTGCTCCTACCAGGTGCTTGACAATAGTCAAATTTTCGTTTCAACTTTTCAAACACTCTAGCGGCTAAACTATTTGAACGAGGTGAGTTAAATAAATAGCATTGGTTAGATAATTTGTAGTGCTTTCAGAAAAGCCTTCAACCTTTCTTCTGCTCCTACCAGGGGCTTGACAATAGTCAAATTTTCGTTTCAACTTTGCAAACGCTCTAGCGGCTAAACTATTTGAACGAGGTGAGTTAAATAAATAGCATTGGTTAGATAATTTGTAGTGCTTTCAGAAAAGCCTTCAACCTTTCTTCTGCTCCTACCAGGGGCTTGACAATAGTCAAATTTTCGTTTCAACTTTGCAAACGCTCTAGCGGCTAAACTGTTTGAACGAGGTGAGTAAAATAAATAGCATTTGTAAGATAATTTAAAGGGCTTTCAGGAAAGTCTTCAATCTTTCTTCTACTTCTACCATGGGCTTGACAATAGTCAAATTTTCGTTTCAACTTTGCAAAGGCTCTAGCGGCTAAACTATTTGAACGAGGTGAGTTAAATAAAAAGCGTTGGTTAGATAATTTGCAGTGCTTTCAGGAAAGGCTTCAATCTTTCTTTTGCTCCTACCAGGGGCTTGACAATAGTCAAATTTTCGTTTCAACTTTGCAAACGCTCTAGCGGCTAAACTGTTTGAACGAGGTGAGTAAAATAAATAGCATTGGTAAGATAATTTAAAGAGCTTTCAGGAAAGTCTTCAATCTTTCTTCTACTTCTACCATGGGCTTGACAATAGTCAAATTTTCGTTTCAACTTTGCAAACGCTCTAGCGGATAAACTATTTGAACGAGGTGAGTTAAATAAAAAGCATTGTTTAGATAATTTGTAGTGCTCTCAGAAAAGCCTTCAACCTTTCTTCTGCTGCTACCAGGGGCTTGGCAATAGTCAAATTTTCGTTTCAACTTTGCAAACGCTCTTGCGGCTAAACTATTTGTACGAGGTGAGTTAAATAAAAAGCATTGGTTAAATAATTTGTAGTGCTTTCAGAAAAGCTTTCAACCTTTCTTCTGCTCCTACCAGGGGCTTGACAATAGTCAAATTTTCGTTTCAACTTTGCAAACGCTCTAGCGGCTAAACTGTTCGAACGAGGTGAATTAAATAAATAGCATTGGTTAGATAATTTGTAGTGCTTTCAGAAAAGCCTTCAACCTCTCTTCTGCTCCTACCAGGGGCATGGCAATAGTCAAAATTTCGTTTCAACTTTGCAAACGCTCTAGCGGTTAAACTGTTTGAACAAGGTGAAACAAACATAAAGCATTGGTTAGATAATTTGTAGTGCTTTCAGAAAAGCCTTCCATCTTTCTCCTGCTCCTACCAGGGGCTTGACAATAGTCAAATTTTCGTTTCAACTTTGCAAACGCTCTAGCGGCTAAACTGTTTGAAGAAGGTGAGTTAAATAAAAAGCAATGGTTAGATAATTTGCAGTGCTTTCAGAAAAGCCTGCAATTTTTCTTCTCTTCTACCAGGGGCTTGACAATAGTCAAATTTTCGTTCAACTTTGCAAACGCTCTAGCGGCTAAACTATTTGAACGAGGTGAGTTAAATCAAAAGCGTTGGTTAGATAATTTGCAGTGCTTTCAGGAACGGCTTCAGTCTTTCTTCTGCTCCTACCAAGGGCTTGACAATAGTCAAATTTTCGTTTCACCTTTGCAAACGCTCTAGCGGCTAAACTGTTTGAACGAGGTGAGTTAAATAAAAAGCATTGGTTAGATAATTTGTAGTGCTTTCAGAAAAGCCTTCAATCTTTCTTCTGCTCCTACCAGGGGCTTGACAATAGTCAAATTTTCGTTTCAACTTTGCAAACGCCCTAGCGGCTAAACTGTTTGAACGAGGTGAGTTAAATAAAAAGCATTGGTTAGATAATTTGCAGTGCTTTCAGAAAAGCCTTCAACCTTTCTTCTGCTGCTACCAGGGGCTTGGCAATAGTCCAATTTTCGTTTCAACTTTGCAAACGCTCTTGCGGCTAAACTATTGACTCCTTTTGCGACAACGCTCCGATACAGACGTGGTAAGTGTGTTTCCAATTTATTATATTAAATTTATATATATTATATGAAACCCTTTGTTTTTTATTTAACATTTGTGGAATAAATTTGCGCCGACCGTTTCCCCACGGCCAACCACATCATCGGAACGAGCTAGAACCGTGCTCCACCACCCGAATTATCATTGGTCAAATTTTCGTTTCAACTTTGCAAACGCTCTAGCTGCTAAACTGTTTGAATAAGGTAAGTCAAACATAAAGCATTGGTTAGATAATTTGTAGTGCTTTCAGAAAAGCCTTTAATTTTTCTTCTACTTCTACCAGGGGCATGGCAATAGTCAAATTTTCGTTTCAACTTTGCAAACGCTCTAGCGGACAAACTATTTGAACAAGGTGAGTTAAACATAAAGCATTGTTTAGATAATTTATAGTGCTTTCAGAAAAGCCTTCAACCTTTCTTCTGCTCCTACCAGGGGCTTGACAATAGTCAAATTTTCGTTTCAACTTTGCAAACGCTCTAGCGGCTAAACTATTTGTACGAGGTGAGTTAAATAAAAAGCATTGGTTAGACAATTTGTAGTGCTCTCAGAAAAGCCTTCAACCTTTCTTCTGCTCCTACCAGGGGCTTGACAATAGTCAAATTTTCGTTTCATTTTGCAAACGCTCTAGCGGCTAAACTATTTGAACGAGGTAAGTTAAATAAAAAGCATTGGTTAGATAAATTGTTCTGCTCCTACCAGGGGCATGGCAATAGTCAAAATTTCGTTTCAACTTTGCAAACGCTCTAGCGGCTAAACTGTTTGAACAAGGTGAGTCAAACATAAAGCATTGGTTAGATAATTTGTAGTGCTTTCAGAAAAGCCTTCAACCTTTCTTCTGTTCCTACCAGGGGCTTGACAATAGTCAAATTTTCGATTCATTTTGCAAACGCTCTATCGGCTAAACTATTTGAACGAGGTGAGTTAAATATAAAGCATTGGTTAGATAATTTGCAGTGCTTTCAGAAAAGCCTTCAACCTTTCTTCTACTTCTACCAGGGGCTTGACAATAGTCAAATTTTCGTTTCAACTTTGCAAACGCTCTAGCGGCTAAACTGTTTGAACGAGGTGAGTTAAATAAATAGCATTGGTTAGATAATTTGTAGTGCTTTCAGAAAAGCCTTCAACCTTTCTTCTGTTCCTACCAGGGGCATGGCAGTAGTCAAATTTTCGTTTCAACTTTGCAAACGCTCTAGCGGATAAACTATTTGAACAAGGTGAGTTAAACATAAAGCATTGTTTAGATAATTTATAGTGCTTTCAGAAAAGCCTTCAACCTTTCTTCTGCTCCTACCAGGGGCTTGACAATAGTCAAATTTTCGTTTCAACTTTGCAAACGCTCTAGCGGCTAAACTATTTGTACGAGGTGAGTTAAATAAAAAGCATTGGTTAGCTAATTTGTAGTGCTTTCAGAAAAGCCTTCAATCTTTCTTCTGCTCCTACCAGGGGCTTGACAATAGTCAAATTTTCGTTTCATTTTGCAAACGCTCTAGCGGCTAAACTATTTGAACGAGGTAAGTTAAATAAAAAGCATTGGTTAGATAAATTGTTCTGCTCCTACCAGGGGCATGGCAATAGTCAAAATTTCGTTTCAACTTTGCAAACGCTCTAGCGGCTAAACTGTTTGAACAAGGTGAGTCAAACATAAAGCATTGGTTAGATAATTTGTAGTGCTTTCAGAAGAGTCTTCAACCTTTCTTCTGTTCCTACCAGGGGCATGGCAGTAGTCAAATTTTCGTTTCAACTTTGCAAACGCTCTAGCGGATAAACTATTTGAACAAGGTGAGTTAAACATAAAGCATTGTTTAGATAATTTGTAGTGCTTTCAGAAAAGCCTTCAACCTTTCTTCTGCTCCTACCAGGGGCTTGACAATAGTCAAATTTTCGTTTCAACTTTGCAAACGCTCTAGCGGCTAAACTATTTGTACGAGGTGAGTTAAATAAAAAGCATTGGTTAGCTAATTTGTAGTGCTTTCAGAAAAGACTTCAATCTTTCTTCTGCTCCTACCAGGGGCTTGACAATAGTCAAATTTTCGTTTCATTTTGCAAACGCTCTAGCGGCTAAACTATTTGAACGAGGTGAGTTAAATAAAAAGCATTGGTTAGATAATTTGCAGTGCTTTCAGAAAAGCCTTCAACCTTTCTTCTGCTCCTACCAGGGGCTTGACAATAGTCAAATTTTTCGTTTCAACTTTGCAAACGCTCTAGCTGCTAAACTATTTGAACGAGGTGAGTTAAATAAATAGCATTGGTTAGATAATTTGTAGTGCTTTCAGAAAAGCCTTCAACCTTTCTTCTGTTCCTACCAGGGGCTTGACAATAGTAAAATTTTCGTTTCAACTTTGCAAACGCTCTAGCGGCTAAATTATTTGAACGAGGTGAGTTAAATAAAACGCATTGGTTAGATAATTTGCAGTGCTTTCAGGAAGCCTTCAATCTTTCTTCTGCTCCTACCAGGGGCTTGACAATAGTCAAATTTTCGTTTCAACTTTGCAAACGCTCTAGCGGCTAAACTGTTTAAACGAGGTGAGTTAAATAAAAAGCATTGGTTAGGTAATTTGCAGTGCTTTCAGGAAAGCCTTCAACCTTTCTCCTGCTCCTACCAGGGGCTTGACAATAGTCAAATTTTCGTTTCAACTTTGCAAACGCTCTAGCGGCTAAACTGTTTAAACGAGGTGAGTTAAATCAAAAGACGGCTTCAATCTTTCTTCTGCTCCTACCAGGGGCTTGACAATAGTCAAATTTTCGTTTCACCTTTGCAAACGCTCTAGCGGCTAAACTATTTGAACGAGGTGAGTTAAATAAATAGCATTGGTTAGATAATTTGTAGTGCTTTCAGAAAAGCCTTCAACCTTTCTTCTGTTCCTACCAGGGGCTTGACAATAGTCAAATTTTCGTTTCATTTTGCAACCGCTCTAGCGGCTAAACTATTTGAACGAGGTGAGTTAGATAAAAAGCATTGGTTAGATAATTTGTAGTGCTTTTAGAAAAGCCTTCAACCTTTCTTCTACTTCTACCAGGGGCTTGACACTGGTCAAATTTTTCGTTTCAACTTTGCAAACGCTCTAGCGGCTAAACTATTTGAACGAGGTGAGTTAAATAAATATCATTGGTTAGATAATTTGTAGTGCTTTCAGAAAAGCCTTCAACCTTTCTTCTGTTCCTACCAGGGGCTTGAAAATAGTCAAATTTTCGTTTCAACTTTGCAAACGCTCGAGCGGCTAATCTGTTTGAACGAGGTGAGTTAAATAAATAGCATTGGTTAGATAATTTGTAGTGCTTTCAGAAAAGCCTTTCTTTCTTCTACTTCTACCAGGGGCTTGACAATAGTCAAATTTTCGTTTCATTTTGCAAACGCTCTAGCGGCTAAACTATTTGAAAGAGGTGAGTTAAATAAAAAGCATTGGTTAGATAATTTGCAGTGCTTTCAGAAAAGCCTTCAACCTTTCTTCTACTTCTACCAGGGGCTTGACAATAGTCAAATTTTCGTTTCAACTTTGCAAACGCTCTAGCGGCTAAACTGTTTGAACGAGGTGAGTTAAATAAATAGCATTGGTTAGATAATTTGTAGTGCTTTCAGAAAAGCCTTCAACCTTTCTTCTGTTCCTACCAGGGGCTTGACAATAGTCAAATTTTCGTTTCATTTTGCAAACGCTCTAGCGGCTAATCTGTTTGAACGAGGTGAGTTAAATAAATAGCATTGGTTAGATAATTTGTAGTGCTCTCAGAAAAGCCTGCAATCTTTCTTCTGCTCCTACCAGGGGCTTGACAATAGTCAAATTTTCGTTTCAACTTTGCAAACGCTCTAGCGGCTAAACTATTTGAACGAGGTGAGTTAAATAAATAGCATTGGTTAGATAATTTGTAGTGCTTTCAGAAAAGCCTTCAACCTTTCTTCTGCTTCTACCAGGGGCTTGACAATAGTCAAATTTTCGTTTCATTTTGCAAACGCTCTAGCGGCTAAACTATTTGAACGAGGTGAGTTAAATAAATAGCATTGGTTAGATAATTTGTAGTGCTTTCAGAAAAGCCTTCAACCTTTCTTCTGTTCCTACCAGGGGCTTGACAATAGTCAATTTTTCGTTTCATTTTGCAAACGCTCTAGCGGCTAAACTATTTGAACGAGGTGAGGTAAATCAAAAGACGGCTTCAATCTTTCTTCTGCTCCTACCAGGGGCTTGACAATAGTCAAATTTTCGTTTCACCTTTGCAAACGCTCTAGCGGCTAAACTGTTTGAACGAGGTGAGTTAAATAAAAAGCATTGGTTAGATAATTTGTAGTGCTCTCAGAAAAGCCTTCAATCTTTCTTCTGTTCCTACCAGGGGATTGACAATAGTCAAATTTTTCGTTTCAACTTTGCAAACGCTCGAGCGGCTAAACTGTTTGAACGAGGTGAGATAAATAAATAGCATTGGTTAGATAATTTGGAGTGCTCTCAGAAAAGCCTTCAATCTTTCTTCTGCTCCTACCAGGGGCTTGACAGTAGTCAAATTTTCGTTTCAACTTTGCAAACGCTCTAGCGGCTAAACTGTTTGAACGAGGTGAGTTAAATCAAAAGCATTGGTTAGATAATTTGTAGTGCTTTCAGGAAAGCCTTCAACCTTTCTTCTGCTCCTACCAGGGGCTTGGCAATAGTCAAATTTTCGTTTCAACTTTGCAAACGCTCTAGCGGCTAAACTGTTTGAACGAGGTGAGATAAATAAATAGCATTGGTTAGATAATTTGTAGTGCTTTCAGAAAAGCCTTCAACCTTTCTTCTGTTCCTACCAGGGGCTTGACAATAGTCAAATTTTTCGTTTCAACTTTGCAAACGCTCTAGCGGCTAAACTGTTTGAACGAGGTGAGATAAATAAATAGCATTGGTTAGATAATTTGTAGTGCTTTCAGAAAAGCCTTCAACCTTTCTTCTGTTCCTACCAGGGGCTTGACAATAGTCAAATTTTCGTTTCATTTTGCAAACGCTCTAGCGGCTAAACTATTTGAACGAGGTGAGGTAAATAAAAAGCATTGGTTAGATAATTTGTAGTGCTTTCAGAAAAGCCTTCAACCTTTCTTCTGTTCCTACCAGGGGCTTGACAATAGTCAAATTTTTCGTTTCAACTTTGCAAACGCTCGAGCGGCTAAACTGTTTGAACGAGGTGAGATAAATAAATAGCATTGGTTAGATAATTTGTAGTGCTCTCAGAAAAGCCTTCAATCTTTCTTCTGCTCCTACCAGGGGCTTGACAGTAGTCAAATTTTCGTTTCAACTTTGCAAACGCTCTAGCGGCTAAACTGTTTGAACGAGGTGAGTTAAATCAAAAGCATTGGTTAGATAATTTGTAGTGCTTTCAGGAAAGCCTTCAACCTTTCTTCTGCTCCTACCAGGGGCTTGGCAATAGTCAAATTTTCGTTTCAACTTTGCAAACGCTCTAGCGGCTAAACTGTTTGAACGAGCTGAGTTAAATAAATAGCATTGGTTAGATAATTTGTAGTGCTCTCAGAAAAGCCTTCAACCTTTCTTCTGCTGCTACCAGGGGCTTGGCAATAGTCTAATTTTCGTTTCAACTTTGCAAACGCACTAGCGGCTAAACTATTTGAACGAGGTGAGTTAAATCAAAAGACGGCTTCAATCTTTCTTCTGCTCCTACCAGGGGCTTGACAATAGTCAAATTTTCGTTTCACCTTTGCAAACGCTCTAGCGGCTAAACTGTTTGAACGAGGTGAGTTAAATAAAAAGCATTGGTTAGATAATTTGTAGTGCTTCCAGAAAAGCCTTCAACCTTTCTTCTGTTCCTACCAGGGGCTTGACAATAGTCAAATTTTCGTTTCATTTTGCAACCGCTCTAGCGGCTAAACTATTTGAACGAGGTGAGTTAGATAAAAAGCATTGGTTAGATAATTTGTAGTGCTTTTAGAAAAGCCTTCAACCTTTCTTCTACTTCTACCAGGGGCTTGACACTGGTCAAATTTTTAGTTTCAACTTTGCAAACGCTCTAGCGGGCTAAACTATTTGAACGAGGTGAGTTAAATAAATATCATTGGTTAGATAATTTGTAGTGCTCTCAGAAAAGCCTTCAATCTTTCTTCTGTTCCTACCAGGTGCTTGACAATAGTCAAATTTTCGTTTCAACTTTTCAAACACTCTAGCGGCTAAACTATTTGAACGAGGTGAGTTAAATAAATAGCATTGGTTAGATAATTTGTAGTGCTTTCAGAAAAGCCTTCAACCTTTCTTCTGCTCCTACCAGGGGCTTGACAATAGTCAAATTTTCGTTTCAACTTTGCAAACGCTCTAGCGGCTAAACTATTTGAACGAGGTGAGTTAAATAAATAGCATTGGTTAGATAATTTGTAGTGCTTTCAGAAAAGCCTTCAACCTTTCTTCTGCTCCTACCAGGGGCTTGACAATAGTCAAATTTTCGTTTCAACTTTGCAAACGCTCTAGCGGCTAAACTGTTTGAACGAGGTGAGTAAAATAAATAGCATTTGTAAGATAATTTAAAGGGCTTTCAGGAAAGTCTTCAATCTTTCTTCTACTTCTACCATGGGCTTGACAATAGTCAAATTTTCGTTTCAACTTTGCAAAGGCTCTAGCGGCTAAACTATTTGAACGAGGTGAGTTAAATAAAAAGCGTTGGTTAGATAATTTGCAGTGCTTTCAGGAAAGGCTTCAATCTTTCTTTTGCTCCTACCAGGGGCTTGACAATAGTCAAATTTTCGTTTCAACTTTGCAAACGCTCTAGCGGCTAAACTGTTTGAACGAGGTGAGTAAAATAAATAGCATTGGTAAGATAATTTAAAGAGCTTTCAGGAAAGTCTTCAATCTTTCTTCTACTTCTACCATGGGCTTGACAATAGTCAAATTTTCGTTTCAACTTTGCAAACGCTCTAGCGGATAAACTATTTGAACGAGGTGAGTTAAATAAAAAGCATTGTTTAGATAATTTGTAGTGCTCTCAGAAAAGCCTTCAACCTTTCTTCTGCTGCTACCAGGGGCTTGGCAATAGTCAAATTTTCGTTTCAACTTTGCAAACGCTCTTGCGGCTAAACTATTTGTACGAGGTGAGTTAAATAAAAAGCATTGGTTAAATAATTTGTAGTGCTTTCAGAAAAGCTTTCAACCTTTCTTCTGCTCCTACCAGGGGCTTGACAATAGTCAAATTTTCGTTTCAACTTTGCAAACGCTCTAGCGGCTAAACTGTTCGAACGAGGTGAATTAAATAAATAGCATTGGTTAGATAATTTGTAGTGCTTTCAGAAAAGCCTTCAACCTCTCTTCTGCTCCTACCAGGGGCATGGCAATAGTCAAAATTTCGTTTCAACTTTGCAAACGCTCTAGCGGTTAAACTGTTTGAACAAGGTGAAACAAACATAAAGCATTGGTTAGATAATTTGTAGTGCTTTCAGAAAAGCCTTCCATCTTTCTCCTGCTCCTACCAGGGGCTTGACAATAGTCAAATTTTCGTTTCAACTTTGCAAACGCTCTAGCGGCTAAACTGTTTGAAGAAGGTGAGTTAAATAAAAAGCAATGGTTAGATAATTTGCAGTGCTTTCAGAAAAGCCTGCAATTTTTCTTCTCTTCTACCAGGGGCTTGACAATAGTCAAATTTTCGTTCAACTTTGCAAACGCTCTAGCGGCTAAACTATTTGAACGAGGTGAGTTAAATCAAAAGCGTTGGTTAGATAATTTGCAGTGCTTTCAGGAACGGCTTCAGTCTTTCTTCTGCTCCTACCAAGGGCTTGACAATAGTCAAATTTTCGTTTCACCTTTGCAAACGCTCTAGCGGCTAAACTGTTTGAACGAGGTGAGTTAAATAAAAAGCATTGGTTAGATAATTTGTAGTGCTTTCAGAAAAGCCTTCAATCTTTCTTCTGCTCCTACCAGGGGCTTGACAATAGTCAAATTTTCGTTTCAACTTTGCAAACGCCCTAGCGGCTAAACTGTTTGAACGAGGTGAGTTAAATAAAAAGCATTGGTTAGATAATTTGCAGTGCTTTCAGAAAAGCCTTCAACCTTTCTTCTGCTGCTACCAGGGGCTTGGCAATAGTCCAATTTTCGTTTCAACTTTGCAAACGCTCTTGCGGCTAAACTATTGACTCCTTTTGCGACAACGCTCCGATACAGACGTGGTAAGTGTGTTTCCAATTTATTATATTAAATTTATATATATTATATGAAACCCTTTGTTTTTTATTTAACATTTGTGGAATAAATTTGCGCCGACCGTTTCCCACGGCCAACCACATCATCGGAACGAGCTAGAACCGTGCTCCACCACCCGAATTATCATTGGTCAAATTTTCGTTTCAACTTTGCAAACGCTCTAGCTGCTAAACTGTTTGAATAAGGTAAGTCAAACATAAAGCATTGGTTAGATAATTTGTAGTGCTTTCAGAAAAGCCTTTAATTTTTCTTCTACTTCTACCAGGGGCATGGCAATAGTCAAATTTTCGTTTCAACTTTGCAAACGCTCTAGCGGACAAACTATTTGAACAAGGTGAGTTAAACATAAAGCATTGTTTAGATAATTTATAGTGCTTTCAGAAAAGCCTTCAACCTTTCTTCTGCTCCTACCAGGGGCTTGACAATAGTCAAATTTTCGTTTCAACTTTGCAAACGCTCTAGCGGCTAAACTATTTGTACGAGGTGAGTTAAATAAAAAGCATTGGTTAGACAATTTGTAGTGCTCTCAGAAAAGCCTTCAACCTTTCTTCTGCTCCTACCAGGGGCTTGACAATAGTCAAATTTTCGTTTCATTTTGCAAACGCTCTAGCGGCTAAACTATTTGAACGAGGTAAGTTAAATAAAAAGCATTGGTTAGATAAATTGTTCTGCTCCTACCAGGGGCATGGCAATAGTCAAAATTTCGTTTCAACTTTGCAAACGCTCTAGCGGCTAAACTGTTTGAACAAGGTGAGTCAAACATAAAGCATTGGTTAGATAATTTGTAGTGCTTTCAGAAAAGCCTTCAACCTTTCTTCTGTTCCTACCAGGGGCTTGACAATAGTCAAATTTTCGATTCATTTTGCAAACGCTCTATCGGCTAAACTATTTGAACGAGGTGAGTTAAATATAAAGCATTGGTTAGATAATTTGCAGTGCTTTCAGAAAAGCCTTCAACCTTTCTTCTACTTCTACCAGGGGCTTGACAATAGTCAAATTTTCGTTTCAACTTTGCAAACGCTCTAGCGGCTAAACTGTTTGAACGAGGTGAGTTAAATAAATAGCATTGGTTAGATAATTTGTAGTGCTTTCAGAAAAGCCTTCAACCTTTCTTCTGTTCCTACCAGGGGCATGGCAGTAGTCAAATTTTCGTTTCAACTTTGCAAACGCTCTAGCGGATAAACTATTTGAACAAGGTGAGTTAAACATAAAGCATTGTTTAGATAATTTATAGTGCTTTCAGAAAAGCCTTCAACCTTTCTTCTGCTCCTACCAGGGGCTTGACAATAGTCAAATTTTCGTTTCAACTTTGCAAACGCTCTAGCGGCTAAACTATTTGTACGAGGTGAGTTAAATAAAAAGCATTGGTTAGCTAATTTGTAGTGCTTTCAGAAAAGCCTTCAATCTTTCTTCTGCTCCTACCAGGGGCTTGACAATAGTCAAATTTTCGTTTCATTTTGCAAACGCTCTAGCGGCTAAACTATTTGAACGAGGTAAGTTAAATAAAAAGCATTGGTTAGATAAATTGTTCTGCTCCTACCAGGGGCATGGCAATAGTCAAAATTTCGTTTCAACTTTGCAAACGCTCTAGCGGCTAAACTGTTTGAACAAGGTGAGTCAAACATAAAGCATTGGTTAGATAATTTGTAGTGCTTTCAGAAGAGTCTTCAACCTTTCTTCTGTTCCTACCAGGGGCATGGCAGTAGTCAAATTTTCGTTTCAACTTTGCAAACGCTCTAGCGGATAAACTATTTGAACAAGGTGAGTTAAACATAAAGCATTGTTTAGATAATTTATAGTGCTTTCAGAAAAGCCTTCAACCTTTCTTCTGCTCCTACCAGGGGCTTGACAATAGTCAAATTTTCGTTTCAACTTTGCAAACGCTCTAGCGGCTAAACTATTTGTACGAGGTGAGTTAAATAAAAAGCATTGGTTAGATAATTTGCAGTGCTTTCAGAAAAGCCTTCAACCTTTCTTCTACTTCAACCAGGGGCTTGACAATAGTCAAATTTTCGTTTCAACTTTGCAAACGCTCTAGCGGCTAAACTGTTTGAGCGAGGTGAGTTAAATAAATAGCATTGGTTAGATAATTTGTAGTGCTTTCAGAAAAGCCTTCAACCTTTCTTCTGTTCCTACCAGGGGCTTGACAATAGTCAAATTTTCGTTTCATTTTGCAAACGCTCTAGCGGCTAAACTATTTGAACGAGGTGAGGTAAATAAAAAGAATTGGTTAGATAATTTGTAGTGCTTTCAGAAAAGCCTTCAACCTTTCTTCTGTTCCTACCAGGGGCTTGACAATAGTCAAATTTTTCGTTTCAACTTTGCAAACGCTCTAGCTGCTAAACTATTTGAACGAGGTGAGTTAAATAAATAGCATTGGTTAGATAATTTGTAGTGCTTTCAGAAAAGCCTTCAACCTTTCTTCTGTTCCTACCAGGGGCTTGACAATAGTCAAATTTTCGTTTCAACTTTGCAAACGCTCTAGCGGCTAAATTATTTGAACGAGGTGAGTTAAATAAAAAGCATTGGTTAGATAATTTGTAGTGCTTTCAGAAAAGACTTCAACCTTTCTTCTACTTCTACCAGGGGCTTGACAATAGTCAAATTTTCGTTTCAACTTTGCAAACGCACTAGCGGCTAAACTATTTGAACGAGGTGAGTTAAATCAAAAGACGGCTTCAATCTTTCTTCTGCTCCTACCAGGGGCTTGACAATAGTCAAATTTTCGTTTCACCTTTGCAAACGCTCTAGCGGCTAAACTGTTTGAACGAGGTGAGTTAAATAAAAAGCATTGGTTAGATAATTTGCAGTGCTTTCAGAAAAGCCTTCAATTTTTTTCAACTTCTACCAGGGGCTTGACAATAGTCTAATTTTCGTTTCAACTTTGCAAACGCACTAGCGGCTAAACTATTTGAACGAGGTGAGTTAAATCAAAAGACGGCTTCAATCTTTCTTCTGCTCCTACCAGGGGCTTGACAATAGTCAAATTTTCGTTTCACCTTTGCGAACGCTCTAGCGGCTAAACTGTTTGAACGAGGTGAGTTAAATAAAAAGGATTGGTTAGATAATTTGTAGTGCTTTCAGAAAAGCCTTCAACCTTTCTTCTGTTCCTACCAGGGGCTTGACAATAGTCATAGCATTTTGCAAACGCTCTATCGGCTAAACTATTTGAACGAGGTGAGTTAAATAAAAAGCATTGGTTAGATAATTTGCAGTGCTTTCAGAAAAGCCTTCAACCTTTCTTCTACTTCAACCAGGGGCTTGACAATAGTCAAATTTTCGTTTCAACTTTGCAAACGCTCTAGCGGCTAAACTGTTTGAGCGAGGTGAGTTAAATAAATAGCATTGGTTAGATAATTTGTAGTGCTTTCAGAAAAGCCTTCAACCTTTCTTCTGTTCCTACCAGGGGCTTGACAATAGTCAAATTTTCGTTTCATTTTGCAAACGCTCTAGCGGCTAAACTATTTGAACGAGGTGAGGTAAATAAAAAGCATTGGTTAGATAATTTGTAGTGCTTTCAGAAAAGCCTTCAACCTTTCTTCTGTTCCTACCAGGGGCTTGACAATAGTCAAATTTTCGTTTCATTTTGCAAACGCTCTAGCGGCTAAACTATTTGAACAAGGTGAGTTAAACATAAAGCATTGTTTAGATAATTTATAGTGCTTTCAGAAAAGCCTTCAACCTTTCTTCTGCTCCTACCAGGGGCTTGACAATAGTCAAATTTTCGTTTCAACTTTGCAAACGCACTAGCGGCTAAACTATTTGAACGAGGTGAGTTAAATCAAAAGACGGCTTCAATCTTTCTTCTGCTCCTACCAGGGGCTTGACAATAGTCAAATTTTCGTTTCACCTTTGCAAACGCTCTAGCGGCTAAACTGTTTGAACGAGGTGAGTTAAATAAAAAGACGGCTTCAATCTTTCTTCTGCTCCTACCAGGGGCTTGACAATAGTCAAATTTTCGTTTCACCTTTGCGAACGCTCTAGCGGCTAAACTGTTTGAACGAGGTGAGTTAAATAAAAAGCATTGGTTAGATAATTTGTAGTGCTTTCAGAAAAGCCTTCAACCTTTCTTCTGTTCCTACCAGGGGCTTGACAATAGTCAAATTTTCGTTTCATTTTGCAACCGCTCTAGCGGCTAAACTATTTGAACGAGGTGAGTTAGATAAAAAGCATTGGTTAGATAATTTGTAGTGCTTTTAGAAAAGCCTTCAACCTTTCTTCTACTTCTACCAGGGGCTTGACACTGGTCAAATTTTTGGTTTCAACTTTGCAAACGCTCTAGCGGCTAAACTATTTGAACGAGGTGAGTTAAATAAATATCATTGGTTAGATAATTTGTAGTGCTCTCAGAAAAGCCTTCAATCTTTCTTCTGTTCCTACCAGGGGCTTGACAATAGTCAAATTTTCGTTTCAACTTTGCAAACGCTCTAGCGGCTAAACTATTTGAACGAGGTGAGTTAAATAGCATTGGTTAGATAATTTGTAGTGCTCTCAGAAAAGCCTTCAATCTTTCTTCTGTTCCTACCAGGGGCTTGACAATAGTCAAATTTTCGTTTCAACTTTGCAAACGCTCTAGCGGATAAACTATTCGAACAAGGTGAGTTAAGCATAAAGCATTGTTTAGATAATTTGTAGTGCTTTCAGAAAAGCCTTCAACCTTTCTTCTGCTCCTACCAGGGGCTTGACAATAGTCAAATTTTCGTTTCAACTTTGCAAACGCTCTAGCGGCTAAACTGTTTGAACGAGGTGAGTTAAATAAATAGCATTGGTTAGATAATTTGCAGTGCTTTCAGAAAAGCCTTCAACCTTTCTTCTGCTCCTACCAGGGGCTTGACAATAGTCAAATTTTCGTTTCAACTTTGCAAACGCTCTAGCGGCTAAACTGTTTGAACGAGGTGAGTAAAATAAATAGCATTGGTAAGATAATTTAAAGGGCTTTCAGGAAAGTCTTCAATCTTTCTTCCACTTCTACCATGGGCTTGACAATAGTCAAATTTTCGTTTCAACTTTGCAAACGCTCTAGCGGCTAAACTATTTGAACGAGGTGAGTTAAATAGCATTGGTTAGATAATTTGTAGTGCTTTCAGAAAAGCCTTCAACCTTTCTTCTGTTCCTACCAGGGGCTTGACAATAGTCAAATTTTCGTTTCAACTTTGCAAACGCTCTAGCGGCTAAATTATTTGAACGAGGTGAGTTAAATAAAAAGCATTGGTTAGATAATTTGTAGTGCTTTCAGAAAAGACTTCAACCTTTCTTCTACTTCTACCAGGGGCTTGACAATAGTCAAATTTTCGTTTCAACTTTGCAAACGCACTAGCGGCTAAACTATTTGAACGAGGTGAGTTAAATCAAAAGACGGCTTCAATCTTTCTTCTGCTCCTACCAGGGGCTTGACAATAGTCAAATTTTCGTTTCACCTTTGCAAACGCTCTAGCGGCTAAACTGTTTGAACGAGGTGAGTTAAATAAAAAGCATTGGTTAGATAATTTGCAGTGCTTTCAGAAAAGCCTTCAATTTTTTTCAACTTCTACCAGGGGCTTGACAATAGTCTAATTTTCGTTTCAACTTTGCAAACGCACTAGCGGCTAAACTATTTGAACGAGGTGAGTTAAATCAAAAGACGGCTTCAATCTTTCTTCTGCTCCTACCAGGGGCTTGACAATAGTCAAATTTTCGTTTCACCTTTGCGAACGCTCTAGCGGCTAAACTGTTTGAACGAGGTGAGTTAAATAAAAAGGATTGGTTAGATAATTTGTAGTGCTTTCAGAAAAGCCTTCAACCTTTCTTCTGTTCCTACCAGGGGCTTGACAATAGTCATAGCATTTTGCAAACGCTCTATCGGCTAAACTATTTGAACGAGGTGAGTTAAATAAAAAGCATTGGTTAGATAATTTGCAGTGCTTTCAGAAAAGCCTTCAACCTTTCTTCTACTTCAACCAGGGGCTTGACAATAGTCAAATTTTCGTTTCAACTTTGCAAACGCTCTAGCGGCTAAACTGTTTGAGCGAGGTGAGTTAAATAAATAGCATTGGTTAGATAATTTGTAGTGCTTTCAGAAAAGCCTTCAACCTTTCTTCTGTTCCTACCAGGGGCTTGACAATAGTCAAATTTTCGTTTCATTTTGCAAACGCTCTAGCGGCTAAACTATTTGAACGAGGTGAGGTAAATAAAAAGCATTGGTTAGATAATTTGTAGTGCTTTCAGAAAAGCCTTCAACCTTTCTTCTGTTCCTACCAGGGGCTTGACAATAGTCAAATTTTCGTTTCATTTTGCAAACGCTCTAGCGGCTAAACTATTTGAACAAGGTGAGTTAAACATAAAGCATTGTTTAGATAATTTATAGTGCTTTCAGAAAAGCCTTCAACCTTTCTTCTGCTCCTACCAGGGGCTTGACAATAGTCAAATTTTCGTTTCAACTTTGCAAACGCACTAGCGGCTAAACTATTTGAACGAGGTGAGTTAAATCAAAAGACGGCTTCAATCTTTCTTCTGCTCCTACCAGGGGCTTGACAATAGTCAAATTTTCGTTTCACCTTTGCAAACGCTCTAGCGGCTAAACTGTTTGAACGAGGTGAGTTAAATAAAAAGACGGCTTCAATCTTTCTTCTGCTCCTACCAGGGGCTTGACAATAGTCAAATTTTCGTTTCACCTTTGCGAACGCTCTAGCGGCTAAACTGTTTGAACGAGGTGAGTTAAATAAAAAGCATTGGTTAGATAATTTGTAGTGCTTTCAGAAAAGCCTTCAACCTTTCTTCTGTTCCTACCAGGGGCTTGACAATAGTCAAATTTTCGTTTCATTTTGCAACCGCTCTAGCGGCTAAACTATTTGAACGAGGTGAGTTAGATAAAAAGCATTGGTTAGATAATTTGTAGTGCTTTTAGAAAAGCCTTCAACCTTTCTTCTACTTCTACCAGGGGCTTGACACTGGTCAAATTTTTGGTTTCAACTTTGCAAACGCTCTAGCGGCTAAACTATTTGAACGAGGTGAGTTAAATAAATATCATTGGTTAGATAATTTGTAGTGCTCTCAGAAAAGCCTTCAATCTTTCTTCTGTTCCTACCAGGGGCTTGACAATAGTCAAATTTTCGTTTCAACTTTGCAAACGCTCTAGCGGCTAAACTATTTGAACGAGGTGAGTTAAATAGCATTGGTTAGATAATTTGTAGTGCTCTCAGAAAAGCCTTCAATCTTTCTTCTGTTCCTACCAGGGGCTTGACAATAGTCAAATTTTCGTTTCAACTTTGCAAACGCTCTAGCGGATAAACTATTCGAACAAGGTGAGTTAAGCATAAAGCATTGTTTAGATAATTTGTAGTGCTTTCAGAAAAGCCTTCAACCTTTCTTCTGCTCCTACCAGGGGCTTGACAATAGTCAAATTTTCGTTTCAACTTTGCAAACGCTCTAGCGGCTAAACTGTTTGAACGAGGTGAGTTAAATAAATAGCATTGGTTAGATAATTTGCAGTGCTTTCAGAAAAGCCTTCAACCTTTCTTCTGCTCCTACCAGGGGCTTGACAATAGTCAAATTTTCGTTTCAACTTTGCAAACGCTCTAGCGGCTAAACTGTTTGAACGAGGTGAGTAAAATAAATAGCATTTGTAAGATAATTTAAAGGGCTTTCAGGAAAGTCTTCAATCTTTCTTCTACTTCTACCATGGGCTTGACAATAGTCAAATTTTCGTTTCAACTTTGCAAACGCTCTAGCGGCTAAACTATTTGAACGAGGTGAGTTAAATAAAAAGCGTTGGTTAGATAATTTGCAGTGCTTTCAGGAAAGGCTTCAATCTTTCTTTTGCTCCTACCAGGGGCTTGACAATAGTCAAATTTTCGTTTCAACTTTGCAAACGCTCTAGCGGCTAAACTGTTTGAACGAGGTGAGTAAAATAAATAGCATTGGTAAGATAATTTAAAGGGCTTTCAGGAAAGTCTTCAATCTTTCTTCCACTTCTACCATGGGCTTGACAATAGTCAAATTTTCGTTTCAACTTTGCAAACGCTATAGCGGCTAAACTATTTGAACGAGGTGAGTTAAATAAAAAGCGTTGGTTAGATAATTTGCAGTGCTTTCAGGAAAGGCTTCAATCTTTCTTTTGCTCCTACCAGGGGCTTGACAATAGTCAAATTTTCGTTTCAACTTTGCAAACGCTCTAATGGCTAAACTATTTGTACGAGGTGAGTTAAATTAATAGCATTGGTTAGATATTTTGTAGTGCTCTCAGAAAAGCTTTCAACCTTTCTTCTGCTCCTACCAGGGGCTTGACAATAGTCAGATTTTCGTTTCAACTTTGCAAACGCTCTAGCGGCTAAACTATTTGAACGAGGTAAGTTAAACATAAAGCATTGGTTAGATAATTTGTAGTGCTCTCAGAAAAGCCTTCAATCTTTCTTCTGTTCCTACCAGGGGCTTGACAATAGTCAAATTTTCGTTTCAACTTTGCAAACGCTCTAGCGGCTAAACTATTTGAACGAGGTGAGTTAAATAGCATTGGTTAGATAATTTGTAGTGCTCTCAGAAAAGCCTTCAATCTTTCTTCTGTTCCTACCAGGGGCTTGACAATAGTCAAATTTTCGTTTCAACTTTGCAAACGCTCTAGCGGATAAACTATTCGAACAAGGTGAGTTAAGCATAAAGCATTGTTTAGATAATTTGTAGTGCTTTCAGAAAAGCCTTCAACCTTTCTTCTGCTCCTACCAGGGGCTTGACAATAGTCAAATTTTCGTTTCAACTTTGCAAACGCTCTAGCGGCTAAACTGTTTGAACGAGGTGAGTTAAATAAATAGCATTGGTTAGATAATTTGCAGTGCTTTCAGAAAAGCCTTCAACCTTTCTTCTGCTCCTACCAGGGGCTTGACAATAGTCAAATTTTCGTTTCAACTTTGCAAACGCTCTAGCGGCTAAACTGTTTGAACGAGGTGAGTAAAATAAATAGCATTTGTAAGATAATTTAAAGGGCTTTCAGGAAAGTCTTCAATCTTTCTTCTACTTCTACCATGGGCTTGACAATAGTCAAATTTTCGTTTCAACTTTGCAAACGCTCTAGCGGCTAAACTATTTGTACGAGGTGAGTTAAATAAAAAGCATTGGTTAGCTAATTTGTAGTGCTTTCAGAAAAGCCTTCAATCTTTCTTCTGCTCCTACCAGGGGCTTGACAATAGTCAAATTTTCGTTTCATTTTGCAAACGCTCTAGCGGCTAAACTATTTGAACGAGGTAAGTTAAATAAAAAGCATTGGTTAGATAAATTGTTCTGCTCCTACCAGGGGCATGGCAACAGTCAAAATTTCGTTTCAACTTTGCAAACGCTCTAGCGGCTAAACTGTTTGAACAAGGTGAGTCAAACATAAAGCATTGGTTAGATAATTTGTAGTGCTTTCAGAAGAGTCTTCAACCTTTCTTCTGTTCCTACCAGGGGCATGGCAGTAGTCAAATTTTCGTTTCAACTTTGCAAACGCTCTAGCGGATAAACTATTTGAACAAGGTGAGTTAAGCATAAAGCATTGTTTAGATAATTTATAGTGCTTTCAGAAAAGCCTTCAACCTTTCTTCTGCTCCTACCAGGGGCTTGACAATAGTCAAATTTTCGTTTCAACTTTGCAAACGCTCTAGCGGCTAAACTATTTGTACGAGGTGAGTTAAATAAAAAGCATTGGTTAGATAATTTGCAGTGCTTTCAGAAAAGCCTTCAACCTTTCTTCTACTTCAACCAGGGGCTTGACAATAGTCAAATTTTCGTTTCAACTTTGCAAACGCTCTAGCGGCTAAACTGTTTGAGCGAGGTGAGTTAAATAAATAGCATTGGTTAGATAATTTGTAGTGCTTTCAGAAAAGCCTTCAACCTTTCTTCTGTTCCTACCAGGGGCTTGACAATAGTCAAATTTTCGTTTCATTTTGCAAACGCTCTAGCGGCTAAACTATTTGAACGAGGTGAGGTAAATAAAAAGAATTGGTTAGATAATTTGTAGTGCTTTCAGAAAAGCCTTCAACCTTTCTTCTGTTCCTACCAGGGGCTTGACAATAGTCAAATTTTTCGTTTCAACTTTGCAAACGCTCTAGCTGCTAAACTATTTGAACGAGGTGAGTTAAATAAATAGCATTGGTTAGATAATTTGCAGTGCTTTCAGAAAAGCCTTCAATTTTTTTCAACTTCTACCAGGGGCTTGACAATAGTCTAATTTTCGTTTCAACTTTGCAAACGCACTAGCGGCTAAACTATTTGAACGAGGTGAGTTAAATCAAAAGACGGCTTCAATCTTTCTTCTGCTCCTACCAGGGGCTTGACAATAGTCAAATTTTCGTTTCACCTTTGCAAACGCTCTAGCGGCTAAACTGTTTGAACGAGGTGAGTTAAATAAAAAGCATTGGTTAGATAATTTGCAGTGCTTTCAGAAAAGCCTTCAATTTTTTTCAACTTCTACCAGGGGCTTGACAATAGTCTAATTTTCGTTTCAACTTTGCAAACGCACTAGCGGCTAAACTATTTGAACGAGGTGAGTTAAATCAAAAGACGGCTTCAATCTTTCTTCTGCTCCTACCAGGGGCTTGACAATAGTCAAATTTTCGTTTCACCTTTGCGAACGCTCTAGCGGCTAAACTGTTTGAACGAGGTGAGTTAAATAAAAAGGATTGGTTAGATAATTTGTAGTGCTTTCAGAAAAGCCTTCAACCTTTCTTCTGTTCCTACCAGGGGCTTGACAATAGTCATAGCATTTTGCAAACGCTCTATCGGCTAAACTATTTGAACGAGGTGAGTTAAATAAAAAGCATTGGTTAGATAATTTGCAGTGCTTTCAGAAAAGCCTTCAACCTTTCTTCTACTTCAACCAGGGGCTTGACAATAGTCAAATTTTCGTTTCAACTTTGCAAACGCTCTAGCGGCTAAACTGTTTGAGCGAGGTGAGTTAAATAAATAGCATTGGTTAGATAATTTGTAGTGCTTTCAGAAAAGCCTTCAACCTTTCTTCTGTTCCTACCAGGGGCTTGACAATAGTCAAATTTTCGTTTCATTTTGCAAACGCTCTAGCGGCTAAACTATTTGAACGAGGTGAGGTAAATAAAAAGCATTGGTTAGATAATTTGTAGTGCTTTCAGAAAAGCCTTCAACCTTTCTTCTGTTCCTACCAGGGGCTTGACAATAGTCAAATTTTCGTTTCATTTTGCAAACGCTCTAGCGGCTAAACTATTTGAACAAGGTGAGTTAAACATAAAGCATTGTTTAGATAATTTATAGTGCTTTCAGAAAAGCCTTCAACCTTTCTTCTGCTCCTACCAGGGGCTTGACAATAGTCAAATTTTCGTTTCAACTTTGCAAACGCACTAGCGGCTAAACTATTTGAACGAGGTGAGTTAAATCAAAAGACGGCTTCAATCTTTCTTCTGCTCCTACCAGGGGCTTGACAATAGTCAAATTTTCGTTTCACCTTTGCAAACGCTCTAGCGGCTAAACTGTTTGAACGAGGTGAGTTAAATAAAAAGACGGCTTCAATCTTTCTTCTGCTCCTACCAGGGGCTTGACAATAGTCAAATTTTCGTTTCACCTTTGCGAACGCTCTAGCGGCTAAACTGTTTGAACGAGGTGAGTTAAATAAAAAGCATTGGTTAGATAATTTGTAGTGCTTTCAGAAAAGCCTTCAACCTTTCTTCTGTTCCTACCAGGGGCTTGACAATAGTCAAATTTTCGTTTCATTTTGCAACCGCTCTAGCGGCTAAACTATTTGAACGAGGTGAGTTAGATAAAAAGCATTGGTTAGATAATTTGTAGTGCTTTTAGAAAAGCCTTCAACCTTTCTTCTACTTCTACCAGGGGCTTGACACTGGTCAAATTTTTGGTTTCAACTTTGCAAACGCTCTAGCGGCTAAACTATTTGAACGAGGTGAGTTAAATAAATATCATTGGTTAGATAATTTGTAGTGCTCTCAGAAAAGCCTTCAATCTTTCTTCTGTTCCTACCAGGGGCTTGACAATAGTCAAATTTTCGTTTCAACTTTGCAAACGCTCTAGCGGCTAAACTATTTGAACGAGGTGAGTTAAATAGCATTGGTTAGATAATTTGTAGTGCTCTCAGAAAAGCCTTCAATCTTTCTTCTGTTCCTACCAGGGGCTTGACAATAGTCAAATTTTCGTTTCAACTTTGCAAACGCTCTAGCGGATAAACTATTCGAACAAGGTGAGTTAAGCATAAAGCATTGTTTAGATAATTTGTAGTGCTTTCAGAAAAGCCTTCAACCTTTCTTCTGCTCCTACCAGGGGCTTGACAATAGTCAAATTTTCGTTTCAACTTTGCAAACGCTCTAGCGGCTAAACTGTTTGAACGAGGTGAGTTAAATAAATAGCATTGGTTAGATAATTTGCAGTGCTTTCAGAAAAGCCTTCAACCTTTCTTCTGCTCCTACCAGCGGCTTGACAATAGTCAAATTTTCGTTTCAACTTTGCAAACGCTCTAGCGGCTAAACTGTTTGAACGAGGTGAGTAAAATAAATAGCATTGGTAAGATAATTTAAAGGGCTTTCAGGAAAGTCTTCAATCTTTCTTCCACTTCTACCATGGGCTTGACAATAGTCAAATTTTCGTTTCAACTTTGCAAACGCTCTAGCGGCTAAACTATTTGAACGAGGTGAGTTAAATAGCATTGGTTAGATAATTTGTAGTGCTTTCAGAAAAGCCTTCAACCTTTCTTCTGTTCCTACCAGGGGCTTGACAATAGTCAAATTTTCGTTTCAACTTTGCAAACGCTCTAGCGGCTAAATTATTTGAACGAGGTGAGTTAAATAAAAAGCATTGGTTAGATAATTTGTAGTGCTTTCAGAAAAGACTTCAACCTTTCTTCTACTTCTACCAGGGGCTTGACAATAGTCAAATTTTCGTTTCAACTTTGCAAACGCACTAGCGGCTAAACTATTTGAACGAGGTGAGTTAAATCAAAAGACGGCTTCAATCTTTCTTCTGCTCCTACCAGGGGCTTGACAATAGTCAAATTTTCGTTTCACCTTTGCAAACGCTCTAGCGGCTAAACTGTTTGAACGAGGTGAGTTAAATAAAAAGCATTGGTTAGATAATTTGCAGTGCTTTCAGAAAAGCCTTCAATTTTTTTCAACTTCTACCAGGGGCTTGACAATAGTCTAATTTTCGTTTCAACTTTGCAAACGCACTAGCGGCTAAACTATTTGAACGAGGTGAGTTAAATCAAAAGACGGCTTCAATCTTTCTTCTGCTCCTACCAGGGGCTTGACAATAGTCAAATTTTCGTTTCACCTTTGCGAACGCTCTAGCGGCTAAACTGTTTGAACGAGGTGAGTTAAATAAAAAGGATTGGTTAGATAATTTGTAGTGCTTTCAGAAAAGCCTTCAACCTTTCTTCTGTTCCTACCAGGGGCTTGACAATAGTCATAGCATTTTGCAAACGCTCTATCGGCTAAACTATTTGAACGAGGTGAGTTAAATAAAAAGCATTGGTTAGATAATTTGCAGTGCTTTCAGAAAAGCCTTCAACCTTTCTTCTACTTCAACCAGGGGCTTGACAATAGTCAAATTTTCGTTTCAACTTTGCAAACGCTCTAGCGGCTAAACTGTTTGAGCGAGGTGAGTTAAATAAATAGCATTGGTTAGATAATTTGTAGTGCTTTCAGAAAAGCCTTCAACCTTTCTTCTGTTCCTACCAGGGGCTTGACAATAGTCAAATTTTCGTTTCATTTTGCAAACGCTCTAGCGGCTAAACTATTTGAACGAGGTGAGGTAAATAAAAAGCATTGGTTAGATAATTTGTAGTGCTTTCAGAAAAGCCTTCAACCTTTCTTCTGTTCCTACCAGGGGCTTGACAATAGTCAAATTTTCGTTTCATTTTGCAAACGCTCTAGCGGCTAAACTATTTGAACAAGGTGAGTTAAACATAAAGCATTGTTTAGATAATTTATAGTGCTTTCAGAAAAGCCTTCAACCTTTCTTCTGCTCCTACCAGGGGCTTGACAATAGTCAAATTTTCGTTTCAACTTTGCAAACGCACTAGCGGCTAAACTATTTGAACGAGGTGAGTTAAATCAAAAGACGGCTTCAATCTTTCTTCTGCTCCTACCAGGGGCTTGACAATAGTCAAATTTTCGTTTCACCTTTGCAAACGCTCTAGCGGCTAAACTGTTTGAACGAGGTGAGTTAAATAAAAAGACGGCTTCAATCTTTCTTCTGCTCCTACCAGGGGCTTGACAATAGTCAAATTTTCGTTTCACCTTTGCGAACGCTCTAGCGGCTAAACTGTTTGAACGAGGTGAGTTAAATAAAAAGCATTGGTTAGATAATTTGTAGTGCTTTCAGAAAAGCCTTCAACCTTTCTTCTGTTCCTACCAGGGGCTTGACAATAGTCAAATTTTCGTTTCATTTTGCAACCGCTCTAGCGGCTAAACTATTTGAACGAGGTGAGTTAGATAAAAAGCATTGGTTAGATAATTTGTAGTGCTTTTAGAAAAGCCTTCAACCTTTCTTCTACTTCTACCAGGGGCTTGACACTGGTCAAATTTTTGGTTTCAACTTTGCAAACGCTCTAGCGGCTAAACTATTTGAACGAGGTGAGTTAAATAAATATCATTGGTTAGATAATTTGTAGTGCTCTCAGAAAAGCCTTCAATCTTTCTTCTGTTCCTACCAGGGGCTTGACAATAGTCAAATTTTCGTTTCAACTTTGCAAACGCTCTAGCGGCTAAACTATTTGAACGAGGTGAGTTAAATAGCATTGGTTAGATAATTTGTAGTGCTCTCAGAAAAGCCTTCAATCTTTCTTCTGTTCCTACCAGGGGCTTGACAATAGTCAAATTTTCGTTTCAACTTTGCAAACGCTCTAGCGGATAAACTATTCGAACAAGGTGAGTTAAGCATAAAGCATTGTTTAGATAATTTGTAGTGCTTTCAGAAAAGCCTTCAACCTTTCTTCTGCTCCTACCAGGGGCTTGACAATAGTCAAATTTTCGTTTCAACTTTGCAAACGCTCTAGCGGCTAAACTGTTTGAACGAGGTGAGTTAAATAAATAGCATTGGTTAGATAATTTGCAGTGCTTTCAGAAAAGCCTTCAACCTTTCTTCTGCTCCTACCAGGGGCTTGACAATAGTCAAATTTTCGTTTCAACTTTGCAAACGCTCTAGCGGCTAAACTGTTTGAACGAGGTGAGTAAAATAAATAGCATTTGTAAGATAATTTAAAGGGCTTTCAGGAAAGTCTTCAATCTTTCTTCTACTTCTACCATGGGCTTGACAATAGTCAAATTTTCGTTTCAACTTTGCAAACGCTCTAGCGGCTAAACTATTTGAACGAGGTGAGTTAAATAAAAAGCGTTGGTTAGATAATTTGCAGTGCTTTCAGGAAAGGCTTCAATCTTTCTTTTGCTCCTACCAGGGGCTTGACAATAGTCAAATTTTCGTTTCAACTTTGCAAACGCTCTAGCGGCTAAACTGTTTGAACGAGGTGAGTAAAATAAATAGCATTGGTAAGATAATTTAAAGGGCTTTCAGGAAAGTCTTCAATCTTTCTTCCACTTCTACCATGGGCTTGACAATAGTCAAATTTTCGTTTCAACTTTGCAAACGCTATAGCGGCTAAACTATTTGAACGAGGTGAGTTAAATAAAAAGCGTTGGTTAGATAATTTGCAGTGCTTTCAGGAAAGGCTTCAATCTTTCTTTTGCTCCTACCAGGGGCTTGACAATAGTCAAATTTTCGTTTCAACTTTGCAAACGCTCTAATGGCTAAACTATTTGTACGAGGTGAGTTAAATTAATAGCATTGGTTAGATATTTTGTAGTGCTCTCAGAAAAGCTTTCAACCTTTCTTCTGCTCCTACCAGGGGCTTGACAATAGTCAGATTTTCGTTTCAACTTTGCAAACGCTCTAGCGGCTAAACTATTTGAACGAGGTAAGTTAAACATAAAGCATTGGTTAGATAATTTGTAGTGCTCTCAGAAAAGCCTTCAATCTTTCTTCTGTTCCTACCAGGGGCTTGACAATAGTCAAATTTTCGTTTCAACTTTGCAAACGCTCTAGCGGCTAAACTATTTGAACGAGGTGAGTTAAATAGCATTGGTTAGATAATTTGTAGTGCTCTCAGAAAAGCCTTCAATCTTTCTTCTGTTCCTACCAGGGGCTTGACAATAGTCAAATTTTCGTTTCAACTTTGCAAACGCTCTAGCGGATAAACTATTCGAACAAGGTGAGTTAAGCATAAAGCATTGTTTAGATAATTTGTAGTGCTTTCAGAAAAGCCTTCAACCTTTCTTCTGCTCCTACCAGGGGCTTGACAATAGTCAAATTTTCGTTTCAACTTTGCAAACGCTCTAGCGGCTAAACTGTTTGAACGAGGTGAGTTAAATAAATAGCATTGGTTAGATAATTTGCAGTGCTTTCAGAAAAGCCTTCAACCTTTCTTCTGCTCCTACCAGGGGCTTGACAATAGTCAAATTTTCGTTTCAACTTTGCAAACGCTCTAGCGGCTAAACTGTTTGAACGAGGTGAGTAAAATAAATAGCATTTGTAAGATAATTTAAAGGGCTTTCAGGAAAGTCTTCAATCTTTCTTCTACTTCTACCATGGGCTTGACAATAGTCAAATTTTCGTTTCAACTTTGCAAACGCTCTAGCGGCTAAACTATTTGTACGAGGTGAGTTAAATAAAAAGCATTGGTTAGCTAATTTGTAGTGCTTTCAGAAAAGCCTTCAATCTTTCTTCTGCTCCTACCAGGGGCTTGACAATAGTCAAATTTTCGTTTCATTTTGCAAACGCTCTAGCGGCTAAACTATTTGAACGAGGTAAGTTAAATAAAAAGCATTGGTTAGATAAATTGTTCTGCTCCTACCAGGGGCATGGCAACAGTCAAAATTTCGTTTCAACTTTGCAAACGCTCTAGCGGCTAAACTGTTTGAACAAGGTGAGTCAAACATAAAGCATTGGTTAGATAATTTGTAGTGCTTTCAGAAGAGTCTTCAACCTTTCTTCTGTTCCTACCAGGGGCATGGCAGTAGTCAAATTTTCGTTTCAACTTTGCAAACGCTCTAGCGGATAAACTATTTGAACAAGGTGAGTTAAGCATAAAGCATTGTTTAGATAATTTATAGTGCTTTCAGAAAAGCCTTCAACCTTTCTTCTGCTCCTACCAGGGGCTTGACAATAGTCAAATTTTCGTTTCAACTT
Source organism: Bactrocera zonata (assembly GCA_037783105.1). Lineage (NCBI taxonomy): Eukaryota > Metazoa > Arthropoda > Insecta > Diptera > Tephritidae > Bactrocera > Bactrocera zonata. The sequence goes on from JBAWJQ010000502.1 coordinate 145,856, forward strand.
TGCAAACGCTCTAGCGGCTAAACTATTTGTACGAGGTGAGTTAAATAAAAAGCATTGGTTAGATAATTTGCAGTGCTTTCAGAAAAGCCTTCAACCTTTCTTCTACTTCAACCAGGGGCTTGACAATAGTCAAATTTTCGTTTCAACTTTGCAAACGCTCTAGCGGCTAAACTGTTTGAGCGAGGTGAGTTAAATAAATAGCATTGGTTAGATAATTTGTAGTGCTTTCAGAAAAGCCTTCAACCTTTCTTCTGTTCCTACCAGGGGCTTGACAATAGTCAAATTTTCGTTTCATTTTGCAAACGCTCTAGCGGCTAAACTATTTGAACGAGGTGAGGTAAATAAAAAGAATTGGTTAGATAATTTGTAGTGCTTTCAGAAAAGCCTTCAACCTTTCTTCTGTTCCTACCAGGGGCTTGACAATAGTCAAATTTTTCGTTTCAACTTTGCAAACGCTCTAGCTGCTAAACTATTTGAACGAGGTGAGTTAAATAAATAGCATTGGTTAGATAATTTGTAGTGCTTTCAGAAAAGCCTTCAACCTTTCTTCTGTTCCTACCAGGGGCTTGACAATAGTCAAATTTTCGTTTCAACTTTGCAAACGCTCTAGCGGCTAAATTATTTGAACGAGGTGAGTTAAATAAAAAGCATTGGTTAGATAATTTGTAGTGCTTTCAGAAAAGACTTCAACCTTTCTTCTACTTCTACCAGGGGCTTGACAATAGTCAAATTTTCGTTTCAACTTTGCAAACGCACTAGCGGCTAAACTATTTGAACGAGGTGAGTTAAATCAAAAGACGGCTTCAATCTTTCTTCTGCTCCTACCAGGGGCTTGACAATAGTCAAATTTTCGTTTCACCTTTGCAAACGCTCTAGCGGCTAAACTGTTTGAACGAGGTGAGTTAAATAAAAAGCATTGGTTAGATAATTTGCAGTGCTTTCAGAAAAGCCTTCAATTTTTTTCAACTTCTACCAGGGGCTTGACAATAGTCTAATTTTCGTTTCAACTTTGCAAACGCACTAGCGGCTAAACTATTTGAACGAGGTGAGTTAAATCAAAAGACGGCTTCAATCTTTCTTCTGCTCCTACCAGGGGCTTGACAATAGTCAAATTTTCGTTTCACCTTTGCGAACGCTCTAGCGGCTAAACTGTTTGAACGAGGTGAGTTAAATAAAAAGGATTGGTTAGATAATTTGTAGTGCTTTCAGAAAAGCCTTCAACCTTTCTTCTGTTCCTACCAGGGGCTTGACAATAGTCATAGCATTTTGCAAACGCTCTATCGGCTAAACTATTTGAACGAGGTGAGTTAAATAAAAAGCATTGGTTAGATAATTTGCAGTGCTTTCAGAAAAGCCTTCAACCTTTCTTCTACTTCAACCAGGGGCTTGACAATAGTCAAATTTTCGTTTCAACTTTGCAAACGCTCTAGCGGCTAAACTGTTTGAGCGAGGTGAGTTAAATAAATAGCATTGGTTAGATAATTTGTAGTGCTTTCAGAAAAGCCTTCAACCTTTCTTCTGTTCCTACCAGGGGCTTGACAATAGTCAAATTTTCGTTTCATTTTGCAAACGCTCTAGCGGCTAAACTATTTGAACGAGGTGAGGTAAATAAAAAGCATTGGTTAGATAATTTGTAGTGCTTTCAGAAAAGCCTTCAACCTTTCTTCTGTTCCTACCAGGGGCTTGACAATAGTCAAATTTTCGTTTCATTTTGCAAACGCTCTAGCGGCTAAACTATTTGAACAAGGTGAGTTAAACATAAAGCATTGTTTAGATAATTTATAGTGCTTTCAGAAAAGCCTTCAACCTTTCTTCTGCTCCTACCAGGGGCTTGACAATAGTCAAATTTTCGTTTCAACTTTGCAAACGCACTAGCGGCTAAACTATTTGAACGAGGTGAGTTAAATCAAAAGACGGCTTCAATCTTTCTTCTGCTCCTACCAGGGGCTTGACAATAGTCAAATTTTCGTTTCACCTTTGCAAACGCTCTAGCGGCTAAACTGTTTGAACGAGGTGAGTTAAATAAAAAGACGGCTTCAATCTTTCTTCTGCTCCTACCAGGGGCTTGACAATAGTCAAATTTTCGTTTCACCTTTGCGAACGCTCTAGCGGCTAAACTGTTTGAACGAGGTGAGTTAAATAAAAAGCATTGGTTAGATAATTTGTAGTGCTTTCAGAAAAGCCTTCAACCTTTCTTCTGTTCCTACCAGGGGCTTGACAATAGTCAAATTTTCGTTTCATTTTGCAACCGCTCTAGCGGCTAAACTATTTGAACGAGGTGAGTTAGATAAAAAGCATTGGTTAGATAATTTGTAGTGCTTTTAGAAAAGCCTTCAACCTTTCTTCTACTTCTACCAGGGGCTTGACACTGGTCAAATTTTTGGTTTCAACTTTGCAAACGCTCTAGCGGCTAAACTATTTGAACGAGGTGAGTTAAATAAATATCATTGGTTAGATAATTTGTAGTGCTCTCAGAAAAGCCTTCAATCTTTCTTCTGTTCCTACCAGGGGCTTGACAATAGTCAAATTTTCGTTTCAACTTTGCAAACGCTCTAGCGGCTAAACTATTTGAACGAGGTGAGTTAAATAGCATTGGTTAGATAATTTGTAGTGCTCTCAGAAAAGCCTTCAATCTTTCTTCTGTTCCTACCAGGGGCTTGACAATAGTCAAATTTTCGTTTCAACTTTGCAAACGCTCTAGCGGATAAACTATTCGAACAAGGTGAGTTAAGCATAAAGCATTGTTTAGATAATTTGTAGTGCTTTCAGAAAAGCCTTCAACCTTTCTTCTGCTCCTACCAGGGGCTTGACAATAGTCAAATTTTCGTTTCAACTTTGCAAACGCTCTAGCGGCTAAACTGTTTGAACGAGGTGAGTTAAATAAATAGCATTGGTTAGATAATTTGCAGTGCTTTCAGAAAAGCCTTCAACCTTTCTTCTGCTCCTACCAGGGGCTTGACAATAGTCAAATTTTCGTTTCAACTTTGCAAACGCTCTAGCGGCTAAACTGTTTGAACGAGGTGAGTAAAATAAATAGCATTTGTAAGATAATTTAAAGGGCTTTCAGGAAAGTCTTCAATCTTTCTTCTACTTCTACCATGGGCTTGACAATAGTCAAATTTTCGTTTCAACTTTGCAAACGCTCTAGCGGCTAAACTATTTGAACGAGGTGAGTTAAATAAAAAGCGTTGGTTAGATAATTTGCAGTGCTTTCAGGAAAGGCTTCAATCTTTCTTTTGCTCCTACCAGGGGCTTGACAATAGTCAAATTTTCGTTTCAACTTTGCAAACGCTCTAGCGGCTAAACTGTTTGAACGAGGTGAGTAAAATAAATAGCATTGGTAAGATAATTTAAAGGGCTTTCAGGAAAGTCTTCAATCTTTCTTCCACTTCTACCATGGGCTTGACAATAGTCAAATTTTCGTTTCAACTTTGCAAACGCTATAGCGGCTAAACTATTTGAACGAGGTGAGTTAAATAAAAAGCGTTGGTTAGATAATTTGCAGTGCTTTCAGGAAAGGCTTCAATCTTTCTTTTGCTCCTACCAGGGGCTTGACAATAGTCAAATTTTCGTTTCAACTTTGCAAACGCTCTAATGGCTAAACTATTTGTACGAGGTGAGTTAAATTAATAGCATTGGTTAGATATTTTGTAGTGCTCTCAGAAAAGCTTTCAACCTTTCTTCTGCTCCTACCAGGGGCTTGACAATAGTCAGATTTTCGTTTCAACTTTGCAAACGCTCTAGCGGCTAAACTATTTGAACGAGGTAAGTTAAACATAAAGCATTGTTTAGATAATTTGTAGTGCTTTCAGAAAAGCCTTCAACCTTTCTTCTGCTCCTACCAGGGGCTTGACAATAGTCAAATTTTCGTTTCAACTTTGCAAACGCTCTTGCGGCTAAACTGTTTGTACGAGGTGAGTTAAATAAAAAGCATTGGTTACATAATTTGTAGTGCTTTCAGAAAAGCCTTCAACCTTTCTTCTCCTGCTACCAGGGGCTTGACAATAGTCAAATTTTCGTTTCATTTTGCAAACGCTCTAGCGGCTAAACTGTTTGAACGAGGTGAGTTAAATAAATAGCATTGGTTAGATAATTTGTAGTGCTTTCAGAAACGCCTTCAACCTTTCTTCTGCTCCTACCAGGGGCTTGGCAATAGTCAAATTTTCGTTTCAACTTTGCAAACGCTCTAGCTGCTAAACTGTTTGAACAAGGTGAGTCAAACATAAAGCATTGGTTAGATAATTTGTAGTGCTTTCAGGAAAGCCTTTAATTTTTCTTCTACTTCTACCAGGGGCATGGCAATAGTCAAATTTTCGTTTCAACTTTGCAAACGCTCTAGCGGATAAACTATTTGAACAAGGTGAGTTAAACATAAAGCATTGTTTAGATAATTTGTAGTGCTTTCAGAAAAGCCTTCAACCTTTCTTCTGCTCCTACCAGGGGCTTGACAATAGTCAAATTTTCGTTTCAACTTTGCAAACGCTCTAGCGGCTAAACTATTTGTACGAGGTGAGTTAAATAAAAAGCATTGGTTAGCTAATTTGTAGTGCTTTCAGAAAAGACTTCAATCTTTCTTCTGCTCCTACCAGGGGCTTGACAATAGTCAAATTTTCGTTTCATTTTGCAAACGCTCTAGCGGCTAAACTATTTGAACGAGGTGAGTTAAATAAAAAGCATTGGTTAGATAATTTGCAGTGCTTTCAGAAAAGCCTTCAACCTTTCTTCTGCTCCTACCAGGGGCTTGACAATAGTCAAATTTTTCGTTTCAACTTTGCAAACGCTCTAGCTGCTAAACTATTTGAACGAGGTGAGTTAAATAAATAGCATTGGTTAGATAATTTGTAGTGCTTTCAGAAAAGCCTTCAACCTTTCTTCTGTTCCTACCAGGGGCTTGACAATAGTCAAATTTTCGTTTCAACTTTGCAAACGCTCTAATGGCTAAACTATTTGTACGAGGTGAGTTAAATTAATAGCATTGGTTAGATATTTTGTAGTGCTCTCAGAAAAGCTTTCAACCTTTCTTCTGCTCCTACCAGGGGCTTGACAATAGTCAGATTTTCGTTTCAACTTTGCAAACGCTCTAGCGGCTAAACTATTTGAACGAGGTAAGTTAAACATAAAGCATTGGTTAGATAATTTGTAGTGCTCTCAGAAAAGCCTTCAATCTTTCTTCTGTTCCTACCAGGGGCTTGACAATAGTCAAATTTTCGTTTCAACTTTGCAAACGCTCTAGCGGCTAAACTATTTGAACGAGGTGAGTTAAATAGCATTGGTTAGATAATTTGTAGTGCTCTCAGAAAAGCCTTCAATCTTTCTTCTGTTCCTACCAGGGGCTTGACAATAGTCAAATTTTCGTTTCAACTTTGCAAACGCTCTAGCGGATAAACTATTCGAACAAGGTGAGTTAAGCATAAAGCATTGTTTAGATAATTTGTAGTGCTTTCAGAAAAGCCTTCAACCTTTCTTCTGCTCCTACCAGGGGCTTGACAATAGTCAAATTTTCGTTTCAACTTTGCAAACGCTCTAGCGGCTAAACTGTTTGAACGAGGTGAGTTAAATAAATAGCATTGGTTAGATAATTTGCAGTGCTTTCAGAAAAGCCTTCAACCTTTCTTCTGCTCCTACCAGGGGCTTGACAATAGTCAAATTTTCGTTTCAACTTTGCAAACGCTCTAGCGGCTAAACTGTTTGAACGAGGTGAGTAAAATAAATAGCATTTGTAAGATAATTTAAAGGGCTTTCAGGAAAGTCTTCAATCTTTCTTCTACTTCTACCATGGGCTTGACAATAGTCAAATTTTCGTTTCAACTTTGCAAACGCTCTAGCGGCTAAACTATTTGTACGAGGTGAGTTAAATAAAAAGCATTGGTTAGCTAATTTGTAGTGCTTTCAGAAAAGCCTTCAATCTTTCTTCTGCTCCTACCAGGGGCTTGACAATAGTCAAATTTTCGTTTCATTTTGCAAACGCTCTAGCGGCTAAACTATTTGAACGAGGTAAGTTAAATAAAAAGCATTGGTTAGATAAATTGTTCTGCTCCTACCAGGGGCATGGCAACAGTCAAAATTTCGTTTCAACTTTGCAAACGCTCTAGCGGCTAAACTATTTGAACGAGGTGAGTTAAATAGCATTGGTTAGATAATTTGTAGTGCTTTCAGAAAAGCCTTCAACCTTTCTTCTGTTCCTACCAGGGGCTTGACAATAGTCAAATTTTCGTTTCAACTTTGCAAACGCTCTAGCGGCTAAATTATTTGAACGAGGTGAGTTAAATAAAAAGCATTGGTTAGATAATTTGTAGTGCTTTCAGAAAAGACTTCAACCTTTCTTCTACTTCTACCAGGGGCTTGACAATAGTCAAATTTTCGTTTCAACTTTGCAAACGCACTAGCGGCTAAACTATTTGAACGAGGTGAGTTAAATCAAAAGACGGCTTCAATCTTTCTTCTGCTCCTACCAGGGGCTTGACAATAGTCAAATTTTCGTTTCACCTTTGCAAACGCTCTAGCGGCTAAACTGTTTGAACGAGGTGAGTTAAATAAAAAGCATTGGTTAGATAATTTGCAGTGCTTTCAGAAAAGCCTTCAATTTTTTTCAACTTCTACCAGGGGCTTGACAATAGTCTAATTTTCGTTTCAACTTTGCAAACGCACTAGCGGCTAAACTATTTGAACGAGGTGAGTTAAATCAAAAGACGGCTTCAATCTTTCTTCTGCTCCTACCAGGGGCTTGACAATAGTCAAATTTTCGTTTCACCTTTGCGAACGCTCTAGCGGCTAAACTGTTTGAACGAGGTGAGTTAAATAAAAAGGATTGGTTAGATAATTTGTAGTGCTTTCAGAAAAGCCTTCAACCTTTCTTCTGTTCCTACCAGGGGCTTGACAATAGTCATAGCATTTTGCAAACGCTCTATCGGCTAAACTATTTGAACGAGGTGAGTTAAATAAAAAGCATTGGTTAGATAATTTGCAGTGCTTTCAGAAAAGCCTTCAACCTTTCTTCTACTTCAACCAGGGGCTTGACAATAGTCAAATTTTCGTTTCAACTTTGCAAACGCTCTAGCGGCTAAACTGTTTGAGCGAGGTGAGTTAAATAAATAGCATTGGTTAGATAATTTGTAGTGCTTTCAGAAAAGCCTTCAACCTTTCTTCTGTTCCTACCAGGGGCTTGACAATAGTCAAATTTTCGTTTCATTTTGCAAACGCTCTAGCGGCTAAACTATTTGAACGAGGTGAGGTAAATAAAAAGCATTGGTTAGATAATTTGTAGTGCTTTCAGAAAAGCCTTCAACCTTTCTTCTGTTCCTACCAGGGGCTTGACAATAGTCAAATTTTCGTTTCATTTTGCAAACGCTCTAGCGGCTAAACTATTTGAACAAGGTGAGTTAAACATAAAGCATTGTTTAGATAATTTATAGTGCTTTCAGAAAAGCCTTCAACCTTTCTTCTGCTCCTACCAGGGGCTTGACAATAGTCAAATTTTCGTTTCAACTTTGCAAACGCACTAGCGGCTAAACTATTTGAACGAGGTGAGTTAAATCAAAAGACGGCTTCAATCTTTCTTCTGCTCCTACCAGGGGCTTGACAATAGTCAAATTTTCGTTTCACCTTTGCAAACGCTCTAGCGGCTAAACTGTTTGAACGAGGTGAGTTAAATAAAAAGACGGCTTCAATCTTTCTTCTGCTCCTACCAGGGGCTTGACAATAGTCAAATTTTCGTTTCACCTTTGCGAACGCTCTAGCGGCTAAACTGTTTGAACGAGGTGAGTTAAATAAAAAGCATTGGTTAGATAATTTGTAGTGCTTTCAGAAAAGCCTTCAACCTTTCTTCTGTTCCTACCAGGGGCTTGACAATAGTCAAATTTTCGTTTCATTTTGCAACCGCTCTAGCGGCTAAACTATTTGAACGAGGTGAGTTAGATAAAAAGCATTGGTTAGATAATTTGTAGTGCTTTTAGAAAAGCCTTCAACCTTTCTTCTACTTCTACCAGGGGCTTGACACTGGTCAAATTTTTGGTTTCAACTTTGCAAACGCTCTAGCGGCTAAACTATTTGAACGAGGTGAGTTAAATAAATATCATTGGTTAGATAATTTGTAGTGCTCTCAGAAAAGCCTTCAATCTTTCTTCTGTTCCTACCAGGGGCTTGACAATAGTCAAATTTTCGTTTCAACTTTGCAAACGCTCTAGCGGCTAAACTATTTGAACGAGGTGAGTTAAATAGCATTGGTTAGATAATTTGTAGTGCTCTCAGAAAAGCCTTCAATCTTTCTTCTGTTCCTACCAGGGGCTTGACAATAGTCAAATTTTCGTTTCAACTTTGCAAACGCTCTAGCGGATAAACTATTCGAACAAGGTGAGTTAAGCATAAAGCATTGTTTAGATAATTTGTAGTGCTTTCAGAAAAGCCTTCAACCTTTCTTCTGCTCCTACCAGGGGCTTGACAATAGTCAAATTTTCGTTTCAACTTTGCAAACGCTCTAGCGGCTAAACTGTTTGAACGAGGTGAGTTAAATAAATAGCATTGGTTAGATAATTTGCAGTGCTTTCAGAAAAGCCTTCAACCTTTCTTCTGCTCCTACCAGGGGCTTGACAATAGTCAAATTTTCGTTTCAACTTTGCAAACGCTCTAGCGGCTAAACTGTTTGAACGAGGTGAGTAAAATAAATAGCATTTGTAAGATAATTTAAAGGGCTTTCAGGAAAGTCTTCAATCTTTCTTCTACTTCTACCATGGGCTTGACAATAGTCAAATTTTCGTTTCAACTTTGCAAACGCTCTAGCGGCTAAACTATTTGAACGAGGTGAGTTAAATAAAAAGCGTTGGTTAGATAATTTGCAGTGCTTTCAGGAAAGGCTTCAATCTTTCTTTTGCTCCTACCAGGGGCTTGACAATAGTCAAATTTTCGTTTCAACTTTGCAAACGCTCTAGCGGCTAAACTGTTTGAACGAGGTGAGTAAAATAAATAGCATTGGTAAGATAATTTAAAGGGCTTTCAGGAAAGTCTTCAATCTTTCTTCCACTTCTACCATGGGCTTGACAATAGTCAAATTTTCGTTTCAACTTTGCAAACGCTATAGCGGCTAAACTATTTGAACGAGGTGAGTTAAATAAAAAGCGTTGGTTAGATAATTTGCAGTGCTTTCAGGAAAGGCTTCAATCTTTCTTTTGCTCCTACCAGGGGCTTGACAATAGTCAAATTTTCGTTTCAACTTTGCAAACGCTCTAATGGCTAAACTATTTGTACGAGGTGAGTTAAATTAATAGCATTGGTTAGATATTTTGTAGTGCTCTCAGAAAAGCTTTCAACCTTTCTTCTGCTCCTACCAGGGGCTTGACAATAGTCAGATTTTCGTTTCAACTTTGCAAACGCTCTAGCGGCTAAACTATTTGAACGAGGTAAGTTAAACATAAAGCATTGGTTAGATAATTTGTAGTGCTCTCAGAAAAGCCTTCAATCTTTCTTCTGTTCCTACCAGGGGCTTGACAATAGTCAAATTTTCGTTTCAACTTTGCAAACGCTCTAGCGGCTAAACTATTTGAACGAGGTGAGTTAAATAGCATTGGTTAGATAATTTGTAGTGCTCTCAGAAAAGCCTTCAATCTTTCTTCTGTTCCTACCAGGGGCTTGACAATAGTCAAATTTTCGTTTCAACTTTGCAAACGCTCTAGCGGATAAACTATTCGAACAAGGTGAGTTAAGCATAAAGCATTGTTTAGATAATTTGTAGTGCTTTCAGAAAAGCCTTCAACCTTTCTTCTGCTCCTACCAGGGGCTTGACAATAGTCAAATTTTCGTTTCAACTTTGCAAACGCTCTAGCGGCTAAACTGTTTGAACGAGGTGAGTTAAATAAATAGCATTGGTTAGATAATTTGCAGTGCTTTCAGAAAAGCCTTCAACCTTTCTTCTGCTCCTACCAGGGGCTTGACAATAGTCAAATTTTCGTTTCAACTTTGCAAACGCTCTAGCGGCTAAACTGTTTGAACGAGGTGAGTAAAATAAATAGCATTTGTAAGATAATTTAAAGGGCTTTCAGGAAAGTCTTCAATCTTTCTTCTACTTCTACCATGGGCTTGACAATAGTCAAATTTTCGTTTCAACTTTGCAAACGCTCTAGCGGCTAAACTATTTGTACGAGGTGAGTTAAATAAAAAGCATTGGTTAGCTAATTTGTAGTGCTTTCAGAAAAGCCTTCAATCTTTCTTCTGCTTCTACCAGGGGCTTGACAATAGTCAAATTTTCGTTTCATTTTGCAAACGCTCTAGCGGCTAAACTATTTGAACGAGGTAAGTTAAATAAAAAGCATTGGTTAGATAAATTGTTCTGCTCCTACCAGGGGCATGGCAACAGTCAAAATTTCGTTTCAACTTTGCAAACGCTCTAGCGGCTAAACTGTTTGAACAAGGTGAGTCAAACATAAAGCATTGGTTAGATAATTTGTAGTGCTTTCAGAAGAGTCTTCAACCTTTCTTCTGTTCCTACCAGGGGCATGGCAGTAGTCAAATTTTCGTTTCAACTTTGCAAACGCTCTAGCGGATAAACTATTTGAACAAGGTGAGTTAAGCATAAAGCATTGTTTAGATAATTTATAGTGCTTTCAGAAAAGCCTTCAACCTTTCTTCTGCTCCTACCAGGGGCTTGACAATAGTCAAATTTTCGTTTCAACTTTGCAAACGCTCTAGCGGCTAAACTATTTGTACGAGGTGAGTTAAATAAAAAGCATTGGTTAGATAATTTGCAGTGCTTTCAGAAAAGCCTTCAACCTTTCTTCTACTTCAACCAGGGGCTTGACAATAGTCAAATTTTCGTTTCAACTTTGCAAACGCTCTAGCGGCTAAACTGTTTGAGCGAGGTGAGTTAAATAAATAGCATTGGTTAGATAATTTGTAGTGCTTTCAGAAAAGCCTTCAACCTTTCTTCTGTTCCTACCAGGGGCTTGACAATAGTCAAATTTTCGTTTCATTTTGCAAACGCTCTAGCGGCTAAACTATTTGAACGAGGTGAGGTAAATAAAAAGAATTGGTTAGATAATTTGTAGTGCTTTCAGAAAAGCCTTCAACCTTTCTTCTGTTCCTACCAGGGGCTTGACAATAGTCAAATTTTTCGTTTCAACTTTGCAAACGCTCTAGCTGCTAAACTATTTGAACGAGGTGAGTTAAATAAATAGCATTGGTTAGATAATTTGTAGTGCTTTCAGAAAAGCCTTCAACCTTTCTTCTGTTCCTACCAGGGGCTTGACAATAGTCAAATTTTCGTTTCAACTTTGCAAACGCTCTAGCGGCTAAATTATTTGAACGAGGTGAGTTAAATAAAAAGCATTGGTTAGATAATTTGTAGTGCTTTCAGAAAAGACTTCAACCTTTCTTCTACTTCTACCAGGGGCTTGACAATAGTCAAATTTTCGTTTCAACTTTGCAAACGCACTAGCGGCTAAACTATTTGAACGAGGTGAGTTAAATCAAAAGACGGCTTCAATCTTTCTTCTGCTCCTACCAGGGGCTTGACAATAGTCAAATTTTCGTTTCACCTTTGCAAACGCTCTAGCGGCTAAACTGTTTGAACGAGGTGAGTTAAATAAAAAGCATTGGTTAGATAATTTGCAGTGCTTTCAGAAAAGCCTTCAATTTTTTTCAACTTCTACCAGGGGCTTGACAATAGTCTAATTTTCGTTTCAACTTTGCAAACGCACTAGCGGCTAAACTATTTGAACGAGGTGAGTTAAATCAAAAGACGGCTTCAATCTTTCTTCTGCTCCTACCAGGGGCTTGACAATAGTCAAATTTTCGTTTCACCTTTGCGAACGCTCTAGCGGCTAAACTGTTTGAACGAGGTGAGTTAAATAAAAAGGATTGGTTAGATAATTTGTAGTGCTTTCAGAAAAGCCTTCAACCTTTCTTCTGTTCCTACCAGGGGCTTGACAATAGTCATAGCATTTTGCAAACGCTCTATCGGCTAAACTATTTGAACGAGGTGAGTTAAATAAAAAGCATTGGTTAGATAATTTGCAGTGCTTTCAGAAAAGCCTTCAACCTTTCTTCTACTTCAACCAGGGGCTTGACAATAGTCAAATTTTCGTTTCAACTTTGCAAACGCTCTAGCGGCTAAACTGTTTGAGCGAGGTGAGTTAAATAAATAGCATTGGTTAGATAATTTGTAGTGCTTTCAGAAAAGCCTTCAACCTTTCTTCTGTTCCTACCAGGGGCTTGACAATAGTCAAATTTTCGTTTCATTTTGCAAACGCTCTAGCGGCTAAACTATTTGAACGAGGTGAGGTAAATAAAAAGCATTGGTTAGATAATTTGTAGTGCTTTCAGAAAAGCCTTCAACCTTTCTTCTGTTCCTACCAGGGGCTTGACAATAGTCAAATTTTCGTTTCATTTTGCAAACGCTCTAGCGGCTAAACTATTTGAACAAGGTGAGTTAAACATAAAGCATTGTTTAGATAATTTATAGTGCTTTCAGAAAAGCCTTCAACCTTTCTTCTGCTCCTACCAGGGGCTTGACAATAGTCAAATTTTCGTTTCAACTTTGCAAACGCACTAGCGGCTAAACTATTTGAACGAGGTGAGTTAAATCAAAAGACGGCTTCAATCTTTCTTCTGCTCCTACCAGGGGCTTGACAATAGTCAAATTTTCGTTTCACCTTTGCAAACGCTCTAGCGGCTAAACTGTTTGAACGAGGTGAGTTAAATAAAAAGACGGCTTCAATCTTTCTTCTGCTCCTACCAGGGGCTTGACAATAGTCAAATTTTCGTTTCACCTTTGCGAACGCTCTAGCGGCTAAACTGTTTGAACGAGGTGAGTTAAATAAAAAGCATTGGTTAGATAATTTGTAGTGCTTTCAGAAAAGCCTTCAACCTTTCTTCTGTTCCTACCAGGGGCTTGACAATAGTCAAATTTTCGTTTCATTTTGCAACCGCTCTAGCGGCTAAACTATTTGAACGAGGTGAGTTAGATAAAAAGCATTGGTTAGATAATTTGTAGTGCTTTTAGAAAAGCCTTCAACCTTTCTTCTACTTCTACCAGGGGCTTGACACTGGTCAAATTTTTGGTTTCAACTTTGCAAACGCTCTAGCGGCTAAACTATTTGAACGAGGTGAGTTAAATAAATATCATTGGTTAGATAATTTGTAGTGCTCTCAGAAAAGCCTTCAATCTTTCTTCTGTTCCTACCAGGGGCTTGACAATAGTCAAATTTTCGTTTCAACTTTGCAAACGCTCTAGCGGCTAAACTATTTGAACGAGGTGAGTTAAATAGCATTGGTTAGATAATTTGTAGTGCTCTCAGAAAAGCCTTCAATCTTTCTTCTGTTCCTACCAGGGGCTTGACAATAGTCAAATTTTCGTTTCAACTTTGCAAACGCTCTAGCGGATAAACTATTCGAACAAGGTGAGTTAAGCATAAAGCATTGTTTAGATAATTTGTAGTGCTTTCAGAAAAGCCTTCAACCTTTCTTCTGCTCCTACCAGGGGCTTGACAATAGTCAAATTTTCGTTTCAACTTTGCAAACGCTCTAGCGGCTAAACTGTTTGAACGAGGTGAGTTAAATAAATAGCATTGGTTAGATAATTTGCAGTGCTTTCAGAAAAGCCTTCAACCTTTCTTCTGCTCCTACCAGGGGCTTGACAATAGTCAAATTTTCGTTTCAACTTTGCAAACGCTCTAGCGGCTAAACTGTTTGAACGAGGTGAGTAAAATAAATAGCATTTGTAAGATAATTTAAAGGGCTTTCAGGAAAGTCTTCAATCTTTCTTCTACTTCTACCATGGGCTTGACAATAGTCAAATTTTCGTTTCAACTTTGCAAACGCTCTAGCGGCTAAACTATTTGAACGAGGTGAGTTAAATAAAAAGCGTTGGTTAGATAATTTGCAGTGCTTTCAGGAAAGGCTTCAATCTTTCTTTTGCTCCTACCAGGGGCTTGACAATAGTCAAATTTTCGTTTCAACTTTGCAAACGCTCTAGCGGCTAAACTGTTTGAACGAGGTGAGTAAAATAAATAGCATTGGTAAGATAATTTAAAGGGCTTTCAGGAAAGTCTTCAATCTTTCTTCCACTTCTACCATGGGCTTGACAATAGTCAAATTTTCGTTTCAACTTTGCAAACGCTATAGCGGCTAAACTATTTGAACGAGGTGAGTTAAATAAAAAGCGTTGGTTAGATAATTTGCAGTGCTTTCAGGAAAGGCTTCAATCTTTCTTTTGCTCCTACCAGGGGCTTGACAATAGTCAAATTTTCGTTTCAACTTTGCAAACGCTCTAATGGCTAAACTATTTGTACGAGGTGAGTTAAATTAATAGCATTGGTTAGATATTTTGTAGTGCTCTCAGAAAAGCTTTCAACCTTTCTTCTGCTCCTACCAGGGGCTTGACAATAGTCAGATTTTCGTTTCAACTTTGCAAACGCTCTAGCGGCTAAACTATTTGAACGAGGTAAGTTAAACATAAAGCATTGTTTAGATAATTTGTAGTGCTTTCAGAAAAGCCTTCAACCTTTCTTCTGCTCCTACCAGGGGCTTGACAATAGTCAAATTTTCGTTTCAACTTTGCAAACGCTCTTGCGGCTAAACTGTTTGTACGAGGTGAGTTAAATAAAAAGCATTGGTTACATAATTTGTAGTGCTTTCAGAAAAGCCTTCAACCTTTCTTCTCCTGCTACCAGGGGCTTGACAATAGTCAAATTTTCGTTTCATTTTGCAAACGCTCTAGCGGCTAAACTGTTTGAACGAGGTGAGTTAAATAAATAGCATTGGTTAGATAATTTGTAGTGCTTTCAGAAACGCCTTCAACCTTTCTTCTGCTCCTACCAGGGGCTTGGCAATAGTCAAATTTTCGTTTCAACTTTGCAAACGCTCTAGCTGCTAAACTGTTTGAACAAGGTGAGTCAAACATAAAGCATTGGTTAGATAATTTGTAGTGCTTTCAGGAAAGCCTTTAATTTTTCTTCTACTTCTACCAGGGGCATGGCAATAGTCAAATTTTCGTTTCAACTTTGCAAACGCTCTAGCGGATAAACTATTTGAACAAGGTGAGTTAAACATAAAGCATTGTTTAGATAATTTGTAGTGCTTTCAGAAAAGCCTTCAACCTTTCTTCTGCTCCTACCAGGGGCTTGACAATAGTCAAATTTTCGTTTCAACTTTGCAAACGCTCTAGCGGCTAAACTATTTGTACGAGGTGAGTTAAATAAAAAGCATTGGTTAGCTAATTTGTAGTGCTTTCAGAAAAGACTTCAATCTTTCTTCTGCTCCTACCAGGGGCTTGACAATAGTCAAATTTTCGTTTCATTTTGCAAACGCTCTAGCGGCTAAACTATTTGAACGAGGTGAGTTAAATAAAAAGCATTGGTTAGATAATTTGCAGTGCTTTCAGAAAAGCCTTCAACCTTTCTTCTGCTCCTACCAGGGGCTTGACAATAGTCAAATTTTTCGTTTCAACTTTGCAAACGCTCTAGCTGCTAAACTATTTGAACGAGGTGAGTTAAATAAATAGCATTGGTTAGATAATTTGTAGTGCTTTCAGAAAAGCCTTCAACCTTTCTTCTGTTCCTACCAGGGGCTTGACAATAGTAAAATTTTCGTTTCAACTTTGCAAACGCTCTAGCGGCTAAATTATTTGAACGAGGTGAGTTAAATAAAACGCATTGGTTAGATAATTTGCAGTGCTTTCAGGGAAGCCTTCAATCTTTCTTCTGCTCCTACCAGGGGCTTGACAATAGTCAAATTTTCGTTTCAACTTTGCAAACGCTCTAGCGGCTAAACTGTTTAAACGAGGTGAGTTAAATAAAAAGCATTGGTTAGGTAATTTGCAGTGCTTTCAGGAAAGCCTTCAACCTTTCTCCTGCTCCTACCAGGGGCTTGACAATAGTCAAATTTTCGTTTCAACTTTGCAAACGCTCTAGCGGCTAAACTGTTTAAACGAGGTGAGTTAAATCAAAAGACGGCTTCAATCTTTCTTCTGCTCCTACCAGGGGCTTGACAATAGTCAAATTTTCGTTTCACCTTTGCAAACGCTCTAGCGGCTAAACTATTTGAACGAGGTGAGTTAAATAAATAGCATTGGTTAGATAATTTGTAGTGCTTTCAGAAAAGCCTTCAACCTTTCTTCTGTTCCTACCAGGGGCTTGACAATAGTCAAATTTTCGTTTCATTTTGCAACCGCTCTAGCGGCTAAACTATTTGAACGAGGTGAGTTAGATAAAAAGCATTGGTTAGATAATTTGTAGTGCTTTTAGAAAAGCCTTCAACCTTTCTTCTACTTCTACCAGGGGCTTGACACTGGTCAAATTTTTCGTTTCAACTTTGCAAACGCTCTAGCGGCTAAACTATTTGAACGAGGTGAGTTAAATAAATATCATTGGTTAGATAATTTGTAGTGCTTTCAGAAAAGCCTTCAACCTTTCTTCTGTTCCTACCAGGGGCTTGAAAATAGTCAAATTTTCGTTTCAACTTTGCAAACGCTCGAGCGGCTAATCTGTTTGAACGAGGTGAGTTAAATAAATAGCATTGGTTAGATAATTTGTAGTGCTTTCAGAAAAGCCTTTCTTTCTTCTACTTCTACCAGGGGCTTGACAATAGTCAAATTTTCGTTTCATTTTGCAAACGCTCTAGCGGCTAAACTATTTGAAAGAGGTGAGTTAAATAAAAAGCATTGGTTAGATAATTTGCAGTGCTTTCAGAAAAGCCTTCAACCTTTCTCCTGCTCCTACCAGGGGCTTGACAATAGTCAAATTTTCGTTTCAACTTTGCAAACGCTCTAGCGGCTAAACTGTTTGAACGAGGTGAGTTAAATAAATAGCATTGGTTAGATAATTTGTAGTGCTTTCAGAAAAGCCTTCAACCTTTCTTCTGTTCCTACCAGGGGCTTGACAATAGTCAAATTTTCGTTTCATTTTGCAAACGCTCTAGCGGCTAATCTGTTTGAACGAGGTGAGTTAAATAAATAGCATTGGTTAGATAATTTGTAGTGCTCTCAGAAAAGCCTGCAATCTTTCTTCTGCTCCTACCAGGGGCTTGACAATAGTCAAATTTTCGTTTCAACTTTGCAAACGCTCTAGCGGCTAAACTATTTGAACGAGGTGAGTTAAATAAATAGCATTGGTTAGATAATTTGTAGTGCTTTCAGAAAAGCCTTCAACCTTTCTTCTGTTTCTACCAGGGGCTTGACAATAGTCAAATTTTCGTTTCATTTTGCAAACGCTCTAGCGGCTAAACTATTTGAACGAGGTGAGTTAAATAAATAGCATTGGTTAGATAATTTGTAGTGCTTTCAGAAAAGCCTTCAACCTTTCTTCTGTTCCTACCAGGGGCTTGACAATAGTCAATTTTTCGTTTCATTTTGCAAACGCTCTAGCGGCTAAACTATTTGAACGAGGTGAGGTAAATCAAAAGACGGCTTCAATCTTTCTTCTGCTCCTACCAGGGGCTTGACAATAGTCAAATTTTCGTTTCACCTTTGCAAACGCTCTAGCGGCTAAACTGTTTGAACGAGGTGAGTTAAATAAAAAGCATTGGTTAGATAATTTGTAGTGCTCTCAGAAAAGCCTTCAATCTTTCTTCTGTTCCTACCAGGGGATTGACAATAGTCAAATTTTTCGTTTCAACTTTGCAAACGCTCGAGCGGCTAAACTGTTTGAACGAGGTGAGATAAATAAATAGCATTGGTTAGATAATTTGGAGTGCTCTCAGAAAAGCCTTCAATCTTTCTTCTGCTCCTACCAGGGGCTTGACAGTAGTCAAATTTTCGTTTCAACTTTGCAAACGCTCTAGCGGCTAAACTGTTTGAACGAGGTGAGTTAAATCAAAAGCATTGGTTAGATAATTTGTAGTGCTTTCAGGAAAGCCTTCAACCTTTCTTCTGCTCCTACCAGGGGCTTGGCAATAGTCAAATTTTCGTTTCAACTTTGCAAACGCTCTAGCGGCTAAACTGTTTGAACGAGGTGAGATAAATAAATAGCATTGGTTAGATAATTTGTAGTGCTTTCAGAAAAGCCTTCAACCTTTCTTCTGTTCCTACCAGGGGCTTGACAATAGTCAAATTTTTCGTTTCAACTTTGCAAACGCTCTAGCGGCTAAACTGTTTGAACGAGGTGAGATAAATAAATAGCATTGGTTAGATAATTTGTAGTGCTTTCAGAAAAGCCTTCAACCTTTCTTCTGTTCCTACCAGGGGCTTGACAATAGTCAAATTTTCGTTTCATTTTGCAAACGCTCTAGCGGCTAAACTATTTGAACGAGGTGAGGTAAATAAAAAGCATTGGTTAGATAATTTGTAGTGCTTTCAGAAAAGCCTTCAACCTTTCTTCTGTTCCTACCAGGGGCTTGACAATAGTCAAATTTTTCGTTTCAACTTTGCAAACGCTCGAGCGGCTAAACTGTTTGAACGAGGTGAGATAAATAAATAGCATTGGTTAGATAATTTGTAGTGCTCTCAGAAAAGCCTTCAATCTTTCTTCTGCTCCTACCAGGGGCTTGACAGTAGTCAAATTTTCGTTTCAACTTTGCAAACGCTCTAGCGGCTAAACTGTTTGAACGAGGTGAGTTAAATCAAAAGCATTGGTTAGATAATTTGTAGTGCTTTCAGGAAAGCCTTCAACCTTTCTTCTGCTCCTACCAGGGGCTTGGCAATAGTCAAATTTTCGTTTCAACTTTGCAAACGCTCTAGCGGCTAAACTGTTTGAACGAGCTGAGTTAAATAAATAGCATTGGTTAGATAATTTGTAGTGCTCTCAGAAAAGCCTTCAACCTTTCTTCTGCTCCTACCAGGGGCTTGGCAATAGTCTAATTTTCGTTTCAACTTTGCAAACGCACTAGCGGCTAAACTATTTGAACGAGGTGAGTTAAATCAAAAGACGGCTTCAATCTTTCTTCTGCTCCTACCAGGGGCTTGACAATAGTCAAATTTTCGTTTCACCTTTGCAAACGCTCTAGCGGCTAAACTGTTTGAACGAGGTGAGTTAAATAAAAAGCATTGGTTAGATAATTTGTAGTGCTTCCAGAAAAGCCTTCAACCTTTCTTCTGTTCCTACCAGGGGCTTGACAATAGTCAAATTTTCGTTTCATTTTGCAACCGCTCTAGCGGCTAAACTATTTGAACGAGGTGAGTTAGATAAAAAGCATTGGTTAGATAATTTGTAGTGCTTTTAGAAAAGCCTTCAACCTTTCTTCTACTTCTACCAGGGGCTTGACACTGGTCAAATTTTTAGTTTCAACTTTGCAAACGCTCTAGCGGGCTAAACTATTTGAACGAGGTGAGTTAAATAAATATCATTGGTTAGATAATTTGTAGTGCTCTCAGAAAAGCCTTCAATCTTTCTTCTGTTCCTACCAGGTGCTTGACAATAGTCAAATTTTCGTTTCAACTTTTCAAACACTCTAGCGGCTAAACTATTTGAACGAGGTGAGTTAAATAAATAGCATTGGTTAGATAATTTGTAGTGCTTTCAGAAAAGCCTTCAACCTTTCTTCTGCTCCTACCAGGGGCTTGACAATAGTCAAATTTTCGTTTCAACTTTGCAAACGCTCTAGCGGCTAAACTATTTGAACGAGGTGAGTTAAATAAATAGCATTGGTTAGATAATTTGTAGTGCTTTCAGAAAAGCCTTCAACCTTTCTTCTGCTCCTACCAGGGGCTTGACAATAGTCAAATTTTCGTTTCAACTTTGCAAACGCTCTAGCGGCTAAACTGTTTGAACGAGGTGAGTAAAATAAATAGCATTTGTAAGATAATTTAAAGGGCTTTCAGGAAAGTCTTCAATCTTTCTTCTACTTCTACCATGGGCTTGACAATAGTCAAATTTTCGTTTCAACTTTGCAAAGGCTCTAGCGGCTAAACTATTTGAACGAGGTGAGTTAAATAAAAAGCGTTGGTTAGATAATTTGCAGTGCTTTCAGGAAAGGCTTCAATCTTTCTTTTGCTCCTACCAGGGGCTTGACAATAGTCAAATTTTCGTTTCAACTTTGCAAACGCTCTAGCGGCTAAACTGTTTGAACGAGGTGAGTAAAATAAATAGCATTGGTAAGATAATTTAAAGAGCTTTCAGGAAAGTCTTCAATCTTTCTTCTACTTCTACCATGGGCTTGACAATAGTCAAATTTTCGTTTCAACTTTGCAAACGCTCTAGCGGATAAACTATTTGAACGAGGTGAGTTAAATAAAAAGCATTGTTTAGATAATTTGTAGTGCTCTCAGAAAAGCCTTCAACCTTTCTTCTGCTGCTACCAGGGGCTTGGCAATAGTCAAATTTTCGTTTCAACTTTGCAAACGCTCTTGCGGCTAAACTATTTGTACGAGGTGAGTTAAATAAAAAGCATTGGTTAAGTAATTTGTAGTGCTTTCAGAAAAGCTTTCAACCTTTCTTCTGCTCCTACCAGGGGCTTGACAATAGTCAAATTTTCGTTTCAACTTTGCAAACGCTCTAGCGGCTAAACTGTTCGAACGAGGTGAATTAAATAAATAGCATTGGTTAGATAATTTGTAGTGCTTTCAGAAAAGCCTTCAACCTCTCTTCTGCTCCTACCAGGGGCATGGCAATAGTCAAAATTTCGTTTCAACTTTGCAAACGCTCTAGCGGTTAAACTGTTTGAACAAGGTGAAACAAACATAAAGCATTGGTTAGATAATTTGTAGTGCTTTCAGAAAAGCTTTCAACCTTTCTTCTGCTCCTACCAGGGGCTTGACAATAGTCAAATTTTCGTTTCAACTTTGCAAACGCTCTAGCGGCTAAACTGTTCGAACGAGGTGAATTAAATAAATAGCATTGGTTAGATAATTTGTAGTGCTTTCAGAAAAGCCTTCAACCTCTCTTCTGCTCCTACCAGGGGCATGGCAATAGTCAAAATTTCGTTTCAACTTTGCAAACGCTCTAGCGGTTAAACTGTTTGAACAAGGTGAAACAAACATAAAGCATTGGTTAGATAATTTGTAGTGCTTTCAGAAAAGCCTTCCATCTTTCTCCTGCTCCTACCAGGGGCTTGACAATAGTCAAATTTTCGTTCAACTTTGCAAACGCTCTAGCGGCTAAACTATTTGAACGAGGTGAGTTAAATCAAAAGCGTTGGTTAGATAATTTGCAGTGCTTTCAGGAACGGCTTCAGTCTTTCTTCTGCTCCTACCAAGGGCTTGACAATAGTCAAATTTTCGTTTCACCTTTGCAAACGCTCTAGCGGCTAAACTGTTTGAACGAGGTGAGTTAAATAAAAAGCATTGGTTAGATAATTTGTAGTGCTTTCAGAAAAGCCTTCAATCTTTCTTCTGCTCCTACCAGGGGCTTGACAATAGTCAAATTTTCGTTTCAACTTTGCAAACGCCCTAGCGGCTAAACTGTTTGAACGAGGTGAGTTAAATAAAAAGCATTGGTTAGATAATTTGCAGTGCTTTCAGAAAAGCCTTCAACCTTTCTTCTGCTGCTACCAGGGGCTTGGCAATAGTCCAATTTTCGTTTCAACTTTGCAAACGCTCTTGCGGCTAAACTATTGACTCCTTTTGCGACAACGCTCCGATACAGACGTGGTAAGTGTGTTTCCAATTTATTATATTAAATTTATATATATTATATGAAACCCTTTGTTTTTTATTTAACATTTGTGGAATAAATTTGCGCCGACCGTTTCCCCACGGCCAACCACATCATCGGAACGAGCTAGAACCGTGCTCCACCACCCGAATTATCATTGGTCAAATTTTCGTTTCAACTTTGCAAACGCTCTAGCTGCTAAACTGTTTGAATAAGGTAAGTCAAACATAAAGCATTGGTTAGATAATTTGTAGTGCTTTCAGAAAAGCCTTTAATTTTTCTTCTACTTCTACCAGGGGCATGGCAATAGTCAAATTTTCGTTTCAACTTTGCAAACGCTCTAGCGGACAAACTATTTGAACAAGGTGAGTTAAACATAAAGCATTGTTTAGATAATTTATAGTGCTTTCAGAAAAGCCTTCAACCTTTCTTCTGCTCCTACCAGGGGCTTGACAATAGTCAAATTTTCGTTTCAACTTTGCAAACGCTCTAGCGGCTAAACTATTTGTACGAGGTGAGTTAAATAAAAAGCATTGGTTAGACAATTTGTAGTGCTCTCAGAAAAGCCTTCAACCTTTCTTCTGCTCCTACCAGGGGCTTGACAATAGTCAAATTTTCGTTTCATTTTGCAAACGCTCTAGCGGCTAAACTATTTGAACGAGGTAAGTTAAATAAAAAGCATTGGTTAGATAAATTGTTCTGCTCCTACCAGGGGCATGGCAATAGTCAAAATTTCGTTTCAACTTTGCAAACGCTCTAGCGGCTAAACTGTTTGAACAAGGTGAGTCAAACATAAAGCATTGGTTAGATAATTTGTAGTGCTTTCAGAAAAGCCTTCAACCTTTCTTCTGTTCCTACCAGGGGCTTGACAATAGTCAAATTTTCGATTCATTTTGCAAACGCTCTATCGGCTAAACTATTTGAACGAGGTGAGTTAAATATAAAGCATTGGTTAGATAATTTGCAGTGCTTTCAGAAAAGCCTTCAACCTTTCTTCTACTTCTACCAGGGGCTTGACAATAGTCAAATTTTCGTTTCAACTTTGCAAACGCTCTAGCGGCTAAACTGTTTGAACGAGGTGAGTTAAATAAATAGCATTGGTTAGATAATTTGTAGTGCTTTCAGAAAAGCCTTCAACCTTTCTTCTGTTCCTACCAGGGGCATGGCAGTAGTCAAATTTTCGTTTCAACTTTGCAAACGCTCTAGCGGATAAACTATTTGAACAAGGTGAGTTAAACATAAAGCATTGTTTAGATAATTTATAGTGCTTTCAGAAAAGCCTTCAACCTTTCTGCTGCTCCTACCAGGGGCTTGACAATAGTCAAATTTTCGTTTCAACTTTGCAAACGCTCTAGCGGCTAAACTATTTGTACGAGGTGAGTTAAATAAAAAGCATTGGTTAGCTAATTTGTAGTGCTTTCAGAAAAGCCTTCAATCTTTCTTCTGCTCCTACCAGGGGCTTGACAATAGTCAAATTTTCGTTTCATTTTGCAAACGCTCTAGCGGCTAAACTATTTGAACGAGGTAAGTTAAATAAAAAGCATTGGTTAGATAAATTGTTCTGCTCCTACCAGGGGCATGGCAATAGTCAAAATTTCGTTTCAACTTTGCAAACGCTCTAGCGGCTAAACTGTTTGAACAAGGTGAGTCAAACATAAAGCATTGGTTAGATAATTTGTAGTGCTTTCAGAAGAGTCTTCAACCTTTCTTCTGTTCCTACCAGGGGCATGGCAGTAGTCAAATTTTCGTTTCAACTTTGCAAACGCTCTAGCGGATAAACTATTTGAACAAGGTGAGTTAAACATAAAGCATTGTTTAGATAATTTATAGTGCTTTCAGAAAAGCCTTCAACCTTTCTTCTGCTCCTACCAGGGGCTTGACAATAGTCAAATTTTCGTTTCAACTTTGCAAACGCTCTAGCGGCTAAACTATTTGTACGAGGTGAGTTAAATAAAAAGCATTGGTTAGATAATTTGCAGTGCTTTCAGAAAAGCCTTCAACCTTTCTTCTACTTCAACCAGGGGCTTGACAATAGTCAAATTTTCGTTTCAACTTTGCAAACGCTCTAGCGGCTAAACTGTTTGAGCGAGGTGAGTTAAATAAATAGCATTGGTTAGATAATTTGTAGTGCTTTCAGAAAAGCCTTCAACCTTTCTTCTGTTCCTACCAGGGGCTTGACAATAGTCAAATTTTCGTTTCATTTTGCAAACGCTCTAGCGGCTAAACTATTTGAACGAGGTGAGGTAAATAAAAAGAATTGGTTAGATAATTTGTAGTGCTTTCAGAAAAGCCTTCAACCTTTCTTCTGTTCCTACCAGGGGCTTGACAATAGTCAAATTTTTCGTTTCAACTTTGCAAACGCTCTAGCTGCTAAACTATTTGAACGAGGTGAGTTAAATAAATAGCATTGGTTAGATAATTTGTAGTGCTTTCAGAAAAGCCTTCAACCTTTCTTCTGTTCCTACCAGGGGCTTGACAATAGTCAAATTTTCGTTTCAACTTTGCAAACGCTCTAGCGGCTAAACTGTTTGAACGAGGTGAGTTAAATAAAAAGCATTGGTTAGATAATTTGTAGTGCTTTCAGAAAAGACTTCAACCTTTCTTCTACTTCTACCAGGGGCTTGACAATAGTCAAATTTTCGTTTCAACTTTGCAAACGCACTAGCGGCTAAACTATTTGAACGAGGTGAGTTAAATCAAAAGACGGCTTCAATCTTTCTTCTGCTCCTACCAGGGGCTTGACAATAGTCAAATTTTCGTTTCACCTTTGCAAACGCTCTAGCGGCTAAACTGTTTGAACGAGGTGAGTTAAATAAAAAGCATTGGTTAGATAATTTGCAGTGCTTTCAGAAAAGCCTTCAATTTTTTTCAACTTCTACCAGGGGCTTGACAATAGTCTAATTTTCGTTTCAACTTTGCAAACGCACTAGCGGCTAAACTATTTGAACGAGGTGAGTTAAATCAAAAGACGGCTTCAATCTTTCTTCTGCTCCTACCAGGGGCTTGACAATAGTCAAATTTTCGTTTCACCTTTGCGAACGCTCTAGCGGCTAAACTGTTTGAACGAGGTGAGTTAAATAAAAAGGATTGGTTAGATAATTTGTAGTGCTTTCAGAAAAGCCTTCAACCTTTCTTCTGTTCCTACCAGGGGCTTGACAATAGTCATAGCATTTTGCAAACGCTCTATCGGCTAAACTATTTGAACGAGGTGAGTTAAATAAAAAGCATTGGTTAGATAATTTGCAGTGCTTTCAGAAAAGCCTTCAACCTTTCTTCTACTTCAACCAGGGGCTTGACAATAGTCAAATTTTCGTTTCAACTTTGCAAACGCTCTAGCGGCTAAACTGTTTGAGCGAGGTGAGTTAAATAAATAGCATTGGTTAGATAATTTGTAGTGCTTTCAGAAAAGCCTTCAACCTTTCTTCTGTTCCTACCAGGGGCTTGACAATAGTCAAATTTTCGTTTCATTTTGCAAACGCTCTAGCGGCTAAACTATTTGAACGAGGTGAGGTAAATAAAAAGCATTGGTTAGATAATTTGTAGTGCTTTCAGAAAAGCCTTCAACCTTTCTTCTGTTCCTACCAGGGGCTTGACAATAGTCAAATTTTCGTTTCATTTTGCAAACGCTCTAGCGGCTAAACTATTTGAACAAGGTGAGTTAAACATAAAGCATTGTTTAGATAATTTATAGTGCTTTCAGAAAAGCCTTCAACCTTTCTTCTGCTCCTACCAGGGGCTTGACAATAGTCAAATTTTCGTTTCAACTTTGCAAACGCACTAGCGGCTAAACTATTTGAACGAGGTGAGTTAAATCAAAAGACGGCTTCAATCTTTCTTCTGCTCCTACCAGGGGCTTGACAATAGTCAAATTTTCGTTTCACCTTTGCAAA
Organism: Bactrocera zonata; assembly: GCA_037783105.1. Taxonomy (NCBI): domain Eukaryota; kingdom Metazoa; phylum Arthropoda; class Insecta; order Diptera; family Tephritidae; genus Bactrocera; species Bactrocera zonata. The sequence goes on from JBAWJQ010000502.1 coordinate 171,255, forward strand.
CGCTCTAGCGGCTAAACTGTTTGAACGAGGTGAGTTAAATAAAAAGACGGCTTCAATCTTTCTTCTGCTCCTACCAGGGGCTTGACAATAGTCAAATTTTCGTTTCACCTTTGCGAACGCTCTAGCGGCTAAACTGTTTGAACGAGGTGAGTTAAATAAAAAGCATTGGTTAGATAATTTGTAGTGCTTTCAGAAAAGCCTTCAACCTTTCTTCTGTTCCTACCAGGGGCTTGACAATAGTCAAATTTTCGTTTCATTTTGCAACCGCTCTAGCGGCTAAACTATTTGAACGAGGTGAGTTAGATAAAAAGCATTGGTTAGATAATTTGTAGTGCTTTTAGAAAAGCCTTCAACCTTTCTTCTACTTCTACCAGGGGCTTGACACTGGTCAAATTTTTGGTTTCAACTTTGCAAACGCTCTAGCGGCTAAACTATTTGAACGAGGTGAGTTAAATAAATATCATTGGTTAGATAATTTGTAGTGCTCTCAGAAAAGCCTTCAATCTTTCTTCTGTTCCTACCAGGGGCTTGACAATAGTCAAATTTTCGTTTCAACTTTGCAAACGCTCTAGCGGCTAAACTATTTGAACGAGGTGAGTTAAATAGCATTGGTTAGATAATTTGTAGTGCTCTCAGAAAAGCCTTCAATCTTTCTTCTGTTCCTACCAGGGGCTTGACAATAGTCAAATTTTCGTTTCAACTTTGCAAACGCTCTAGCGGATAAACTATTCGAACAAGGTGAGTTAAGCATAAAGCATTGTTTAGATAATTTGTAGTGCTTTCAGAAAAGCCTTCAACCTTTCTTCTGCTCCTACCAGGGGCTTGACAATAGTCAAATTTTCGTTTCAACTTTGCAAACGCTCTAGCGGCTAAACTGTTTGAACGAGGTGAGTTAAATAAATAGCATTGGTTAGATAATTTGCAGTGCTTTCAGAAAAGCCTTCAACCTTTCTTCTGCTCCTACCAGGGGCTTGACAATAGTCAAATTTTCGTTTCAACTTTGCAAACGCTCTAGCGGCTAAACTGTTTGAACGAGGTGAGTAAAATAAATAGCATTTGTAAGATAATTTAAAGGGCTTTCAGGAAAGTCTTCAATCTTTCTTCTACTTCTACCATGGGCTTGACAATAGTCAAATTTTCGTTTCAACTTTGCAAACGCTCTAGCGGCTAAACTATTTGAACGAGGTGAGTTAAATAAAAAGCGTTGGTTAGATAATTTGCAGTGCTTTCAGGAAAGGCTTCAATCTTTCTTTTGCTCCTACCAGGGGCTTGACAATAGTCAAATTTTCGTTTCAACTTTGCAAACGCTCTAGCGGCTAAACTGTTTGAACGAGGTGAGTAAAATAAATAGCATTGGTAAGATAATTTAAAGGGCTTTCAGGAAAGTCTTCAATCTTTCTTCCACTTCTACCATGGGCTTGACAATAGTCAAATTTTCGTTTCAACTTTGCAAACGCTATAGCGGCTAAACTATTTGAACGAGGTGAGTTAAATAAAAAGCGTTGGTTAGATAATTTGCAGTGCTTTCAGGAAAGGCTTCAATCTTTCTTTTGCTCCTACCAGGGGCTTGACAATAGTCAAATTTTCGTTTCAACTTTGCAAACGCTCTAATGGCTAAACTATTTGTACGAGGTGAGTTAAATAAAAATCATTGGTTAAATAATTTGTAGTGCTTTAAGAAAAGCTTTCAACCTTTCTTCTGCTCCTACCAGGGGCTTGACAATAGTCAGATTTTCGTTTCAACTTTGCAAACGCTATAGCGGCTAAACTATTTGAACGAGGTGAGTTAAATAAAAAGCGTTGGTTAGATAATTTGCAGTGCTTTCAGGAAAGCCTTCAACCTTTCTTCTCCTGCTACCAGGGGCTTGACAATAGTCAAATTTTCGTTTCATTTTGCAAACGCTCTAGCGGCTAAACTGTTTGAACGAGGTGAGTTAAATAAATAGCATTGGTTAGATAATTTGTAGTGCTTTCAGAAACGCCTTCAACCTTTCTTCTGCTCCTACCAGGGGCTTGGCAATAGTCAAATTTTCGTTTCAACTTTGCAAACGCTCTAGCTGCTAAACTGTTTGAACAAGGTGAGTCAAACATAAAGCATTGGTTAGATAATTTGTAGTGCTTTCAGGAAAGCCTTTAATTTTTCTTCTACTTCTACCAGGGGCATGGCAATAGTCAAAATTTCGTTTCAACTTTGCAAACGCTCTAGCGGCTAAACTGTTTGAACAAGGTGAGTCAAACATAAAGCATTGGTTAGATAATTTGTAGTGCTTTCAGAAAAGCTTTCAACCTTTTTTCTGTTCCTACCAGGGGCTTGACAATAGTCAAATTTTCGTTTCATTTTGCAAACGCTCTAGCGGCTAAACTATTTGAACGGGGTGAGTTAAATAAAAAGCATTGGTTAGATAATTTGTAGTGCTTTCAGAAAAGCCTTCAACCTTTCTTCTACTTCTACAAGGGGCTTGACAATAGTCAAATTTTCGTTTCAACTTTGCAAACGCTCTAGCGGCTAAACTATTTGAACGAGGTGAGTTAAATAAATAGCATTGGTTAGATAATTTGTAGTGCTTTCAGAAAAGCCTTTCTTCTGTTCCTATCAGGGGCTTGACAATAGTCAAATTTTCGTTTCATTTTGCAAACGCTCTAGCGGCTAAACTATTTGAACGAGGTGAGTTAAATAAAAAGCATTGGTTAGATAATTTGTAGTGCTTTCAGAAAAGCCTTCAATCTTTCTTCTGCTCCTACCAGGGGCTTGACAATAGTCAAATTTTTCGTTTCAACTTTGCAAACGCTCTAGCGGCTAAACTATTTGAACGAGGTGAGTTAAATAAATAGCATTGGTTAGATAATTTGTAGTGCTTTCAGAAAAGCCTTCAACCTTTCTTCTGCTCCTACCAGGGGCTTGACAATAGTCAAATTTTCGTTTCATTTTGCAAACGCTCTAGCGGCTAAACTATTTGAACGAGGTGAGTTAGATAAAAAGCATTGGTTAGATAATTTGTAGTGCTTTTAGAAAAGCCTTCAACCTTTCTTCTACTCCTACCAGGGGCTTGACACTGGTCAAATTTTTCGTTTCAACTTTGCAAACGGTCTAGCGGCTAAACTATTTGAACGAGGTGAGTTAAATAAATATCATTGGTTAGATAATTTGTAGTGCTTTCAGAAAAGCCTTCAACCTTTCTTCTGTTCCTACCAGGGGCTTGACAATAGTCAAATTTTCGTTTCAACTTTGCAAACGCTCGAGCGGCTTATCTGTTTGAACGAGGTGAGTTAAATAAATAGCAATGGTTAGATAATTTGTAGTGCTCTCAGAAAAGCCTTCAATCTTTCTTCTGCTCCTACCAGGGGCTTGACAATAGTCAAATTTTCGTTTCAACTTTGCAAACGCTCTAGCGGCTAAACTATTTGAACGAGGTGAGTTAAATAAATAGCATTGGTTAGATAATTTGTAGTGCTTTCAGAAAAGCCTTTCTTCTGTTCCTACCAGGGGCTTGAAAATAGTCAAATTTTCGTTTCATTTTGCAAACGCTCTAGCGGCTAAACTATTTGAACGAGGTGAGTTAAATAAATAGCATTGGTTAGATAATTTGTAGTGCTCTCAGAAAAGCCTGCAATCTTTCTTCTGCTCCTACCAGGGGCTTGACAATAGTCAAATTTTCGTTTCAACTTTGCAAACGCTCTAGCGGCTAAACTGTTTGAACGAGGTGAGTTAAATCTAAAGCGTTGGTTAGATAATTTGTAGTGCTTTCAGGAAAGCCTTCAACCTTTCTTCTGCTCCTACCAGGGGCTTGGCAATAGTCAAATTTTCGTTTCAACTTTGCAAACGCTCTAGCGGCTAAACTGTTTGAACGAGGTGAGTTAAATAAATAGCATTGGTTAGATAATTTGTAGTGCTTTCAGAAAAGCCTTCAACCTTTCTTCTGCTGCTACCAGGGGCTTGGCAATAGTCAAATTTTCGTTTCAACTTTGCAAACGCTCTAGCGGCTACACTATTTGTACGAGGTGAGTTAAATAAAAATCATTGGTTAAATAATTTGTAGTGCTTTAAGAAAAGCTTTCAACCTTTCTTCTGCTCCTACCAGGGGCTTGACAATAGTCAGATTTTCGTTTCAACTTTGCAAACGCTCTAGCGGCTAAACTATTTGAACGAGGTAAGTTAAACATAAAGCATTGTTTAGATAATTTGTAGTGCTTTCATAAAAGCCTTCAACCTTTCTTCTGCTGCTACCAGGGGCTTGGCAATAGTCCAGTTTTCGTTTCAACTTTGCAAACGCTCTTGCGGCTAAACTATTTGTACGAGGTGAGTTAAATAAAAAGCATTGGTTAAATAATTTGTAGTGCTTTCAGAAAAGCTTTCAACCTTTCTTCTGGTCCTACCAGGGGCTTGACAATAGTCAGATTTTCGTTTCAACTTTGCAAACGCTCTAGCGGCTAAATTATTTGAACGAGGCAAGTTAAACATAAAGCATTGTTTAGATAATTTGTAGTGCTTTCAGAAAAGTCTTCAACCTTTCTTCTGCTCCTACCAGGGGCTTGACAATAGTCAAATTTTCGTTTCAACTTTGCAAACGCTCTTGCGGCTAAACTATTTGTACGAGGTGAGTTAAATAAAAAGCATTGGTTAGATAATTTGTAGTGCTTTCAGAAAAGCCTTCAACCTTTCTTCTCCTGCTACCAGGGGCTTGACAATAGTCAAATTTTCGTTTCAACTTTGCAAACGCTCTAGCGGCTAAACTATTTGAACGAGGTAAGTTAAACATAAAGCAATGTTTAGAAAATTTGTAGTGCTTTCAGAAAAGCCTTCAACCTTTCTTCTCCTGCTACCAGGGGCTTGACAATAGTTAAATTTTCGTTTCATTTTGCAAACGCTCTAGCGGCTAAACTGTTTGAACGAGGTGAGTTAAATAAATAGCATTGGTTAGATCATTTGTAGTGCTTTCAGAAAAGCCTTCAACCTTTCTTCTGCTGCTACCAGGGGCTTGGCAATAGTCAAATTTTCGTTTCAACTTTGCAAACGCTCTAGCTGCTAAACGGTTTGAACGAGGTGAGTTAAATAAATAGCATTGGTTAGATAATTTGTAGTGCTCTCAGAAAAGCCTTCAACCTTTCTTCTGCTGCTACCAGGGGCTTGGCAATAGGCAAATTTTCGTTTCAACTTTGCAAACGCTCTAGCGGATAAACTATTCGAGCAAGGTGAGTTAAGCATAAAGCATTGGTTAGATAATTTGCAGTGCTTTCAGAAAAGCCTTCAATTTTTCTTCTACTTCTACCAGGGGCTTGACAATAGTCAAATTTTCGTTTCATTTTGCAAACGCTCTAGCGGCTAAACTATTTGAACGAGGTGAGTTAAATAGCACTGGTTAGATAATTTGTAGTGCACTCAGAAAAGCCTTCAATCTTTCTTCTGTTCCTACCAGGGGCTTGACAATAGTCAAATTTTCGTTTCAACTTTGCAAACGCTCTAGCGGATAAACTATTCGAACAAGGTGAGTTAAGCATAAAGCATTGTTTAGATAATTTGTAGTGCTTTCAGAAAAGCCTTCAACCTTTCTTCTGCTCCTACCAGGGGCTTGACAATAGTCAAATTTTCGTTTCAACTTTGCAAACGCTCTAGCGGCTAAACTATTTGAACGAGGTGAGTTAAATAAATAGCATTGGTTAGATAATTTGTAGTGCTTTCAGAAAAGCCTTCAACCTTTCTTCTGCTGCTACCAGGGGCTTGGCAATAGTCAAATTTTCGTTTCAACTTTGCAAACGCTCTTGCGGCTAAACAATTTGTACGAGGTGAGTTAAATAAAAAGCATTGGTTAAATAATTTGTAGTGCTTTCAGAAAAGCTTTCAACCTTTCTTCTGCTTCTACCAGGGGCTTGACACTGGTCAAATTTTTCGTTTCAACTTTGCAAACGCTCTAGCGGCTAAACTATTTGAACGAGGTAAGTTAAACATAAAGCATTGGTCAGATAATTTGTAGCGCTTTCAGAAAAGCCTTCAATCTTTCTTCTGTTCCTACCAGGGGCTTGACAATAGTCAAATTTTCGTTTCAACTTTGCAAACGCTCGAGCGGCTAATCTGTTTGAACGAGGTGAGTAAAATAAAAAGCATTGGTTAGATAATTTGTAGTGCTTTCAGGAAAGCCTTCAACCTTTCTCCTGCTCCTACCAGCGGCATTGGCAATAGTCAAATTTTCGTTTCATTTTGCAAACGCTCTAGCGGCTAAACAGTTTGAACGAGGTGAGTTAAATAAAAAGCATTGGTTAGATAATTTGTAGTGCTTTCAGGAAAGCCTTTAATTTTTCTTCTACTTCTACCAGGGGCTTGACAATAGTCAAATTTTCGTTTCAACTTTGCAAACGCTCTAGCGGCTAAACTGTTTGAACGAGGTGAGTTAAATTAAAAGCATTGGATAGATAATTTGCAGTGCTTTCAGGAAGGGCTTCAATCTTTCTTCTGCTCTTACCAGGGGCTTGACAATAGTTAAATTTTCGTTTCAACTTTGCAAACGCTCTAGCGGCTAAACTGTTTGAACGAGGTGAGTTAAATAAATAGCATTGGTTAGATAATTTGTAGTGCTTTCAGGAAAGCTTTCAATCTTTCTTCTGCTCCTACCAGGGGCTTGACAATAGTCAAATTTTCGTTTCAACTTTGCAAACGCTCTAGCGGCTAAACTGTTTGAACGAGGTGAGTTAAATAAAAAGCATTGGTTAGATAATTTGTAGTGCTTTCAGAAAAGCTTTCAATCTTTCTTCTGCTCCTACCAGGGGCTTGGCAATAGTCAAATTTTCGTTTCATTTTGCAAACGCTCTAGCGGCTAAACTATTTGAACGAGGTAAGTTAAATAAAAAGCATTGGTTAGATAATTTGTAATGCTTTCAGGAAAGCCTTCAACCTTTCTCCTGCTCCTACCAGGGGCTTGACAATAGTCAAATTTTCGTTTCAACTTTGCAAACGCTCTAGCGGCTAAACTGTTTGAACGAGGTGAGTCAAACATAAAGCATTGGTTAGATAATTTGCAGTGCTTTCAGGAAAGCCTTCAACCTTTCTCCTGCTCCTACCAGGGGCTTGGCAATAGTCAAATTTTTGTTTCATTTTGCAAACGCTCTAGCGGCTAAACAGTTTGAACAAGGTGAGTTAAATAAAAAGCATTGGTTAGATAATTTGTAGTGCTTTCAGGAAAGCCTTCAATTTTTCTTCTACTTCTACCGGGGGCTTGACAATAGTCAAATTTTCGTTTCAACTTTGCAAACGCTCTAGCGGCTAAACTGTTTGAACGAGGTGAGTTAAATAAAAAGCATTGGTTAGATAATTTGCAGTGCTTTCAGAAAAGCCTTCAATCTTTCTTCTGCTCCTACCAGGGGCATGGCAATAGTCAAAATTTCGTTTCAACTTTGCAAACGCTCTAGCTGCTAAACTGTTTGAACAAGGTGAGTCAAACATAAAGCATTGGTTAGATAATTTGTAGTGCTTTCAGAAAAGCCTTCAATCTTTCTTCTGCTCCTACCAGGGGCATGGCAATAGTCAAAATTTCGTTTCAACTTTGCAAACGCTCTAGCGGCTAAACTATTTGAACGAGGTGAGTCAAACATAAAGCATTGGTTAGATAATTTGTAGTGCTTTCAGGAAAGCCTTCAACCTTTCTCCTGCTCCTACCAGGGGCTTGGCAATAGTCAAATTTTCGTTTCAACTTTGCGGCTAAACTGTTTGAACGAGGTGAGTTAAATAAAAAGCATTGGTTAGATATTTGTAGTGCTTTCAGAAAAGCCTTCAACCTTTCTTCTGTTCCTACCAGGGGCTTGACAATAGTCAAATTTTCGTTTCATTTTGCAACCGCCCTTGCGGCTAAACTATTTGTATGAGGTGAGTTAAATAAAGAGCATTGGTTAGATAATTTGTAGTGCTTTCAGAAAAGCCTTCAATCTTTCTTCTGCTCCTACCAGGGGCTTGGCAATAGTCAAATTTTCGTTTCATTTTGCAAACGCTCTAGCGGCTAAACTATTTGAACGAGGTGAGTTAGATAAAAAGCATTGGTTAGATAATTTGTAGTGCTTTTAGAAAAGCCTTCAACCTTTCTTCTACTCCTACCAGGGGCTTGACACTGGTCAAATTTTTCGTTTCAACTTTGCAAACGGTCTAGCGGCTAAACTATTTGAACGAGGTGAGTTAAATAAATATCATTGGTTAGATAATTTGTAGTGCTTTCAGAAAAGCCTTCAACCTTTCTTCTGTTCCTACCAGGGGCTTGGCAATAGTCCAGTTTTCGTTTCAACTTTGCAAACGCTCTTGCGGCTAAACTATTTGTACGAGGTGAGTTAAATAAAAAGCATTGGTTAAATAATTTGTAGTGCTTTCAGAAAAGCTTTCAACCTTTCTTCTGGTCCTACCAGGGGCTTGACAATAGTCAGATTTTCGTTTCAACTTTGCAAACGCTCTAGCGGCTAAATTATTTGAACGAGGCAAGTTAAACATAAAGCATTGTTTAGATAATTTGTAGTGCTTTCAGAAAAGTCTTCAACCTTTCTTCTGCTCCTACCAGGGGCTTGACAATAGTCAAATTTTCGTTTCAACTTTGCAAACGCTCTTGCGGCTAAACTATTTGTACGAGGTGAGTTAAATAAAAAGCATTGGTTAGATAATTTGTAGTGCTTTCAGAAAAGCCTTCAACCTTTCTTCTCCTGCTACCAGGGGCTTGACAATAGTCAAATTTTCGTTTCAACTTTGCAAACGCTCTAGCGGCTAAACTATTTGAACGAGGTAAGTTAAACATAAAGCAATGTTTAGAAAATTTGTAGTGCTTTCAGAAAAGCCTTCAACCTTTCTTCTCCTGCTACCAGGGGCTTGACAATAGTTAAATTTTCGTTTTATTTTGCAAACGCTCTAGCGGCTAAACTGTTTGAACGAGGTGAGTTAAATAAATAGCATTGGTTAGATCATTTGTAGTGCTTTCAGAAAAGCCTTCAACCTTTCTTCTGCTGCTACCAGGGGCTTGGCAATAGTCAAATTTTCGTTTCAACTTTGCAAACGCTCTAGCTGCTAAACGGTTTGAACGAGGTGAGTTAAATAAATAGCATTGGTTAGATAATTTGTAGTGCTCTCAGAAAAGCCTTCAACCTTTCTTCTGCTGCTACCAGGGGCTTGGCAATAGGCAAATTTTCGTTTCAACTTTGCAAACGCTCTAGCGGATAAACTATTCGAGCAAGGTGAGTTAAGCATAAAGCATTGGTTAGATAATTTGCAGTGCTTTCAGAAAAGCCTTCAATTTTTCTTCTACTTCTACCAGGGGCTTGACAATAGTCAAATTTTCGTTTCATTTTGCAAACGCTCTAGCGGCTAAACTATTTGAACGAGGTGAGTTAAATAGCACTGGTTAGATAATTTGTAGTGCTTTTAGAAAAGCCTTCAATCTTTCTTCTGTTCCTACCAGGGGCTTGACAATAGTCAAATTTTCGTTTCAACTTTGCAAACGCTCTAGCGGATAAACTATTCGAACAAGGTGAGTTAAGCATAAAGCATTGTTTAGATAATTTGTAGTGCTTTCAGAAAAGCCTTCAACCTTTCTTCTGCTCCTACCAGGGGCTTGACAATAGTCAAATTTTCGTTTCAACTTTGCAAACGCTCTAGCGGCTAAACTATTTGAACGAGGTGAGTTAAATAAATAGCATTGGTTAGATAATTTGTAGTGCTTTCAGAAAAGCCTTCAACCTTTCTTCTGCTGCTACCAGGGGCTTGGCAATAGTCAAATTTTCGTTTCAACTTTGCAAACGCTCTTGCGGCTAAACAATTTGTACGAGGTGAGTTAAATAAAAAGCATTGATTAGATAATTTGTAGTGTTTTCAGGAAAGCCTTCAATTTTTCTTCTACTTCTACTGGGGGGCTTGACAATAGTCAAATTTTCGTTTCAACTTTGCAAACGCTCTAGCGGCTAAACTGTTTGAACGAGGTGAGTTAAATAAAAAGCATTGGTTAGATAATTTGCAGTGCTTTCAGAAAAGCCTTCAAACTCTCTTCTGCTCCTACCAGGGGCTTGACAATAGTCAAATTTTCGTTTCAACTTTGCAAACGCTCTAGCGGATAAACTATTCGAACAAGGTGAGTTAAGCATAAAGCATTGTTTAGATAATTTGTAGTGCTTTCAGAAAAGCCTTCAACCTTTCTTCTGCTCCTACCAGGGGCTTGACAATAGTCAAATTTTCGTTTCAACTTTGCAAACGCTCTAGCGGCTAAACTATTTGAACGAGGTGAGTTAAATAAATAGCATTGGTTAGATAATTTGTAGTGCTTTCAGAAAAGCCTTCAACCTTTCTTCTGCTGCTACCAGGGGCTTGGCAATAGTCAAATTTTCGTTTCAACTTTGCAAACGCTCTTGCGGCTAAACAATTTGTACGAGGTGAGTTAAATAAAAAGCATTGGTTAAATAATTTGTAGTGCTTTCAGAAAAGCTTTCAACCTTTCTTCTGCTTCTACCAGGGGCTTGACACTGGTCAAATTTTTCGTTTCAACTTTGCAAACGCTCTAGCGGCTAAACTATTTGAACGAGGTAAGTTAAACATAAAGCATTGGTCAGATAATTTGTAGCGCTTTCAGAAAAGCCTTCAATCTTTCTTCTGTTCCTACCAGGGGCTTGACAATAGTCAAATTTTCGTTTCAACTTTGCAAACGCTCGAGCGGCTAATCTGTTTGAACGAGGTGAGTAAAATAAAAAGCATTGGTTAGATAATTTGTAGTGCTTTCAGGAAAGCCTTCAACCTTTCTCCTGCTCCTACCAGCGGCATTGGCAATAGTCAAATTTTCGTTTCATTTTGCAAACGCTCTAGCGGCTAAACAGTTTGAACGAGGTGAGTTAAATAAAAAGCATTGGTTAGATAATTTGTAGTGCTTTCAGGAAAGCCTTTAATTTTTCTTCTACTTCTACCAGGGGGCTTGACAATAGTCAAATTTTCGTTTCAACTTTGCAAACGCTCTAGCGGCTAAACTGTTTGAACGAGGTGAGTTAAATTAAAAGCATTGGATAGATAATTTGCAGTGCTTTCAGGAAGGGCTTCAATCTTTCTTCTGCTCTTACCAGGGGCTTGACAATAGTTAAATTTTCGTTTCAACTTTGCAAACGCTCTAGCGGCTAAACTGTTTGAACGAGGTGAGTTAAATAAATAGCATTGGTTAGATAATTTGTAGTGCTTTCAGGAAAGCTTTCAATCTTTCTTCTGCTCCTACCAGGGGCTTGACAATAGTCAAATTTTCGTTTCAACTTTGCAAACGCTCTAGCGGCTAAACTGTTTGAACGAGGTGAGTTAAATAAAAAGCATTGGTTAGATAATTTGTAGTGCTTTCAGAAAAGCTTTCAATCTTTCTTCTGCTCCTACCAGGGGCTTGGCAATAGTCAAATTTTCGTTTCATTTTGCAAACGCTCTAGCGGCTAAACTATTTGAACGAGGTAAGTTAAATAAAAAGCATTGGTTAGATAATTTGTAATGCTTTCAGGAAAGCCTTCAACCTTTCTCCTGCTCCTACCAGGGGCTTGACAATAGTCAAATTTTCGTTTCAACTTTGCAAACGCTCTAGCGGCTAAACTGTTTGAACGAGGTGAGTCAAACATAAAGCATTGGTTAGATAATTTGCAGTGCTTTCAGGAAAGCTTTCAACCTTTCTCCTGCTCCTACCTGGGGCTTGGCAATAGTCAAATTTTTGTTTCATTTTGCAAACGCTCTAGCGGCTAAACAGTTTGAACAAGGTGAGTTAAATAAAAAGCATTGATTAGATAATTTGTAGTGTTTTCAGGAAAGCCTTCAATTTTTCTTCTACTTCTACTGGGGGGCTTGACAATAGTCAAATTTTCGTTTCAACTTTGCAAACGCTCTAGCGGCTAAACTGTTTGAACGAGGTGAGTTAAATAAAAAGCATTGGTTAGATAATTTGCAGTGCTTTCAGAAAAGCCTTCAAACTCTCTTCTGCTCCTACCAGGGGCATGGCAATAGTCAAAATTTCGTTTCAACTTTGCAAACGCTCTAGCGGCTAAACTGTTTGAACAAGGTGAGTCAAACATAAAGCATTGGTTTGATAATTTGTAGTGCTTTCAGAAAAGCCTTCAACCTATCTTCTGCTCCTACCAGGGGCATGGCAATAGTCAAAATTTCGTTTCAACTTTGCGGCTAAACTGTTTGAACGAGGTGAGTTAAATAAAAAGCATTGGTTAGATATTTGTAGTGCTTTCAGAAAAGCCTTCAACCTTTCTTCTGTTCCTACCAGGGGCTTGACAATAGTCAAATTTTCGTTTCATTTTGCAACCGCCCTTGCGGCTAAACTATTTGTATGAGGTGAGTTAAATAAAGAGCATTGGTTAGATAATTTGTAGTGCTTTCAGAAAAGCCTTCAATCTTTCTTCTGCTCCTACCAGGGGCTTGGCAATAGTCAAATTTTCGTTTCATTTTGCAAACGCTCTAGCGGCTAAACTATTTGAACGAGGTGAGTTAGATAAAAAGCATTGGTTAGATAATTTGTAGTGCTTTTAGAAAAGCCTTCAACCTTTCTTCTACTCCTACCAGGGGCTTGACACTGGTCAAATTTTTCGTTTCAACTTTGCAAACGGTCTAGCGGCTAAACTATTTGAACGAGGTGAGTTAAATAAATATCATTGGTTAGATAATTTGTAGTGCTTTCAGAAAAGCCTTCAACCTTTCTTCTGTTCCTACCAGGGGCTTGGCAATAGTCCAGTTTTCGTTTCAACTTTGCAAACGCTCTTGCGGCTAAACTATTTGTACGAGGTGAGTTAAATAAAAAGCATTGGTTAAATAATTTGTAGTGCTTTCAGAAAAGCTTTCAACCTTTCTTCTGGTCCTACCAGGGGCTTGACAATAGTCAGATTTTCGTTTCAACTTTGCAAACGCTCTAGCGGCTAAATTATTTGAACGAGGCAAGTTAAACATAAAGCATTGTTTAGATAATTTGTAGTGCTTTCAGAAAAGTCTTCAACCTTTCTTCTGCTCCTACCAGGGGCTTGACAATAGTCAAATTTTCGTTTCAACTTTGCAAACGCTCTTGCGGCTAAACTATTTGTACGAGGTGAGTTAAATAAAAAGCATTGGTTAGATAATTTGTAGTGCTTTCAGAAAAGCCTTCAACCTTTCTTCTCCTGCTACCAGGGGCTTGACAATAGTCAAATTTTCGTTTCAACTTTGCAAACGCTCTAGCGGCTAAACTATTTGAGCGAGGTAAGTTAAACATAAAGCAATGTTTAGAAAATTTGTAGTGCTTTCAGAAAAGCCTTCAACCTTTCTTCTCCTGCTACCAGGGGCTTGACAATAGTTAAATTTTCGTTTCATTTTGCAAACGCTCTAGCGGCTAAACTGTTTGAACGAGGTGAGTTAAATAAATAGCATTGGTTAGATCATTTGTAGTGCTTTCAGAAAAGCCTTCAACCTTTCTTCTGCTGCTACCAGGGGCTTGGCAATAGTCAAATTTTCGTTTCAACTTTGCAAACGCTCTAGCTGCTAAACGGTTTGAACGAGGTGAGTTAAATAAATAGCATTGGTTAGATAATTTGTAGTGCTCTCAGAAAAGCCTTCAACCTTTCTTCTGCTGCTACCAGGGGCTTGGCAATAGGCAAATTTTCGTTTCAACTTTGCAAACGCTCTAGCGGATAAACTATTCGAGCAAGGTGAGTTAAGCATAAAGCATTGGTTAGATAATTTGCAGTGCTTTCAGAAAAGCCTTCAATTTTTCTTCTACTTCTACCAGGGGCTTGACAATAGTCAAATTTTCGTTTCATTTTGCAAACGCTCTAGCGGCTAAACTATTTGAACGAGGTGAGTTAAATAGCACTGGTTAGATAATTTGTAGTGCTTTTAGAAAAGCCTTCAATCTTTCTTCTGTTCCTACCAGGGGCTTGACAATAGTCAAATTTTCGTTTCAACTTTGCAAACGCTCTAGCGGATAAACTATTCGAACAAGGTGAGTTAAGCATAAAGCATTGTTTAGATAATTTGTAGTGCTTTCAGAAAAGCCTTCAACCTTTCTTCTGCTCCTACCAGGGGCTTGACAATAGTCAAATTTTCGTTTCAACTTTGCAAACGCTCTAGCGGCTAAACTATTTGAACGAGGTGAGTTAAATAAATAGCATTGGTTAGATAATTTGTAGTGCTTTCAGAAAAGCCTTCAACCTTTCTTCTGCTGCTACCAGGGGCTTGGCAATAGTCAAATTTTCGTTTCAACTTTGCAAACGCTCTTGCGGCTAAACAATTTGTACGAGGTGAGTTAAATAAAAAGCATTGGTTAAATAATTTGTAGTGCTTTCAGAAAAGCTTTCAACCTTTCTTCTGCTTCTACCAGGGGCTTGACACTGGTCAAATTTTTCGTTTCAACTTTGCAAACGCTCTAGCGGCTAAACTATTTGAACGAGGTAAGTTAAACATAAAGCATTGGTCAGATAATTTGTAGCGCTTTCAGAAAAGCCTTCAATCTTTCTTCTGTTCCTACCAGGGGCTTGACAATAGTCAAATTTTCGTTTCAACTTTGCAAACGCTCGAGCGGCTAATCTGTTTGAACGAGGTGAGTAAAATAAAAAGCATTGGTTAGATAATTTGTAGTGCTTTCAGGAAAGCCTTCAACCTTTCTCCTGCTCCTACCAGCGGCATTGGCAATAGTCAAATTTTCGTTTCATTTTGCAAACGCTCTAGCGGCTAAACAGTTTGAACGAGGTGAGTTAAATAAAAAGCATTGGTTAGATAATTTGTAGTGCTTTCAGGAAAGCCTTTAATTTTTCTTCTACTTCTACCAGGGGGCTTGACAATAGTCAAATTTTCGTTTCAACTTTGCAAACGCTCTAGCGGCTAAACTGTTTGAACGAGGTGAGTTAAATTAAAAGCATTGGATAAATAATTTGCAGTGCTTTCAGGAAGGGCTTCAATCTTTCTTCTGCTCTTACCAGGGGCTTGACAATAGTTAAATTTTCGTTTCAACTTTGCAAACGCTCTAGCGGCTAAACTGTTTGAACGAGGTGAGTTAAATAAATAGCATTGGTTAGATAATTTGTAGTGCTTTCAGGAAAGCTTTCAATCTTTCTTCTGCTCCTACCAGGGGCTTGACAATAGTCAAATTTTCGTTTCAACTTTGCAAACGCTCTAGCGGCTAAACTGTTTGAACGAGGTGAGTTAAATAAAAAGCATTGGTTAGATAATTTGTAGTGCTTTCAGAAAAGCCTTCAACCTTTCTTCTACTTCTACCAGGGGCTTGACAATAGTCAAATTTTTCGTTTCAACTTTGCAAACGCTCTTGCGGCTAAACTATTTGTATGAGGTGAGTTAAATAAAAAGCATTGGTTAGATAATTTGTAGTGCTTTCAGAAAAGCCTTCAATCTTTCTTCTGCTCCTACCAGGGGCTTGGCAATAGTCAAATTTTCGTTTCATTTTGCAAACGCTCTAGCGGCTAAACTATTTGAACGAGGTAAGTTAAATAAAAAGCATTGGTTAGATAATTTGTAATGCTTTCAGGAAAGCCTTCAACCTTTCTCCTGCTCCTACCAGGGGCTTGACAATAGTCAAATTTTCGTTTCAACTTTGCAAACGCTCTAGCGGCTAAACTGTTTGAACGAGGTGAGTCAAACATAAAGCATTGGTTAGATAATTTGCAGTGCTTTCAGGAAAGCCTTCAACCTTTCTCCTGCTCCTACCTGGGGCTTGGCAATAGTCAAATTTTTGTTTCATTTTGCAAACGCTCTAGCGGCTAAACAGTTTGAACAAGGTGAGTTAAATAAAAAGCATTGATTAGATAATTTGTAGTGTTTTCAGGAAAGCCTTCAATTTTTCTTCTACTTCTACTGGGGGGCTTGACAATAGTCAAATTTTCGTTTCAACTTTGCAAACGCTCTAGCGGCTAAACTGTTTGAACGAGGTGAGTTAAATAAAAAGCATTGGTTAGATAATTTGCAGTGCTTTCAGAAAAGCCTTCAAACTCTCTTCTGCTCCTACCAGGGGCATGGCAATAGTCAAAATTTCGTTTCAACTTTGCAAACGCTCTAGCGGCTAAACTGTTTGAACAAGGTGAGTCAAACATAAAGCATTGGTTTGATAATTTGTAGTGCTTTCAGAAAAGCCTTCAACCTCTCTTCTGCTCCTACCAGGGGCATGGCAATAGTCAAAATTTCGTTTCAACTTTGCAAACGCTCTAGCGTCTAAACTATTTGAACGAGGTGAGTCAAACATAAAGCATTGGTTAGATAATTTGTAGTGCTTTCAGGAAAGCCTTCAACCTTTCTCCTGCTCCTACCAGGGGCTTGGCAATAGTCAAATTTTCGTTTCAACTTTGCGGCTAAACTGTTTGAACGAGGTGAGTTAAATAAAAAGCATTGGTTAGATATTTGTAGTGCTTTCAGAAAAGCCTTCAACCTTTCTTCTGTTCCTACCAGGGGCTTGACAATAGTCAAATTTTCGTTTCATTTTGCAACCGCCCTTGCGGCTAAACTATTTGTATGAGGTGAGTTAAATAAAGAGCATTGGTTAGATAATTTGTAGTGCTTTCAGAAAAGCCTTCAATCTTTCTTCTGCTCCTACCAGGGGCTTGGCAATAGTCAAATTTTCGTTTCATTTTGCAAACGCTCTAGCGGCTAAACTATTTGAACGAAGTAAGTTAAATAAAAAGCATTGGTTAGATAATTTATAATGCTTTCAGGAAAGCCTTCAACCTTTTTCCTGCTCCTACCATGGGCTTGACAATAGTCAAATTTTCGTAGTGCTTTCAGAAAAGCCTTCGACCTTTCTTCTGCTCCTACCAGGGGCTTGACAATAGTCAAATTTTCGTTTCAACTTTGCAAACGCTCTAGCGGCTAAACTATTTGTACGAGGTGAGTTAAATAAAAAGCATTGGTTAGACAATTTGTAGTGCTCTCAGAAAAGCCTTCAACCTTTCTTCTGCTCCTACCAGGGGCTTGACAATAGTCAAATTTTCGTTTCATTTTGCAAACGCTCTAGCGGCTAAACTATTTGAACGAGGTAAGTTAAATAAAAAGCATTGGTTAGATAAATTGTTCTGCTCCTACCAGGGGCATGGCAATAGTCAAAATTTCGTTTCAACTTTGCAAACGCTCTAGCGGCTAAACTGTTTGAACAAGGTGAGTCAAACATAAAGCATTGGTTAGATAATTTGTAGTGCTTTCAGAAAAGCCTTCAACCTTTCTTCTGTTCCTACCAGGGGCTTGACAATAGTCAAATTTTCGTTTCATTTTGCAAACGCTCTATCGGCTAAACTATTTGAACGAGGTGAGTTAAATAAAAAGCATTGGTTAGATAATTTGCAGTGCTTTCAGAAAAGCCTTCAACCTTTCTTCTGTTCCTACCAGGGGCTTGACAATAGTCAAATTTTCGTTTCATTTTGCAAACGCTCTATCGGCTAAACTATTTGAACGAGGTGAGTTAAATAAAAAGCATTGGTTAGATAATTTGCAGTGCTTTCAGAAAAGCCTTCAACCTTTCTTCTACTTCTACCAGGGGCTTGACAATAGTCAAATTTTCGTTTCAACTTTGCAAACGCTCTAGCGGCTAAACTGTTTGAACGAGGTGAGTTAAATAAATAGCATTGGTTAGATAATTTGTAGTGCTTTCAGAAAAGCCTTCAACCTTTCTTCTGTTCCTACCAGGGGCATGGCAGTAGTCAAATTTTCGTTTCAACTTTGCAAACGCTCTAGCGGATAAACTATTTGAACAAGGTGAGTTAAACATAAAGCATTGGTTAGATAATTTGTAGTGCTTTCAGAAAAGCCTTCAACCTTTCTTCTGTTCCTACCAGGGGCATGGCAATAGTCAAAATTTCGTTTCAACTTTGCAAACGCTCTAGCGGCTAAACTGTTTGAACAAGGTGAGTCAAACATAAAGCATTGGTTAGATAATTTGTAGTGCTTTCAGAAAAGCTTTCAACCTTTCTTCTGTTCCTACCAGGGGCTTGACAATAGTCAAATTTTCGTTTCATTTTGCAAACGCTCTATCGGCTAAACTATTTGAACGAGGTGAGTTAAATAAAAAGCATTGGTTAGATAATTTGCAGTGCTTTCAGAAAAGCCTTCAACCTTTCTTCTACTTCAACCAGGGGCTTGACAATAGTCAAATTTTCGTTTCAACTTTGCAAACGCTCTAGCGGCTAAACTGTTTGAGCGAGGTGAGTTAAATAAATAGCATTGGTTAGATAATTTGTAGTGCTTTCAGAAAAGCCTTCAACCTTTCTTCTGTTCCTACCAGGGGCTTGACAATAGTCAAATTTTCGTTTCATTTTGCAAACGCTCTAGCGGCTAAACTATTTGAACGAGGTGAGGTAAATAAAAAGCATTGGTTAGATAATTTGTAGTGCTTTCAGAAAAGCCTTCAACCTTTCTTCTGTTCCTACCAGGGGCTTGACAATAGTCAAATTTTTCGTTTCAACTTTGCAAACGCTCTAGCTGCTAAACTATTTGAACGAGGTGAGTTAAATAAATAGCATTGGTTAGATAATTTGTAGTGCTTTCAGAAAAGCCTTCAACCTTTCTTCTACTTCTACCAGGGGCTTGACACTGGTCAAATTTTTAGTTTCAACTTTGCAAACGCTCTAGCGGCTAAACTATTTGAACGAGGTGAGTTAAATAAATATCATTTGTAAGATAATTTAAAGGAGGATGGAGTCATGTGTAGAAGTTCACGCAAGTGAGGAAAGTTCTCTGATCGCCATTCACTTGGGAGTGGCCAGAAACGATTCTTTTACATATGACTCAAGCAGCTCACGACTTCCGGTCTCTGACCAAGTATCCTCTGGGTAGCCTAAGAACATCCGTTTGAAGGCGAGCTAAAGTGAGAAGGCGAAAAATCCCCTACTTAGGGTTGTGCGCTGGGTTTGGGACCCGCCACGTAAAAAACCGCACCAATGAAAACCAACAATCAGCCTCGGATGAGAGCCCCCCCTTTTGATGACGACCATGGCAAGCGAAATAAGGACTACGAATTGAGGGCATGCACCTGGAATGTCCGGTCCCTTAATTGGGAAGGTGCCGCTGCCCAGCTGGTTGATGTCCTCGTGAAAATAAAGGCTGACATCACCGCCGTCCAAGAAATGCGATGGACGGGACAAGGACAGAGACGAGTAGGTCCTTGTGACATCTACTACAGTGGCCATATAAAGGAGCGCAAGTTTGGTGTTGGATTCGTGGTGGGAGAGAGACTCCGTCGCCGAGTACTATCATTCACTCCGGAGAATGAACGTCTAGCCACAATCCGCATCAAAGCGAGGTTCTTCAACATATCGCTGATTTGCGCCCACGCCCCGACGGAAGAGAAGGACGATATGACCAAAGATGCCTTTTATGAGTGCTTGGAGCGCACTTATGAGAGATGCCCCCGCCACGATGTCAAAATCGTGCTTGGCGACTTCAACGCCAGGGTGGGCAAAGAAGGTATCTTTGGCACTACGGTCGGTAAATTCAGCCTCCACGAGGAAACATCCCCAAATGGGTTGAGGCTGATCGACTTCGCCGGGGCCCGAAATATGGTTATCTGTAGTACTAGATTCCAGCATAAGAAGATACATCAAGCTACCTGGCTGTCTCCGGATCGAAAAACCACCAACCAGATCGATCATGTTGTGATAGACGGAAGACACGTCTCCAGTGTTTTAGATGTGCGTGCGCTCCGAGGTCCTAACATCGACTCGGATCACTATATTGTTGCAGCCAAAATTCGCACCCGCCTCTGTGCAGCAAAAAACGCACGCCAACAAACACAAGGAAGGTTCGACGTCGAGAAGCTGCAATCACAACGGACAGCCGAACGGTTTTCTACTCGGCTTGCACTCCTGCTCTCTGAGAGCACTCGTCAACAACTCGGTATAAGGGAACTGTGGGACGGCATCTCAAACTCCTTACGTACAGCTGCAACCGAAACCATTGGTTTTCGGAAAGTGCAAAAGAACAGCTGGTACGACGAGGAGTGCCGTGTCGCAGCGGAGAGAAAACAGGCTGCCTACCTCGCAACGTTACGATCGACCACAACACGTGCGGGATGGGATAGATACCGAGAGTTGAAGAGGGAAGCAAGACGCATTTGTAGACAGAAAAAGAAAGAGGCCGAAATGCGTGAGTACGAAGAGCTTGATAAGCTGGCCAACAGGGGTAATGCTCGAAAATTCTACGAAAAGATGCGGCGGCTTACAGAAGGTTTCAAGACCGGAGCATACTCTTGTAGAACCCCCAAAGGTGATCTAGTCACCGATGCCCAAAGCATACTTAAATTATGGAGGGAACACTTCTCCAGCCTGCTGAATGGCAGTGAACGTACAACGCCAGGAGAAGGCGAACCCGATTCCCCAATCGATGACGATGGAGCAGACGTTCCATTGCCCGACCATGAAGAAGTTCGAATAGCAATTGCCCGCCTGAAGAACAACACAGCGGCAGGGGCCGACGGATTGCCGGCCGAGCTATTCAAACACGGCGGCGAAGAACTGGTTAGGAGCATGCATCAGCTTCTTTGTAAAATATGGTCGGACGAAAGCATGCCCAACGATTGGAATTTAAGTGTGCTATGCCCAATCCATAAAAAAGGAGACCCCACAATCTGCGCCAACTACCGTGGGATTAGCCTCCTCAACATCGCATATAAGGTTCTGTCGAGCGTATTGTGTGAAAGATTAAAGCCCACCGTCAACAAACTGATTGGGCCTTATCAGTGTGGCTTTAGACCTGGTAAATCAACCACCGACCAGATATTCACCATGCGCCAAATCTTGGAAAAGACCCGTGAAAGGAGAATCGACACACACCACCTCTTCGTCGATTTCAAAGCTGCTTTCGACAGCACGAAAAGGAGCTGCCTCTATGCCGCGATGTCTGAATTTGGTATCCCCGAAAAACTAATACGGCTGTGTAAACTGACGCTGAGCAACACACAAAGCTCCGTCAGGATCGGGAAGGACCTCTCCGAGCCGTTCGATACCAAACGAGGTTTCAGACAAGGCGACTCCCTATCGTGCGACTTTTTCAACCTGCTTCTGGAGAAAATAGTTCGAGCTGCAGAACTCAACAGAGAAGGTACCATCTTCTATAAGAGTGTACAACTGCTGGCGTATGCCGATGATATTGATATCATCGGCCTCAACACCCGCGCCGTTAGTTCTGCTTTCTCCAGACTGGATAAGGAAGCAAAAGAAATGGGTCTGGCAGTGAACGAGGGCAAGACGAAATATCTCCTGTCATCAAACAAACAGTCGTCGCACTCGCGACTTGGCACTCACGTCACTGTTGACAGTCATAACTTTGAAGTTGTAGATAATTTCGTCTATCTTGGAACCAGCGTAAACACCACCAACAATGTCAGCCTGGAAATCCAACGCAGGATTACTCTTGCCAACAGGTGCTACTTTGGACTGAGTAGGCAATTGAAAAGTAAAGTCCTCTCTCGACGAACAAAAGCCAAACTCTATAAGTCGCTCATAATTCCCGTCCTGCTGTACGGTGCAGAGGCTTGGACGATGACAACAACCGATGAGTCGACCTTAAGAGTTTTCGAGAGAAAAGTTCTGCGAAAGATTTATGGTCCTTTGCGCGTTGGCCACGGCGAATATCGCATTCGATGGAACGATGAGCTGTACGAGATATACGACGACATTGACATAGTTCAGCGAATTAAAAGACAGCGGCTACGCTGGCTAGGTCATGTTGTCCGGATGGATGAAAACACTCCAGCTCTGAAAGTATTCGACGCAGTACCCGCCGCGGGAAGCAGAGGAAGAGGAAGACCTCCACTCCGTTGGAAGGACCAAGTGGAGAGGGACCTGGCTTCGCTTGGAATATCCAATTGGCGCCAAGTAGCGAAGAGAAGAAACGACTGGCGCGCTGTTGTTGACTCGGCTATAATCGCGTAAGCGGTGCCTACGCCAGTAAAGAAGAAGAAGAAGAAGATAATTTAAAGGGCTTTCAGGAAAGTCTTCAATCTTTCTTCTACTTCTACCATGGGCTTGACAATAGTCAAATTTTCGTTTCAACTTTGCAAACGCTATAGCGGCTAAACTATTTGAACGAGGTGAGTTAAATAAAAAGCGTTGGTTAGATAATTTGCAGTGCTTTCAGGAAAGGCTTCAATCTTTCTTTTGCTCCTACCAGGGGCTTGACAATAGTCAAATTTTCGTTTCAACTTTGCAAACGCTCTAATGGCTAAACTATTTGTACGAGGTGAGTTAAATTAATAGCATTTGTTAGATAATTTGCAGTGCTCTCAGAAAAGCTTTCAACCTTTCTTCTGCTCCTACCAGGGGCTTGACAATAGTCAGATTTTCGTTTCAACTTTGCAAACGCTCTAGCGGCTAAACTATTTGAACGAGGTAAGTTAAACATAAAGCATTGTTTAGATAATTTGTAGTGCTTTCAGAAAAGCCTTCAACCTTTCTTCTGCTCCTACCAGGGGCTTGACAATAGTCAAATTTTCGTTTCAACTTTGCAAACGCTCTTGCGGCTAAACTATTTGTACGAGGTGAGTTAAATAAAATGCATTGGTTACATAATTTGTAGTGCTTTCAGAAAAGCCTTCAACCTTTCTTCTCCTGCTACCAGGGGCTTGACAATAGTCAAATTTTCGTTTCATTTTGCAAACGCTCTAGCGGCTAAACTGTTTGAACGAGGTGAGTTAAATAAATAGCATTGGTTAGATAATTTGTAGTGCTTTCAGAAACGCCTTCAACCTTTCTTCTGCTGCTACCAGGGGCTTGGCAATAGTCAAATTTTCGTTTCAACTTTGCAAACGCTCTAGCTGCTAAACTGTTTGAACAAGGTGAGTCAAACATAAAGCATTGGTTAGATAATTTGTAGTGCTTTCAGGAAAGCCTTTAATTTTTCTTCTACTTCTACCAGGGGCATGGAAATAGTCAAAATTTCGTTTCAACTTTGCAAACGCTCTAGCGGCTAAACTGTTTGAACAAGGTGAGTCAAACATAAAGCATTGGTTAGATAATTTGTAGTGCTTTCAGAAAAGCTTTCAACCTTTTTTCTGTTCCTACCAGGGGCTTGACAATAGTAAAATTTTCGTTTCATTTTGCAAACGCTCTAGCGGCTAAACTATTTGAACGGGGTGAGTTAAATAAAAAGCATTGGTTAGATAATTTGTAGTGCTTTCAGAAAAGCCTTCAACCTTTCTTCTACTTCTACAAGAGGCTTGACATTTTGCTAACGCTCTAGCGGCTAAACAATTTGAACGATGTAAGTTAAATAAAAAGCATTGGTTAGATAATTTGTAGTGCTTTCAGAAAAGCCTTCTGCTCCTACCAGGGGCATGGCAATAGTCAAATTTTTCGTTTCAACTTTGCATACGCTCTAGCGGCTAAACTGTTTGAACAAGGTGAGTCAAACATAAAGCATTGGTTAGATAATTTGTAGTGCTTTCAGAAAAGCCTTCAACCTTTCTTCTGTTCCTACCAGGGGCTTGACAATAGTCAAATTTTCGTTTCATTTTGCAAACGCTCTAGCGGCTAAACTATTTGAACGAGGTGAGTTAAATAAAAAGCATTGGTTAGATAATTTGTAGTGCTTTCAGGAAAGCCTTCAATCTTTCTTCTGCTCCTACCAGGGGCTTGACAATAGTCAAATTTTCGTTTCACCTTTGCAAACGCTCTAGCGGCTAAACTGTTTAAACGAGGTGAGTTAAATAAAAAGCATTGGTTAGATAATTTGTAGTGCTTTCAGGAAAGCCTTCAACCTTTCTCCTGCTCCTACCAGGGGCTTGACAATAGTCAAATTTTCGTTTCATTTTGCAAACGCTCTAGCGGCTAAACTGTTTGAACGAGGTGGGTTAAATAAAAAGCATTGGTTAGATAATGTGCAGTGTTTTCAGAAAATTCTTTAATTTTTCTTTTGCTCCTACCAGGGGCTTGACAATAGTCAAATTTTCGTTTCAACTTTACAAACGCTCTAGCGGCTAAACTATTTGAACGAGGTGAGTTCAATAAATAGCATTGGTTAGATAATTTGTAGTGCTTTCAGAAAAGCCTTCAACCTTTCTTCTGTTCCTACCAGGGGCTTGACAATAGTCAAATTTTCGTTTCAACTTTGCAAACGCTCTAGCGGCTAAACTGTTTAAACGAGGTGAGTTAAATAAAAAGCATTGGTTATATAATTTGTAGTGCTTTCAAGAAAGCCTTCAACCTTTCTCCTGCTCCTACCAGGGGCTTGACAATAGTCAAATTTTCGTTTCATTTTGCAAACGCTCTAGCGGCTAAACTGTTTGAACGAGGTGGGTTAAATAAAAAGCATTGGTTAGATAATTTGCAGTGCTTTCAGAAAAGCCTTCAATTTTTCTTCTACTTCTACCAGGGGCTTGACAATAGTCTAATTTTCGTTTCATTTTGCAAACGCTCTAGCGGCTAAACTGTTTGAACGAGGTGGGTTAAATAAAAAGCATTGGTTAGATAATTTGCAGTGCTTTCAGAAAAGCCTTCAATTTTTCTTCTGCTCCTACCAGGGGCTTGACAATAGTCAAATTTTCGTTTCAACTTTGCAAACGCTCTAGCGGCTAAACTATTTGAACGAGGTGAGTTCAATAAATAGCATTGGTTAGATAATTTGTAGTGCTTTCAGAAAAGCCTTCAACCTTTCTTCTGTTCCTACCAGTGGCTTGACAATAGTCAAATTTTCGTTTAATTTTGCAAACGCTCTAGCGGCTAAACTGTTTGAACGAGGTGAGTTAAATAAAAAGCATTGGTTAGATAATTTGTAGTGCTTTCAGGAAAGCCTTCAACCTTTCTCCTGCTCCTACCAGGGGCTTGACAATAGTCAAATTTTCGTTTCATTTTGCAAACGCTCTAGCGGCTAAACTGTTTGAACGAGGTTTGTTAAATAAAAAGCATTGGTTAGATAATTTGCAGTGCTTTCAGGAAAGGCTTCAATCTTTCTTCTGCTCTTACCAGGGGCTTGACAATAGTCAAATTTTCGTTTCACCTTTGCAAACGCTCTAGCGGCTAAACTGTTTGAACGAGGTGAGTTAAATAAAAAGCATTGGTTAGATAATTTGTAGTGCTTTCAGAAAAGCTTTCAACCTTTCTTCTTTTCCTACCAGGGGCTTGACAATAGTCAAATTTTCGTTTCATTTTGCAAACGCTCTAGCGGCTAAACTATTTGAACGAGGTGAGTTAAATCAAAAGCGTTGGTTAGATAATTTACAGTGCTTTCAGGAACGGCTTCAATCTTTCTTCTGCTCCTACCAGGGGCTTGACAATAGTCAAATTTTCGTTTCACCTTAGCAAACGCTCTAGCGGCTAAACTGTTTGAACGAGGTGAGTTAAATAAAAAGCATTGGTTAGATAATTTGTAGTGCTTTCAGAAAAGCCTTCAATCTTTCTTCTGCTCCTACCAGGGGCTTGACAATAGTCAAATTTTCGTTTCACCTTTGCAAACGCTCTAGCGGCTAAACTGTTTGAACGAAGTGAGTTAAATAAAAAGCATTGGTTAGATAATTTGTAGTGCTTTCAGAAAAGCCTTCAATCTTTCTTCTGCTCCTACCAGGGGCTTGACAATAGTCAAATTTTCGTTTCAACTTGGCAAACGCTCTAGCGGCTAAACTGTTTAAACGAGGTAAGTTAAATAAAAAGCATTGGTTAGATAATTTGTAGTGCTTTCAGGAAAGCCTTCAACCTTTCTTCTGCTCCTACCAGGGGCTTGGCAATAGTCAAATTTTTGTTTCATTTTGCAAACGCTCTAGCGGCTAAACAGTTTGAACGAGGTGAGTTAAATCAAAAGCATTGGTTAGATAATTTGTAGTGCTTTCAGGAAAGCCTTCAACCTTTCTTCCGCTCCTACCAGGGGCTTGGCAATAGTCAAATTTTCGTTTCATTTTGCAAACGCTCTAGCGGCTAAACTGTTTGAACGAGGTGAGTTATATAAAAAGCATAGGTTAGATAATTTGTAGTGCTTTCAGGAAAGCCTTCAACCTTTCTCCTGCTCCTACCAGGGGCTTGGCAATAGTCAAATTTTTGTTTCATTTTGCAAACGCTCTAGCGGCTAAACAGTTTGAACGAGGAGAGTTAAATAAAAAGCATTGGTTAGATAATTTGTAGTGCTTTCAGGAAAGCCTTCAACCTTTCTCCTGCTCCTTCCAGGGGCTTGACAATAGTCAAATTTTCGTTTCAACTTTGCAAACGCTCTAGCGGCTAAACAATTTGAACGAGGTAAGTTAAATAAAAAGCATTGGTTAGATAATTTGTAGTGCTTTCAGAAAAGCCTTCTGCTCCTACCAGGGGCATGGCAATAGTCAAATTTTTCGTTTCAACTTTGCAAACGCTCTAGCGGCTAAACTGTTTGAACGAGGTGAGTTAAATAAAAAGCATTGGTTAGATAATTTGTAGTGCTTTCAGGAAAGCCTTCAACCTTTCTTCTGCTCCTACCAGGGGCTTGGCAATAGTCAAATTTTTGTTTCATTTTGCAAACGCTCTAGCGGCTAAAGAGTTTGAACGAGGTGAGTTAAATCAAAAGCATTGGTTAGATAATTTGTAGTGCTTTCAGGAAAGCCTTCAACCTTTCTTCTGCTCCTACCAGGGGCTTGGCAATAGTCAAATTTTCGTTTCATTTTGCAAACGCTCTAGCAGCTAAACTGTTTGAACGGGGTGAGTTAAATAAAAAGCATTGGTTAGATAATTTGTAGTGCTTTCAGGGAAGCCTTCAATCTTTCTTCTGCTCCTACCGGGGGCTTGACAATAGTCAAATTTTCGTTTCAACTTTGCAAACGCTCTAGCGGCTAAACTATTTGAACGAGGTGAGTTCAATAAATAGCATTGGTTAGATAATTTGTAGTGCTTTCAGAAAAGCCTTCAACCTTTCTTCTGTTCCTACCAGGGGCTTGACAATAGTCAAATTTTCGTTTCAACTTTGCAAACGCTTTAGCGGCTAAACTGTTTAAACGAGGTGAGTTAAATAAAAAGCATTGGTTAGATAATTTGTAGTGCTTTCAGGAAAGCCTTCAACCTTTCTCCTGCTCCTACCAGGGGCTTGACAATAGTCAAATTTTCGTTTCATTTTGCAAACGCCCTAGCGGCTAAACTGTTTGAACGAGGTGGGTTAAATAAAAAGCATTGGTTAGATAATTTGCAGTGCTTTCAGAAAAGCCTTCAATTTTTCTTCTACTTCTACCAGGGGCTTGACAATAGTCTAATTTTCGTTTCTACTTTGCAAACGCACTAGGGGCTAAACTATTTGAACGAGGTGAGTTAAATCAAAAGACGGCTTCAATCTTTCTTTTGCTCCTACCAGGGGCTTGACAATAGTCCAATTTTCGTTTCACCTTTGCAAACGCTCTAGCGGCTAAACTGCTTGAACGAGGTGAGTTAAATAAAAAGCATTGGTTAGATAATTTGTAGTGCTTTCAGAAAAGCCTTCAACCTTTCTTCTGTTCCTACCAGGGGCTTGACAATAGTCAAATTTTCGTTTCATTTTGCGAACGCTCTAGCGGCTAAACTATTTGAACGAGGTGAGTTAGATAAAAAGCATTGGTTAGATAATTTGTAGTGCTTTCAGAAAAGCCTTCAACCTTTCTTCTGTTCCTACCAGGGGCTTGACAATAGTCAAATTTTCGTTTCAACTTTGCAAACGCTCTAGCGGCTAAACTGTTTGAACGAGGTGAGTTAAATAAAAAGCATTGGTTAGATAATTTGTAGTGCTTTCAGGAAAGCCTTCAACCTTTCTCCTGCTCCTACCAGGGGCTTGGCAATAGTCAAATTTTTGTTTCATTTTGCAAACGCTCTAGCGGCTAAACAGTTTGAACGAGGTGAGTTAAATAAAAAGCATTGGTTAGATAATTTGCAGTGCTTTCAGAAAAGCCTTCAATTTTTCTTCTACTTCTACCAGGGGCTTGACAATAGTCTAATTTTCGTTTCTACTTTGCAAACGCACTAGGGGCTAAACTATTTGAACGAGGTAAGTTAAATCAAAAGACGGCTTCAATCTTTCTTTTGCTCCTACCAGGGGCTTGACAATAGTCCAATTTTCGTTTCACCTTTGCAAACGCTCTAGCGGCTAAACTGTTTGAACGAGGTGAGTTAAATAAAAAGCATTGGTTAGATAATTTGTAGTGCTTTCAGAAAAGCCTTCAACCTTTCTTCTGTTCCTACCAGGGGCTTGACAATAGTCAAATTTTCGTTTCATTTTGCAAACGCTCTAGCGGCTAAACTATTTGAACGAGGTGAGTTAGATAAAAAGCATTGGTTAGATAATTTGTAGTGCTTTCAGAAAAGCCTTCAACCTTTCTTCTGTTCCTACCAGGGGCTTGACAATAGTCAGATTTTCGTTTCAACTTTGCAAACGGTCTAGCGGCTAAACTGTTAGAACGAGGTGAGTTAAATAAAAAGCATTGGTTAGATAATTTGCAGTGCTTTCAGGAAAGGCTTCAATCTTTCTTCTGCTCCTACCAGGGGCTTGACAATAGTCAAATTTTCGTTTCAACTTTGCAAACGCTCTAGCGGCTAAACTGTTTGAACGAGGTGAGTTAAATAAATAGCATTGGTTAGATAATTTGTAGTGCTTTCAGAAAAGCCTTCAACCTCTCTTCTGCTCCTACCAGGGGCATGGCAATAGTCAAAATTTCGTTTCAACTTTGCAAACGCTCTAGCGGCTAAACTGTTTGAACAAGGTGAAACAAACATAAAGCATTGGTTAGATAATTTGTAGTGCTTTCAGAAAAGCCTTCCATCTTTCTCCTTCTCCTACCAGGGGCTTGACAATAGTCAAATTTTCGTTCAACTTTGCAAACGCTCTAGCGGCTAAACTGTTTGAAGAAGGTGAGTTAAATAAAAAGCAATGGTTAGATAATTTGCAGTGCTTTCAGAAAAGCCTTCAATTTTTCTTCTACTTCTACCAGGGGCTTGACAATAGTCAAATTTTCGTTTCAACTTTGCAAACGCTCTAGCGGCTAAACTATTTGAACGAGGTGAGTTAAATCAAAAGCGTTGGTTAGATAATTTGTAGTGCTTTCAGGAACGGCTTCAATCTTTCTTCTGCTCCTACCAAGGGCTTGACAATAGTCAAATTTTCGTTTCAACTTTGCAAACGCCCTAGCGGCTAAACTGTTTGAACGAGGTGAGTTAAATAAAAAGCATTGGTTAGATAATTTGTAGTGCTTTCAGGAAAGCCTTCAACCTTTCTTCTGTTCCTACCAGGGGCTTGACAATAGTCAAATTTTTCGTTTCAACTTTGCAAACGCTCTAGCGGCTAAACTCTTTGAACGAGGTGAGTTAAATAAAAAGCACTGGTTAGATAATTTGTAGTGATTTCAGGAAAGCCTTCAACCTTTCTCCTGCTCCTACCAGGGGCTTGGCAATAGTCAAATTTTCGTTTCATTTTGCAAACGCTCTAGCGGCTAAACTGTTTGAACGAGGTGAGTTAGATAAAAAGCATTGGTTAGATAATTTGTAGTGATTTCAGGAAAAGCTTCAATCTTTCTTCTGCTCCTACCAGGGGCTTGACAATAGTAAAATTTTTCGTTTCAACTTTGCAAACGCTCTAGCGGCTAAACTATTTAAACGAGGTGAGTCAAACATAAAGCATTGGTTAGATAAATTGTAGTGCTTTCAGAAAAGCCTTCAACCTTTCTTTTGCTCCTACCAGGGGCTTGACAATAGTCAAATTTTCGTTTCAACTTTGCAAACACTCTTGCGGCTAAACTATTTGTACGAGGTGAGTTAAATAAAAAGCATTGGTTAGATAATTTGTAGTGCTTTCAGAAAAGCTTTCAATCTTTCTTCTGCTCCTACCAGGGGCTTGACAATAGTCAAATTTTCGTTTCAACTTTGCAAACGCTCTAGCGGCTAAACTGTTTGAACGAGGTGAGTTAAATAAAAAGCATTGGTTAGATAATTTGTAGTGCTTTCAGGAAAGCCTTCAACCTTTCTTCTGCTCCTACCAGGGGCTTGGCAATAGTCAAATTTGCGTTTCATTTTGCAAACGCTCTAGCGGCTCGGCTAAACTATTTGAACGAGGTGAAACAAACATATAGCATTGGTTAGATAACTTGTAGTGCTTTCAGAAAAGCCTTCAATCTTTCTTCTGCTCCTACCAGGGGCTTGAGAATAGTCAAATTTTCGTTTCAACTTTGCAAACGCTCTAGCGGCTAAACTGTTTGAACGAGGTGAGTTAAATCAAAAGACGGCTTCAATCTTTCTTCTGCTCCTACCAGGGGCTTGACAATAGTCAAATTTTCGTTTCACGTTTGCAAACTGTTTGAACGAGGTGAGTTAAATCAAAAGACGGCTTCAATCTTTCTTCTGCTCCTACCAGGGGCTTGACAATAGTCAAATTTTCGTTTCACGTTTGCAAACGCTCTAGCGGCTAAACTGTTTGAACGAGGTGAGTTAAATAAAAAGCATTAGTTAGATAATTTGTAGTGCTTTCAGAAAAGCCTTCAACCTTTCTTCTGTTCCTACCAGGGGCTTGACAATAGTCAAATTTTCGTTTCATTTTGCAAACGCTCTAGCGGCTAAACTATTTGAACGAGGTGAGTCAAACATAAAGCATTGGTTAGATAATTTGTAGTGCTTTCAGAAAAGCCTTCAACCTTTCTTCTGTTCCTACCAGGGGCTTGACAATAGTCAAATTTTCGTTTCAACTTTGCAAACGCTCTAGCGGCTAAACTGTTTCAACGAGGTGAGTTAAATCAAAAGACGGCTTCAATCTTTCTTCTGCTCCTACCAGGGGCTTGACAATAGTCAAATTTTCGTTTCACGTTTGCAAACGCTCTAGCGGCTAAACTGTTTGAACGAGGTGAGTTAAATAAAAAGCATTGGTTAGATAATTTGTAGTGCTTTCAGAAAAGCCTTCAATCTTTCTTCTGCTCCTACCAGGGGCTTGACAATAGTCAAATTTTCGTTTCATTTTGCAAACGCTCTAGCGGCTAAACTATTTGAACGAGGTGAGTTAGATAAAAAGCATTGGTTAGATAATTTGTAGTGCTTTCAGAAAAGCCTTCAACCTTTCTTCTGTTCCTACCAGGGGCTTGACAATAGTCAAATTTTCGTTTCAACTTTGCAAACGCTCTAGCGGCTAAACTGTTTCAACGAGGTGAGTTAAATGAAAAGCATTGGTTAGATAATTTGTAGTGCTTTCAGGAAAGCCTTCAACCTTTCTCCTGCTCCTACCAGGGGCTTGGCAATAGTCAAATTTTTGTTTCATTTTGCAAACGCTCTAGCGGCTAAACAGTTTGAACGAAGTGAGTTAAATAAAAAGCATTGGTTAGATAATTTGTAGTGCTTTCAGAAAAGCCTTTAATTTTTCTTCAACTTCTACCAGGGGGCTTGACAATAGTCAAATTTTCGTTTCAACTTTGCAAACGCTCTAGCGGCTAAACTGTTTGAACGAGGTGAGTTAAATAAAAAGCATTGGTTAGATAATTTGCAGTGCTTTCAGAAAAGCCTTCAACCTCTCTTCTGCTCCTACCAGGGGCATGGCAATAGTCAAAATTTCGTTTCAACTTTGCAAACGCTCTAGCGGCTAAACTGTTTGAAGAAGGTGAGTTAAATAAAAGCATTGGTTAGATAATTTGCAGTGCTTTCAGAAAAGCCTTCAATTTTTCTTCTACTTCTACCAGGGGCTTGACAATAGTCAAATATTCGTTTCAACTTTGCAAACGCTCTAGCGGCTAAACTATTTGAACGAGGTGAGTTAAATCAAAAGCGTTGGTTAGATAATTTGCAGTGCTTTCAGGAACGGCTTCAATCTTTCTCCTGCTCCTACCAGGGGCTTGACAATAGTCAAATTTTCGTTTCAACTTTGCAAACGCTCTAGCGGCTAAACTGTTTGAAGAAGGTGAGTTAAATAAAAGCATTGGTTAGATAATTTGCAGTGCTTTCAGAAAAGCCTTCAATTTTTCTTCTACTTCTACCAGGGGCTTGACAATAGTCAAATATTCGTTTCAACTTTGCAAACGCTCTAGCGGCTAAACTATTTGAACGAGGTGAGTTAAATCAAAAGCGTTGGTTAGATAATTTGCAGTGCTTTCAGGAACGGCTTCAATCTTTCTTCTGCTCCTACCAGGGGCTTGACAATAGTCAAATTTGCGTTTCACGTTTGCAAACGCTCTAGCGGCTAAACTGTTTGAACGAGGTGAGTTAAATAAAAAGCATTAGTTAGATAATTTGTAGTGCTTTCAGAAAAGCCTTCAATCTTTCTTCTGCTCCTACCAGGGGCTTGACAATAGTCAAATTTTCGTTTCATTTTGCAAACGCTCTAGCGGCTAAACTATTTGAACGAGGTGAGTTAGATAAAAAGCATTGGTTAGATAATTTGTAGTGCTTTCAGAAAAGCCTTCAACCTTTCTTCTGTTCCTACCAGGGGCTTGACAATAGTCAAATTTTCGTTTCAACTTTGCAAACGCTCTAGCGGCTAAACTGTTTCAACGAGGTGAGTTAAATGAAAAGCATTGGTTAGATAATTTGTAGTGCTTTCAGGAAAGCCTTCAACCTTTCTCCTGCTCCTACCAGGGGCTTGGCAATAGTCAAATTTTTGTTTCATTTTGCAAACGCTCTAGCGGCTAAACAGTTTGAACGAGGTGAGTTAAATAAAAAGCATTGGTTAGATAATTTGTAGTGCTTTCAGAAAAGCCTTCAATCTTTCTTCTACTTCTACCAGGGGCTTGACAATAGTCAAATTTTCGTTTCAACTTTGCAAACGCTCTAGCGGCTAAACTGTTTGAACGAGGTGAGTTAAATAAAAAGCATTGGTTAGATAATTTGTAGTGCTTTCAGAAAAGCCTTCAACCTCTCTTCTGCTCCTACCAGGGGCATGGCAATAGTCAAAATTTCGTTTCAACTTTGCAAACGCTCTAGCGGCTAAACTGTTTGAACGAGGTGAGTTAAATAAAAGCATTGGTTAGATAATTTGCAGTGCTTTCAGAAAAGCCTTCAATTTTTCTTCTACTTCTACCAGGGGCTTGACAATAGTCAAATATTCGTTTCAACTTTGCAAACGCTCTAGCGGCTAAACTATTTGAACGAGGTGAGTTAAATCAAAAGCGTTGGTTAGATAATTTGCAGTGCTTTCAGGAACGGCTTCAATCTTTCTCCTGCTCCTACCAGGGGCTTGACAATAGTCAAATTTTCGTTTCAACTTTGCAAACGCTCTAGCGGCTAAACTGTTTGAAGAAGGTGAGTTAAATAAAAGCATTGGTTAGATAATTTGCAGTGCTTTCAGAAAAGCCTTCAATTTTTCTTCTACTTCTACCAGGGGCTTGACAATAGTCAAATATTCGTTTCAACTTTGCAAACGCTCTAGCGGCTAAACTATTTGAACGAGGTGAGTTAAATCAAAAGCGTTGGTTAGATAATTTGCAGTGCTTTCAGGAACGGCTTCAATCTTTCTTCTGCTCCTACCAGGGGCTTGACAATAGTCAAATTTTCGTTTCACCTTTGCAAACGCTCTAGCGGCTAAACTGTTTGAACGAGGTGAGTTAAATAAAAAGCATTGGTTAGATAATTTGCAGTGCTTTCAGAAAAGCCTTCAATTTTTCTTCTACTTCTACCAGGGGCTTGACAATAGTCAAATATTCGTTTCAACATTGCAAACGCTCTAGCGGCTAAACTATTTGAACGAGGTGAGTTAAATCAAAAGCGTTGGTTAGATAATTTGCAGTGCTTTCAGGAACGGCTTCAATCTTTCTCCTGCTCCTACCAGGGGCTTGACAATAGTCAAATTTTCATTTCAACTTTGCAAACGCTCTAGCGGCTAAACTGTTTGAAGAAGGTGAGTTAAATAAAAGTATTGGTTAGATAATTTGCAGTGCTTTCAGAAAAGCCTTCAATTTTTCTTCTACTTCTACCAGGGGCTTGACAATAGTCAAATATTCGTTTCAACTTTGCAAACGCTCTAGCGGCTAAACTATTTGAACGAGGTGAGTTAAATCAAAAGCGTTGGTTAGATAATTTGCAGTGCTTTCAGGAACGGCTTCAATCTTTCTTCTGCTCCTACCAGGGGCTTGACAATAGTCAAATTTTCGAACGAGGTGAGTTAAATCAAAAGCGTTGGTTAGATAATTTGCAGTGCTTTCAGGAACGGCTTCAATCTTTCTTCTGCTCCTACCAGGGGCTTGACAATAGTCAAATTTTCGTTTCAACTTTGCAAACGCTCTAGCGGCTAAACTGTTTGAACGAGGTGAGTTAAATAAAAAGCATTGGTTAGATAATTTGTAGTGCTTTCAGGAAAGCCTTCAACCTTTCTCCTGCTCCTATCAGGGGCTTGGCAATAGTCAAATTTTTGTTTCATTTTGCAAACGCTCTAGCGGCTAAACAGTTTGAACGAGGTGAGTTAAATAAAAAGCATTGGTTAGATAATTTGTAGTGCTTTCAGGAAAGCCTTCAATTTTTCTTCTACTTCTACCAGGGGCTTGACAATAGTCAAATTTTCGTTTCACCTTTGCAAACGCTCTAGCGGCTAAACTGTTTGAACAAGGTGAAACAAACATAAAGCATTGGTTAGATAATTTGTAGTGATTTCAAAAAAGCCTTCCATCTTTCTCCTGCTCCTACCAGGGCCTTGACAATAGTCAAATTTTGGTTTCAACTTTGCAAACGCTCTAGCGGCTAAACTGTTTGAACGAGGTGAGTTAAATAAAAAGCATTGGTTAGATAATTTGTAGTGCTTTCAGGAAAGCCTTCAACCTTTCTTCTGCTCCTACCAGGGGCTTGGCAATAGTCAAATTTGCGTTTCATTTTGCAAACTCTCTAGCGGCTAAACTATTTGAACGAGGTGAAACAAACATAAAGCATTGGTTAGATAACTTGTAGTGCTTTCAGAAAAGCCTTCAATCTTTCTTCTGCTCCTACCAGGGGCTTGAGAATAGTCAAATTTTCGTTTCAACTTTGCAAACGCTCTAGCGGCTAAACTGTTTGAACGAGGTGAGTTAGATAAAAAGCATTGGTTAGATAATTTGTAGTGATTTCAGGAAAGCCTTCAATTTTTCTTCTACTCTTACCAGGGGCATGGCAATAGTCAAAATTTCGTTTCAGCTTTGCAAACGCTCTAGCGGCTAAACTATTTGAACGAGGTGAGTTAAATAAAACGCATTGGTTAGATAATTTGCAGTGCTTTCAGGAAAGCCTTCAATCTTTCTTCTGCTCCTACCAGGGGCTTGACAATAGTCAAATTTTCGTTTCAACTTTGCAAACGCTCTAGCGGCTAAACTATTTGAACGAGGTGAGTTAAATAAATAGCATTGGTTAGATAATTTGTAGTGCTTTCAGAAAAGCCTTCAACCTTTCTTCTGTTCCTACCAGGGGCTTGACAATAGTCAAATTTTCGTTTCAACTTTGCAAACGCTCTAGCGGCTAAACTGTTTGAACGAGGTGAGTTAAATAAAAAGCATTGGTTAGGTAATTTGTAGTGCTTTCAGGAAAGCCTTCAACCTTTCTTCTGCTCCTACCAGGGGCTCGGCAATAGTCAAATTTGCGTTTCATTTTGCAAACGCTCTAGCGGCTCGGCTAAACTATTTGAACGAGGTGAGTTAAACAAATAGCATTGGTTAGATAACTTGTAGTGCTTTCAGAAAAGCCTTCAATCTTTCTTCTGCTCCTACCAGGGGCTTGAGAATAGTCAAATTTTCGTTTCAACTTTGCAAACGCTCTAGCGGCTAAACTGTTTGAACGAGGTGAGTTAAATCAAAAGACGGCTTCAATCTTTCTTCTGCTCCTACCAGGGGCTTGACAATAGTCAAATTTTCGTTTCACGTTTGCAAACTGTTTGAACGAGGTGAGTTAAATCAAAAGACGGCTTCAATCTTTCTTCTGCTCCTACCAGGGGCTTGACAATAGTCAAATTTTCGTTTCAACCTTTGCAAACGCTCTAGCGGCTAAACTGTTTGAACGAGGTGAGTTAAATAAAAAGCATTAGTTAGATAATTTGTAGTGCTTTCAGAAAAGCCTTCAACCTTTCTTCTGTTCCTACCAGGGGCTTGACAATAGTCAAATTTTCGTTTCATTTTGCAAACGCTCTAGCGGCTAAACTATTTGAACGAGGTGAGTCAAACATAAAGCATTGGTTAGATAATTTGTAGTGCTTTCAGAAAAGCCTTCAACCTTTCTTCTGTTCCTACCAGGGGCTTGACAATAGTCAAATTTTCGTTTCAACTTTGCAAACGCTCTAGCGGCTAAACTGTTTCAACGAGGTGAGTTAAATCAAAAGACGGCTTCAATCTTTCTTCTGCTCCTACCAGGGGCTTGACAATAGTCAAATTTTCGTTTCACGTTTGCAAACGCTCTAGCGGCTAAACTGTTTGAACGAGGTGAGTTAAATAAAAAGCATTGGTTAGATAATTTGTAGTGCTTTCAGAAAAGCCTTCAATCTTTCTTCTGCTCCTACCAGGGGCTTGACAATAGTCAAATTTTCGTTTCATTTTGCAAACGCTCTAGCGGCTAAACTATTTGAACGAGGTGAGTTAGATAAAAAGCATTGGTTAGATAATTTGTAGTGCTTTCAGAAAAGCCTTCAACCTTTCTTCTGTTCCTACCAGGGGCTTGACAATAGTCAAATTTTCGTTTCAACTTTGCAAACGCTCTAGCGGCTAAACTGTTTGAACGAGGTGAGTTAAATGAAAAGCATTGGTTAGATAATTTGTAGTGCTTTCAGGAAAGCCTTCAACCTTTCTCCTGCTCCTACCAGGGGCTTGGCAATAGTCAAATTTTTGTTTCATTTTGCAAACGCTCTAGCGGCTAAACAGTTTGAACGAAGTGAGTTAAATAAAAAGCATTGGTTAGATAATTTGTAGTGCTTTCAGAAAAGCCTTCAATCTTTCTTCTACTTCTACCAGGGGCTTGACAATAGTCAAATTTTCGTTTCAACTTTGCAAACGCTCTAGCGGCTAAACTGTTTGAACGAGGTGAGTTAAATAAAAAGCATTGGTTAGATAATTTGCAGTGCTTTCAGAAAAGCCTTCAACCTTTCTTCTGCTCCTACCAGGGGCATGGCAATAGTCAAAATTTCGTTTCAACTTTGCAAACGCTCTAGCGGCTAAACTGTTTGAACGAGGTGAGTTAAATAAAAGCATTGGTTAGATAATTTGCAGTGCTTTCAGAAAAGCCTTCAATTTTTCTTCTACTTCTACCAGGGGCTTGACAATAGTCAAATTTTCGTTTCAACTTTGCAAACGCTCTAGCGGCTAAACTATTTGAACGAGGTGAGTTAAATCAAAAGCGTTGGTTAGATAATTTGCAGTGCTTTCAGGAACGGCTTCAATCTTTCTTCTGCTCCTACCAGGGGCTTGACAATAGTCAAATTTTCGTTTCAACTTTGCAAACGCTCTAGCGGCTAAACTGTTTGAACGAAGGTGAGTTAAATAAAAGCATTGGTTAGATAATTTGCAGTGCTTTCAGAAAAGCCTTCAATTTTTCTTCTACTTCTACCAGGGGCTTGACAATAGTCAAATATTCGTTTCAACTTTGCAAACGCTCTAGCGGCTAAACTATTTGAACGAGGTGAGTTAAATCAAAAGCGTTGGTTAGATAATTTGCAGTGCTTTCAGGAACGGCTTCAATCTTTCTTCTGCTCCTACCAGGGGCTTGACAATAGTCAAATTTTCGTTTCACCTTTGCAAACGCTCTAGCGGCTAAACTGTTTGAACGAGGTGAGTTAAATAAAAAGCATTGGTTAGATAATTTGCAGTGCTTTCAGAAAAGCCTTCAATTTTTCTTCTACTTCTACCAGGGGCTTGACAATAGTCAAATTTTCGTTTCAACTTTGCAAACGCTCTAGCGGCTAAACTATTTGAACGAGGTGAGTTAAATCAAAAGCGTTGGTTAGATAATTTGCAGTGCTTTCAGGAACGGCTTCAATCTTTCTCCTGCTCCTACCAGGGGCTTGACAATAGTCAAATTTTCA
This sequence comes from Bactrocera zonata, assembly GCA_037783105.1. Taxonomy (NCBI): domain Eukaryota; kingdom Metazoa; phylum Arthropoda; class Insecta; order Diptera; family Tephritidae; genus Bactrocera; species Bactrocera zonata. Next base: position 209,077 of record JBAWJQ010000502.1, read on the forward strand.
TTTCAACTTTGCAAACGCTCTAGCGGCTAAACTGTTTGAACGAAGGTGAGTTAAATAAAAGCATTGGTTAGATAATTTGTAGTGCTTTCAGAAAAGCCTTCAATCTTTCTTCTACTTCTACCAGGGGCTTGACAATAGTCAAATTTTCGTTTCAACTTTGCAAACGCTCTAGCGGCTAAACTATTTGAACGAGGTGAGTTAAATCAAAAGCGTTGGTTAGATAATTTGCAGTGCTTTCAGGAACGGCTTCAATCTTTCTTCTGCTCCTACCAGGGGCTTGACAATAGTCAAATTTTCGTTTCAACTTTGCAAACGCTCTAGCGGCTAAACTGTTTGAACGAGGTGAGTTAAATAAAAAGCATTGGTTAGATAATTTGTAGTGCTTTCAGGAAAGCCTTCAACCTTTCTCCTGCTCCTACCAGGGGCTTGGCAATAGTCAAATTTTCGTTTCAACTTTGCAAACGCTCTAGCGGCTAAACAGTTTGAACGAGGTGAGTTAAATAAAAAGCATTGGTTAGATAATTTGTAGTGCTTTCAGGAAAGCCTTCAATTTTTCTTCTACTTCTACCAGGGGCTTGACAATAGTCAAATTTTCGTTTCACCTTTGCAAACGCTCTAGCGGCTAAACTGTTTGAACAAGGTGAAACAAACATAAAGCATTGGTTAGATAATTTGTAGTGATTTCAAAAAAGCCTTCCATCTTTCTCCTGCTCCTACCAGGGCCTTGACAATAAACAAATTTTGGTTTCAACTTTGCAAACGCTCTAGCGGCTAAACTGTTTGAACGAGGTGAGTTAAATAAAAAGCATTGGTTAGGTAATTTGTAGTGCTTTCAGGAAAGCCTTCAACCTTTCTTCTGCTCCTACCAGGGGCTTGGCAATAGTCAAATTTGCGTTTCATTTTGCAAACGCTCTAGCGGCTCGGCTAAACTATTTGAACGAGGTGAAACAAACATAAAGCATTGGTTAGATAACTTGTAGTGCTTTCAGAAAAGCCTTCAATCTTTCTTCTGCTCCTACCAGGGGCTTGAGAATAGTCAAATTTTCGTTTCAACTTTGCAAACGCTCTAGCGGCTAAACTGTTTGAACGAGGTGAGTTAGATAAAAAGCATTGGTTAGATAATTTGTAGTGATTTCAGGAAAGCCTTCAATCTTTCTTCTACTCCTACCAGGGGCATGGCAATAGTCAAAATTTCGTTTCAGCTTTGCAAACGCTCTAGCGGCTAAACTATTTGAACGAGGTGAGTTAAATAAAACGCATTGGTTAGATAATTTGCAGTGCTTTCAGGAAAGCCTTCAATCTTTCTTCTGCTCCTACCAGGGGCTTGACAATAGTCAAATTTTCGTTTCAACTTTGCAAACGCTCTAGCGGCTAAACTATTTGAACGAGGTGAGTTAAATAAATAGCATTGGTTAGATAATTTGTAGTGCTTTCAGAAAAGCCTTCAACCTTTCTTCTGTTCCTACCAGGGGCTTGACAATAGTCAAATTTTCGTTTCAACTTTGCAAACGCTCTAGCGGCTAAACTGTTTCAACGAGGTGAGTTAAATAAAAAGCATTGGTTAGATAATTTGTAGTGCTTTCAGGAAAGCCTTCAACCTTTCTCCTGCTCCTACCAGGGGCTTGGCAATAGTCAAATTTTTGTTTCATTTTGCAAACGCTCCAGCGGCTAAACAGTTTGAACGAGGTGAGTTAAATAAAAAGCATTGGTTAGATAATTTGTAGTGCTTTCAGGAAAGCCTTCAATTTTTCTTCTACTTCTACCAGGGGCTTGACAATAGTCAAATTTTCGTTTCAACTTTGCAAACGCTCTAGCGGCTAAACTGTTTGAACGAGGTGAGTTAAATAAAAAGCATTGGTTAGATAATTTGCAGTGCTTTCAGGAAAGGCTTCAATCTTTCTTCTGCTCCTACCAGGGGCTTGACAATAGTCAAATTTTCGTTTCAACTTTGCAAACGCTCTAGCGGCTAAACTGTTTGAACGAGGTGAGTTAAATAAATAGCATTGGTTAGATAATTTGTAGTGCTTTCAGAAAAGCCTTCAACCTCTCTTCTGCTCCTACCAGGGGCATGGCAATAGTCAAAATTTCGTTTCAACTTTGCAAACGCTCTAGCGGCTAAACTGTTTGAACAAGGTGAAACAAACATAAAGCATTGGTTAGATAATTTGTAGTGCTTTCAGAAAAGCCTTCCATCTTTCTCCTGCTCCTACCAGGGGCTTGACAATAGTCAAATTTTCGTTTCAACTTTGCAAACGCTCTAGCGGCTAAACTGTTTGAAGAAGGTGAGTTAAATAAAAAGCATTGGTTAGATAATTTGCAGTGCTTTCAGGAAAGGCTTCAATCTTTCTTCTGCTCCTACCAGGGGCTTGACAATAGTCAAATTTTCGTTTCAACCTTGCAAACGCTCTAGCGGCTAAACTATTTGAACGAGGTGAGTTAAATAAAAAGCATTGGTTAGATAATTTGTAGTGCTTTCAGAAAAGCCTTCAACCTTTCTTCTGTTCCTACCAGGGGCTTGACAATAGTCAAATTTTCGTTTCAACTTTGCAAACGCTCTAGCGGCTAAACAGTTTCAACGAGGTGAGTTAAATGAAAAGCATTGGTTAGATAATTTGTAGTGCTTTCAGGAAAGCCTTCAACCTTTCTCCTGCTCCTACCAGGGGCTTGGCAATAGTCAAATTTTTGTTTCATTTTGCAAACGCTCTAGCGGCTAAACTGTTTCAACGAGATGAGTTAAATGAAAAGCATTGGTTAGATAATTTGTAGTGCTTTCAGGAAAGCCTTCAACCTTTCTCTTGCTTCTACCAGGGGCTTGACAATAGTCAAATTTTCGTTTCATTTTGCAAACGCTCTAGCGGCTAAACTATTTGAACGAGGTGAGTTAGATAAAAAGCATTGGTTAGATAATTTGTAGTGCTTTCAGAAAAGCCTTCAACCTTTCTTCTGTTCCTACCAGGGGCTTGGCAATAGTCAAATTTTCGTTTCAACTTTGCAAACGCTCTAGCGGCTAAACAGTTTGAACGAGGTGAGTTAAATGAAAAGCATTGGTTAGATAATTTGTAGTGCTTTCAGGAAAGCCTTCAACCTTTCTCCTGCTCCTACCAGGGGCTTGGCAATAGTCAAATTTTTGTTTCATTTTGCAAACGCTCTAGCGGCTAAACTGTTTGAACGAGGTGAGTTAAATGAAAAGCATTGGTTAGATAATTTGTAGTGCTTTCAGGAAAGCCTTCAACCTTTCTCTTGCTTCTACCAGGGGCTTGACAATAGTCAAATTTTCGTTTCATTTTGCAAACGCTCTAGCGGCTAAACTATTTGAACGAGGTGAGTTAGATAAAAAGCATTGGTTAGATAATTTGTAGTGCTTTCAGAAAAGCCTTCAACCTTTCTTCTGTTCCTACCAGGGGCTTGACAATAGTCAAATTTTCGTTTCAACTTTGCAAACGCTCTAGCGGCTAAACAGTTTCAACGAGGTGAGTTAAATGAAAAGCATTGGTTAGATAATTTGTAGTGCTTTCAGGAAAGCCTTCAACCTTTCTCCTGCTCCTACCAGGGGCTTGGCAATAGTCAAATTTTTGTTTCATTTTGCAAACGCTCTAGCGGCTAAACTGTTTGAACGAGGTTGGGTTAAATAAAAAGCATTGGTTAGATAATTTGCAGTGCTTTCAGAAAAGCCTTCAACCTTTCTTCTGTTCCTACCAGGGGCTTGACAATAGTCAAATTTTCGTTTCAACTTTGCAAACGCTCTAGCGGCTAAACTATTTGAACGAGGTGAGTTAAATAAATAGCATTGGTTAGATAATTTGTAGTGCTTTCAGAAAAGCCTTCAACCTTTCTTCTGTTCCTACCAGGGGCTTGACAATAGTCAAATTTTCGTTTCAACTTTGCAAACGCTCTAGCGGCTAAACTGTTTCAACGAGGTGAGTTAAATGAAAAGCATTGGTTAGATAAATTGTAGTGCTTTCAGAAAAGCCTTCAACCTTTCTTTTGCTCCTACCAGAGGCTTGACAATAGTCAAATTTTCGTTTCAACTTTGCAAACACTCTTGCGGCTAAACTATTTGTACGAGGTGAGTTAAATAAAAAGCATTGGTTAGATAATTTGTAGTGCTTTCAGAAAAGCTTTCAATATTTCTTCTGCTCCTACCAGGGGCTTGACAATAGTCAAATTTTCGTTTCAACTTTGCAAACGCTCTAGCGGCTAAACTGTTTGAACGAGGTGCTTTCAGGAAAGCCTTCAAGCTTTCTCCTGCTCCTACCAGGGGCTTGGCAATAGTCAAATTTTCGTTTCATTTTGCTAACGCTCCAGCGGCTAAACTATTTGAACGAGGTGAGTTAGATAAAAAGCATTGGTTAGATAATTTGCAGTGCTTTCAGGAAAAGCTTCAATCTTTCTTCTGCTCCTACCAGGGGCTTGACAATAGTCAAATTTTTCGTTTCAACTTTGCAAACGCTCTAGCGGCTAAACTATTTGAACGAGGTGAGTCAAACATAAAGCATTGGTTAGATAATTTGTAGTGCTTTCAGAAAAGCCTTCAACCTTTCTTTTGCTCCTACCAGGGGCTTGACAATAGTCAAATTTTCGTTTCAACTTTGCAAACGCTCTTGCGGCTAAACTATTTGTACGAGGTGAGTTAAATAAAAAGCATTGGTTAGATAATTTGTAGTGCTTTCAGAAAAGCTTTCAATCTTTCTTCTGCTCCTACCAGGGGCTTGACAATAGTCAAATTTTCGTTTCAACTTTGCAAACGCTCTAGCGGCTAAACTGTTTGAACGAGGTGAGTTAAATAAAAAGCATTGGTTAGATAATTTGTAGTGCTTTCAGGAAAGCCTTCAACCTTTCTTCTGCTCCTACCAGGGGCTTGGCAATAGTCAAATTTGCGTTTCATTTTGCAAACGCTCTAGCGGCTAAACTATTTGAACGAGGTGAAACAAACATAAAGCATTGGTTAGATAATTTGTAGTGCTTTCAGAAAAGCCTTCAATCTTTCTTCTGCTCCTACCAGGGGCTTGAGCAATAGTCAAATTTTCGTTTCAACTTTGCAAACGCTCTAGCGGCTAAACTGTTTGAACGAGGTGAGTTAGATAAAAAGCATTGGTTAGATAATTTGTAGTGATTTCAGGAAAGCCTTCAATTTTTCTTCTACTCCTACCAGGGGCATGGCAATAGTCAAAATTTCGTTTCAACTTTGCAAACGCTCTAGCGGCTAAACTATTTGAACGAGGTGAGTTATATAAAACGCATTGTTTAGATAATTTGCAGTGCTTTCAGGAAAGCCTTCAATCTTTCTTCTGCTCCTACCAGGGGCTTGACAATAGTCAAATTTTCGTTTCAACTTTGCAAACGCTCTAGCGGCTAAACTATTTGAACGAGGTGAGTTAAATAAATAGCATTGGTTAGATAATTTGTAGTGCTTTCAGAAAAGCCTTCAACCTTTCTTCTGTTCCTACCAGGGGCTTGACAATAGTCAAATTTTCGTTTCAACTTTGCAAACGCTCTAGCGGCTAAACTATTTGAACGAGGTGAGTTAAATAAATAGCATTGGTTAGATAATTTGTAGTGCTTCCAGGAAAGCCTTCAACCTTTCTCCTGCTCCTACCAGGGGCTTGACAATAGTCAAATTTTCGTTTTATTTTGCAAACGCTCTAGCGGCTAAACTGTTTGAACGAGGTGGGTTAAATAAAAAGCATTGGTTAGATAATTTGCAGTGCTTTCAGAAAAGCCTTCAACCTTTCTTCTGTTCCTACCAGGGGCTTGACAATAGTCTAATTTTCGTTTCAACTTTGCAAACGCTCTAGCGGCTAAACTATTTGTACGAGGTGAGTTAAATAAAAAGCATTGGTTAGATAATTTGTAGTGCTTTCAGAAAAGCTTTCAATCTTTCTTCTGCTCCTACCAGGGGCTTGACAATAGTCAAATTTTCGTTTCAACTTTGCAAACGCTCTAGCGGCTAAACTGTTTGAACGAGGTGCTTTCAGGAAAGCCTTCAAGCTTTCTCCTGCTCCTACCAGGGGCTTGGCAATAGTCAAATTTTCGTTTCATTTTGCTAACGCTCCAGCGGCTAAACTATTTGAACGAGGTGAGTTAGATAAAAAGCATTGGTTAGATAATTTGTAGTGCTTTCAGAAAAGCCTTCAACCTTTCTTCTGTTCCTACCAGGGGCTTGACAATAGTCAAATTTTCGTTTCACCTTTGCAAACGCTCTAGCGGCTAAACTGTTTGAACGAGGTGAGTTAAATAAAAAGCATTGGTTAGATAATTTGTAGTGCTTTCAGAAAAGCCTTCAACCTTTCTTCTGTTCCTACCAGGGGCTTGACAATAGTCAAATTTTCGTTTCATTTTGCAAACGCTCTAGCGGCTAAACTATTTGAACGAGGTGAGTTAGATAAAAAGCATTGGTTAGATAATTTGTAGTGCTTTCAGAAAAGCCTTCAACCTTTCTTCTGTTCCTACCAGGGGCTTGACAATAGTCAAATTTTCGTTTCATTTTGCAAACGCTCTAGCGGCTAAACTATTTGAACGAGGTGAGTTAAATAAAAAGCATTGGTTAGATAATTTGTAGTGCTTTCAGAAAAGCCTTCAACCTTTCTTCTGTTCCTACCAGGGGCTTGACAATAGTCAAATTTTCGTTTCAACTTTGCAAACGCTCTAGCGGCTAAACTGTTTCAACGAGGTGAGTTAAATGAAAAGCATTGGTTAGATAATTTGTAATGCTTTCAGGAAAGCCTTCAACCTTTCTCCTGCTCCTACCAGGGGCATGGCAATAGTCAAAATTTCGATTCAACTTTGCAAACGCTCTAGCGGCTAAACTGTTTGAACAAGGTGAGTTAAATAAAAAGCATTGGTTAGGTAATTTGTAGTGATTTCAGAAAAGCCTTCCATCTTTCTCCTGCTCCTACCAGGGGCTTGACAATAGTCAAATTTTCGTTTCAACTTTGCAAACGCTCTAGCGGCTAAACTGTTTGAAGAAGGTGAGTTAAATAAAAAGCATTGGTTAGATAATTTGCAGTGCTTTCAGAAAAGCCTTCAATTTTTCTTCTACTTCTACCAGGGGCTTGACTATAGTCAAATTTTCGTTTCAACTTTGCAAACGCTCTAGCGGCTCATCTATTTGAACGAGGTGAGTTAAATCAAAAGCGTTGGTTAGATAATTTGCAGTGCTTTCAGGAACGGCTTCAATCTCTCTTCTGTTCCTACCAGGGGCTTGACAATAGTCAAATTTTCGTTTCATTTTGCAAACGCTCTAGCGGCTAAACTGTTTCAACGAGGTGAGTTAAATGAAAAGCATTGGTTAGATAATTTGTAGTGCTTTCAGGAAAGCCTTCAACCTTTCTCCTGCTCCTACCAGGGGCTTGACAATAGTCAAATTTTCGTTTCATTTTGCAAACGCTCTAGCGGCTAAACTATTTGAACGAGGTGAGTTAGATAAAAAGCATTGGTTATATAATTTGTAGTGCTTTCAGAAAAGCCTTCAACCTTTCTTCTGTTCCTACAAGGGGCTTGACAATAGTCAAATTTTCGTTTCAACTTTGCAAACGCTCTAGCGGCTAAACTGTTTCAACGAGGTGAGTTAAATGAAAAGCATTGGTTAGATAATTTGTAGTGCTTTCAGGAAAGCCTTCAACCTTTCTCCTGCTCCTACAAGGGGCTTGACAATAGTCAAATTTTTGTTTCATTTTGCAAACGCTCTAGCGGCTAAACTGTTTGAACGACGTGGGTTAAATAAAAAGCATTGGTTAGATAATTTGCAGTGCTTTCAGAAAAGCCTTCAACCTTTCTTCTGTTCCTACCAGGGGCTTGACAATAGTCAAATTTTCGTTTCAACTTTGCAAACGCTCTAGCGGCTAAACTATTAAAACGAGGTGAGTTAAATAAATAGCATTGGGTAGATAATTTGTAGTGCTTTCAGAAAAGCCTTCAACCTTTCTTCTGTTCCTACCAGGGGCTTGACAATAGTCAAATTTTCGTTTCAACTTTGCAAACGCTCTAGCGGCTAAACTGTTTAAACGAGGTGAGTTAAATAAAAAGCATTGGTTAGATAATTTCTAGTGCTTTCAGGAAAGCCTTCAATCTTTCTTCTGCTCCTACCAGGGGCTTGACAATAGTCAAATTTTCGTTTCGTTTTGCAAACGCTCTAGCGGCTAAACTGTTTGAACGAGGTGAGTTAAATAAAAAGCATTGGTTAGATAATTTGCAGTGCTTTCAGGAAAGCCTTCAACCTTTCTTCTGCTCCTACCAGGGGCTTGGCAATAGTCAAATTTTCGTTTCATTTTGCAAACGCTCCAGCGGCTAAACTATTTGAACGAGGTGAGTTAGATAAAAAGCATTGGTTAGATAATTTGCAGTGCTTTCAGGAAAGGCTTCAATCTTTCTTCTGCTCCTACCAGGGGCTTGACAATAGTCTAATTTTCGTTTCAACTTTGCAAACGCTCTAGCGGCTAAACTGTTTGAACAAGGTGAGTCAAACATAAAGCATTGGTTAGATAATTTGTAGCGCTTTCAGAAAAGCCTTCAATTTTTCTTCTGCTGCTACCAGGGGCTTGAGAATAGTCAAATTTTCGTTTCAACTTTGCAAACGCTCTAGCGGCTAAACTATTTGAACGAGGTAAGTTAAACATAAAGCATTGTTTAGCTAATTTGTAGTGCTTTCAGAAAAGCCTTCAATCTTTCTTCTGTTCCTACCAGGGGCTTGGCAATAGTCAAATTTTCGTTTCAACTTTGCAAACGCTCTAGCGGCTAAACTGTTTGAAGAAGGTGAGTCATATAAAAAGCATTGGTTAGATAATTTGTAGTGCTTTCAGAAAAGCCTTCAACCTTTCTTCTGCTGCTACCAGGGGCTTGACAATAGTCAAATTTTCGTTTCAACTTTGCAAACGCTCTAGCGGCTAAACTATTTGAACGAGGTAAGTTAAACATAAAGCATTGGTTAGATAATTTGTAGTGCTTTCAGAAAAGCCTTCAACCTTTCTTCTGCTGCTACCAGGGGCTTGGCAATAGTCAAATTTTCGTTTCAACTTTGCAAACGCTCTTGCGGCTAAACTATTTGAACGAGGTGAAACAAACATAAAGCATTGGTTAGATAATTTGTAGTACTTTCAGAAAAGCCTTCAACCTTTCTTCTGCTGCTACCAGGGGCTTGAGAATAGTCAAATTTTCGTTTCAACTTTGCAAACGCTCTAGCGGCTAAACTGTTTGAAGAAGGTGAGTCATATAAAAAGCATTGGTTAGATAATTTGTAGTGCTTTCAGGAAAGCCTTCAATCTTTCTTCTATTCCTACCAGGGGCTTGGCAATAGTCAAAATTTCGTTTCAACTTTGCAAACGCTCTAGCGGCTAAACTAATTGAACGAGGTGAGTTAAATAAAAAGCATTGGTTAGATAATTTGTAGTGCTTTCAGAAAAGCCTTCCATCTTTCTTCTGCTCCTACCAGGGGCTTGGCAATAGTCAAATTTTCGTTTCAACTTTGCAAACGCTCTAGCGGCTAAACTGTTTGAACGAGGTGAGTTAAATAAATAGCATTGGTTAGATAATTTGTAGTGCTTTCAGAAAAACCTTCAACCTTTCTTCTACTTCTACCAGGGGCTTGACAATAGTCAAATTTTCGTTTCAACTTTGCAAACGCTGTAGCGGCTAAACTATTTGAACGAGGTGAAACAAACATAAAGCATTGGTTAGATAATTTGTAGTGCTTTCAGAAAAACCTTCAACCTTTCTTCTGCTGCTACCAGGGGCTTGAGAATAGTCAAATTTTCGTTTCAACTTTGCAAACGCTCTAGCGGCTAAACTATTTGAACGAGGTAAGTTAAACATAAAGCATTGTTTAGATAATTTGTAGTGCTTTCAGAAAAGCCTTCAATCTTTCTTCTGCTCTTACCAGGGGCTTGACAATAGTCAAATTTTCGTTTCAACTTTGCAAGCGCTCTAGCGGCTAAACTGTTTGAAGAACGTGAGTCATATAAAAAGCATTGGTTAGATAATTTGTCGTGATTTCAGGAAAGCCTTCAGTTTTTCTTCTACTTCTACCAGGGGCTTGACAATAGTCAAATTTTCGTTTCAACTTTGCAAACGCTGTAGCGGCTAAACTGTTTGAAGAAGGTGAGTCATATAAAAAGCATTGGTTAGATAATTTGTAGTGATTTCAGGAAAGCCTTCAGTTTTTCTTCTACTTCTACCAGGGGCTTGACAGTAGTCAAATTTTCGTTTCAACTTTGCAAACGCTGTAGCGGCTAAACTATTTGAACGAGGTGAAACAAACATAAAGCATTGGTTAGATAATTTGTAGTGCTTTCAGAAAAGCCTTCAACCTTTCTTCTGCTGCTACCAGGGGCTTGAGAATAGTCAAATTTTCGTTTCAACTTTGCAAGCGCTCTAGCGGCTAAACTGTTTGAAGAAGGTGAGTCATGTAAAAAGCATTGGTTAGATAATTTGTAGTGCTTTCAGGAAAACCTTCAATCTTTCTTCTACTCCTACCAGGGGCTTGGCAATAGTCAAAATTTCGTTTCAACTTTGCAAACGCTCTAGCGGCTAAACTAATTGAACGAGGTGAGTTAAATAAAAAGCATTGGTTAGATAATTTGTAGTGCTTTCAGAAAAGCCTTCCATCTTTCTTCTGCTCCTACCAGGGGCTTGGCAATAGTCAAATTTTCGTTTCAACTTTGCAAACGCTCTAGCGGCTAAACTGTTTGAACGAGGTGAGTTAAATAAATAGCATTGGTTAGATAATTTGTAGTGCTTTCAGAAAAACCTTCAACCTTTCTTCTACTTCTACCAGGGGCTTGACAATAGTCAAATTTTCGTTTCAACTTTGCAAAACGCTCTAGCGGCTTAACTATTTGATCGAGATGAATCAGACATAAAGCGTTGATTAGATAATTTGCAGTGCTTTCAGGAAAGGCTTCAATCTTTCTTCTGCTCCTACCAGGGGCTTGACAATAGTCAAATTTTCGTTTCAACTTTGCAAACGCTCTAGCGGTTAAACTGTTTGAAGAAGGTGAGTTATATAAAAAGCATTGGTTAGATAATTTTTAGTGCTTTCAGGAAAGCCTTCAACCTTTCTTCTGTTCCTACCAGGGGCTTGACAATAGTCAAATTTTCGTTTCAACTTTGCAAACGCTCTAGCGGCTAAACTGTTTGAACGAGGTGAGTTAAATAAAAAGCATTGGTTAGATAATTTGTAGTGCTTTCAGAAAAGCCTTCCATCTTTCTTCTGCTCCTACCAGGGGCTTGACAATAGTCAAATTTTCGTTTCAACTTTGCAAACACTCTAGCGGCTAAACTGTTTGAAGAAGGTGAGTTAAATAAAAAGCGTTGGTTAGATAATTTGCAGTGCTTTCAGGAACGGCTTCAATCTTTCTTCTGCTCCTACCAGGGGCTTGACAATAGTCAAATTTTCGTTTCAACTTTGCAAACGCTCTAGCGGCTAAACTGTTTGAACGAGGTGAGTTAAATAAAAAGCATTGGTTAGATAATTTTTAGTGCTTTCAGGAAAGCCTTCAACCTTTCTTCTGTTCCTACCAGGGGCTTGACAATAGTCAAATTTTCGTTTCAACTTTGCAAACGCTCTAGCGGCTAAACTGTTTGAAGAAGGTGAGTCAAACATAAAGCATTGGTTAGATAATTTGCAGTGCTTTCAGGAACGGCTTCAATCTTTCTTCTGCTCCTACCTGGGGCTTGACAATAGTCAAATTTTCGTTTCAACTTTGCAAACACTCTAGCGGCTAAACTGTTTGAAGAAGGTGAGTTATATAAAAAGCATTGGTTAGATAATTTGTAGTGCTTTCAGGAAAGCCTTCCATCTTTCTCCTGCTCCTACCAGGGGCTTGGCAATAGTCAAATTTTTGTTTCATTTTGCAAACGCTCTAGCGGCTAAACTGTTTGAACGAGGTGAGTTAAATAAAAAGCATTGGTTAAATAATTTGTAAGTGCTTTCAGGAAAGCCTTCAATCTTTCTTCTACTCCTACCAGGGGCTTGACAATAGTCAAATTTTTCGTTTCAACTTTGCAAACGCTCTAGCGGCTAAACTATTTGAACGAGGTGAGTTAAATAAATCGCATTGGTTAGATTATTTGTAGTGCTTTCAGGAAAGCCTTCAATCTTTCTTCTACTCCTACCAGGGGCTTGGCAATTGTCAAATTTTCGTTTCAACTTTGCAAACGCTCTAGCGGCTAAACTGTTTGAACGAGGTGAGTTAAATAAAAACATTGGTTAAATAATTGGTAGTGCTTTCAGGAAAGCCTTCAATCTTTCTTCTGCTCCTGCCAGGGGCTTGACAATAGTCAAATTTTTCGTTTCAACTTTGCAAACGCTCTAGCGGCTAAACTGTTTGAAGAAGGTGAGTTAAATAAAAAGCGTTGGTTAGATAATTTGCAGTGCTTTCAGGAACGGCTTCAATCTTTCTTCTGCTCCTACCAGGGGCTTGACAATAGTCAAATTTTCGTTTCAACTTTGCAAACACTCTAGCGGCTAAACTGTTTGAAGAAGGTGAGTTATATAAAAAGCATTGGTTAGATAATTTGTAGTGCTTTCAGGAAAGCCTTCCATCCTTCTCCTGCTCCTACCAGGGGCTTGGCAATAGTCAAATTTTTGTTTCATTTTGCAAACGCTCTAGCGGCTAAACAGTTTGAACGAGGTGAGTTAAATAAAAAGCATTGGTTAGATAATTTGTAATGCTTTCAGAAAAACCTTCAACCTTTCTTCTACTCCTACCAGGGGCTTGACAATAGTCAAATTTTTCGTTTCAACTTTGCAAACGCTCTAGCGGCTAAACTATTTGAACGAGGTGAGTTAAATAAATCGCATTGGTTAGATTATTTGTAGTGCTTTCAGGAAAGCCTTCAATCTTTCTTCTACTCCTACCAGGGGCTTGGCAATTGTCAAATTTTCGTTTCAACTTTGCAAACGCTCTAGCGGCTAAACTGTTTGAACGAGGTGAGTTAAATAAAAACATTGGTTAAATAATTGGTAGTGCTTTCAGGAAAGCCTTCAATCTTTCTTCTGCTCCTGCCAGGGGCTTGACAATAGTCAAATTTTTCGTTTCAACTTTGCAAACGCTCTAGCGGCTAAACTATTTGAACGAGGTGAGTTAAATAAAACGCATTGGTTAGATTATTTGTAGTGCTTTCAGGAAAGCCTTCAACCTTTCTTCTACTCCTACCAGGGGCTTGGCAATTGTCAAATTTTCGTTTCAACTTTGCAAACGCTCTAGCGGCTAAACTGTTTGAACGAGGTGAGTTAAATAAAAACATTGGTTAAATAATTGGTAGTGCTTTCAGGAAAGCCTTCAATCTTTCTTCTGCTCCTACCAGGGGCTTGACAATAGTCAAATTTTCGTTTCAACTTTGCAAACGCTCTAGCGGCTTAACTATTTGAACGAGGTGAGTTAAATAAAAAGCATTGGCTAGATAATTTGTAGTGCTTTCAGAAAAGCCTTCAACATTTCTTCTACACCTACCAGGAACGTGGCAATAGTGTTCACGAAAAACGAAGGATTTTCAGAAAAATCACATTTTTGTTTCAACTTTGCACACGCTCTAGCGGCTAAACTGTTCGAACGAGGTGAGTCAAACATAAATCATTGGTTAGATAATTTAAAGGGCTTTCAGGAAAGTCTTCAATCTTTCTTCTACTCATACCAGGGGCTTGACAATAGTCAAATTTTCGTTTCAACTTTGCAAACGCTCTTGCGGCTAAACTGTTTGAACAAGGTGAGTCAAACATATAGCATTGGTTAGATAATTTGTAGTGCTTTCAGAAAAGCCTTCAATTTTTCTTCTGCTCCTACCAGGGGCTTGACAATAGTCAAATTTTCGTTTCAACTTTGCAAACGCTCTAGCGGCTAAACTATTTGAACGAGGTGAGTTAAATAAAAAGCATTGGTGAGATAATTTGTAGTGCTTTCAGAAAAGCCTTCAACATTTCTTCTACACCTACCAGGAACGTGGCAATAGTGTTCACGAAAAACGAAGGATTTTCAGAAAAATCACATTTTTGTTTCAACTTTGCACACGCTCTAGCGGCTAAACTGTTCGAACGAGGTGAGTCAAACATAAATCATTGGTTAGATAATTTAAAGGGCTTTCAGGAAAGTCTTCAATCTTTCTTCTACTCATACCAGGGGCTTGACAATAGTCAAATTTTCGTTTCAACTTTGCAAACGCTCTTGCGGCTAAACTGTTTGAACAAGGTGAGTTAAACATATAGCATTGGTTAGATAATTTGTAGTGCTTTCAGGAACGGCTTCAATCTTTCTTCTGCTCCTACCAGGGGCTTGACAATAGTCAAATTTTCGTTTCAACTTTGCAAACGCTCTAGCGGCTAAACTGTTTGAAGAAGGTGAGTTAAATAAAAAGCGTTGGTTAGATAATTTGCAGTGCTTTCAGGAACGGCTTCAATCTTTCTTCTGCTCCTACCAGGGGCTTGACAATAGTCAAATTTTCGTTTCAACTTTGCAAACGCTCTAGCGGCTAAACTGTTTGAACGAGGTGAGTTAAATAAAGAGCATTGGTTAGATAATTTGCAGTGCTTTCAGGAAAGGCTTCAATCTTTCTTCTGCTCCTACCAGGGGCTTGACAATAGTCAAATTTTTCGTTTCAACTTTGCAAACGCTCCAGCGGCTAAACTATTTGAACGAGGTGAGTTAGATGAAAAGCATTGGTTAGATAATTTGCAGTGCTTTCTTTCTTCTGCTGCTACCAGGGGCTTGAGAATAGTCAAATTTTCGTTTCAACTTTGCAAACGCTCTAGCGGCTAAACTGTTTGAACGAGGTAAGTTAAATAAAAAGCATTGGTTAGATAATTTGTAGTGCTTTCAGAAAAACCTTCAACCTTTCTTCTGCTCCTACCAGGGGCTTGGCAATAGTCAAATTTTCGTTTCAACTTTGCAAACGCTCTAGCGGCTAAACTGCTTGAACGAGGTGAGTTAAATAAAACGCATTGGTTAGATTATTTGTAGTGCTTTCAGGAAAGCCTTCAATCTTTCTTCTACTCCTACCAGGGGCTTGGCAATTGTCAAATTTTCGTTTCAACTTTGCAAACGCTCTAGCGGCTAAACTGTTTGAACGAGGTGAGTTAAATAAAAAGCATTGGTTAGATAATTTGTAATGCTTTCAGAAAAACCTTCAACCTTCCTTCTACTTCTACCAGGGGCTTGACAATAGTCAAATTTTCGTTTCAACTTTGCAAACGCTCTAGCGGCTAAACTGTTTGAAGAAGGTGAGTTATATAAAAAGCATTGGTTAGATAATTTGTAGTGCTTTCAGGAAAGCCTTCAAC
Organism: Bactrocera zonata; assembly: GCA_037783105.1. NCBI lineage: Eukaryota > Metazoa > Arthropoda > Insecta > Diptera > Tephritidae > Bactrocera > Bactrocera zonata. Next base: position 224,345 of record JBAWJQ010000502.1, read on the forward strand.
CTTTCTCCTGCTCCTACCAGGGGCTTGGCAATAGTCAAATTTTTGTTTCATTTTGAAAACGCTCTAGCGGCTAAACAGTTTGAACGAGGTGAGTTAAATAAAAAGCATTGGTTAGATAATTTGTAGTGCTTTCAGGAAAGCCCTCAATTTTTCTTCTACTCCTACCAGGGGCTTGGCAATTGTCAAATTTTCGTTTCAACTTTGCAAACGCTCTAGCGGCTAAACTGTTTGAAGAAGGTGAGTTAAATAAAAAGCATTGGTTAGATAATTTGTAGTGCTTTCAGGAAAGCCTTCAACCTCTCTTCTGCTCCTACCAGGGGCTTGGCAATAGTCAAATTTTCGTTTCATTTTGCAAACGCTCTAGCGGCTAAACTATTTGAACGAGGTGAGTTAAATAAAAAGCATTGGTTAGATAATTTGTAGTGCTTTCAGGAAAGGCTTCAATCTTTCTTCTGCTCCCACCAGGGGCTTGACAATAGTCAAATTTTCGTTTCAACTTTGCAAACGCTCTTGCGGAACCTTCTTTAACGCACTCATGCTAACATAAAGCCATGGCGGCATAACGGCAGTGCATTTAGAAGAATTCCGTTATCTTATATTTAGGTTTAAAGTCGATTTTCTTGTATATACTCGTTTAGCAATCGATATCGAAATGCTTCAAATTTTTAGTTTAACATATTTAAGTTAATTAACCTTCTTTAACGAACTGAAGTTTACATAAAGCCTTAACGGTATAACGGCAGTGCATTTGGAAGAATTCTGTATTCTTATATTTAGGTATAAAATCGATTTTCTTCTGTATACACATTTAGCAATCGATATCGAAATGCTTCAAATTTTTAGTTTGACATATTTAAGTTAATTAACCTTCCTTAACGAACTGAAGTTTACATAAAGCCTTAATGGTATAACGGCAGTGCATTTAGAAGAATTCCGTAATCTTATATTTAGGTATAAAATCGATTTTCTTGTATATACACATTAAGCAATCGATATCGAAATGCTTCAAATCATTAGAATAACATATTTAAGTTAATTAACTTTCTTTATCTTACTGAAGTCCACATAAAGCCTTAATGGTATAACGGCAGTGCATTTAGAAGAATTCCGTATTCTTATATTTAGGTATAAAGTCGATTTTCTTCTATATACACATTTATCAATCCATATCGAAATTCTTCAAATCATTAGTTTAACATATTTAAGTTAATTAACCTTCTTTACCTTACTGAAGTTTATATAAAGCCTTAACGGTATAACGGCAGTGCATTTGGAAGAAATCCAATATCTTATATTTAGGTATAAAGTCGATTTTCTTGTATATACGCATTTAGCAATCGATATCGAAATGCTTCAAATCATTACTTAAACATATTTAAGTTAATTAACCTTCTTTACCTTAATGAAGTTTACATAAAACCTTAACGGTATAACGGCAGTGCATTTGGAAGAATTTCGTTATCTTATATTTAGGTATAAAGTCGATTTTGTTGTACATACACATTTAGCAATCAATATCGAAATGCTTCAAATCATTAGCTTAACATATTTAAGTTAATTAACCTTCTTTACCTTACAGAAGTCTACATAAAGCCTTAACGGTATAACGGCAGTGCATTTGGAAGAATTCCGTAATCTTATATTTGGGTATAAAGTCGATTTTCTTGTATATACACATTTAGCAATCGATATCTATCTCTATTTAACTAACCTTCTTTACCTTACTGAAGTCTACATAAAGCCTTAACGGTATAACGGCAGTGCATTTGGAAGAATTCTGTAATCTTATATTTGGGTATAAAGTCGATTTTATTGTATATACACATTTAGCAATCGATATCGAAATGCTTCAAATAATTAGTTTAACATATTTAAGTTAATAAACCTTCTTTAACGCACTCAAGCTAACATAAAGCCATGGCGGCATAAAGGCAGTGCATTTGGAAGAATTTCGTAATCTTATATTTAGTTATAAAGTCGATTTTCTTGTATATATCAATTTAGCAATCGATATCGAAATGCTTCAAATCATTAGTTTAACATATTTAAGTTAATTAACCTTCTTTAACGAACTGAAGTTTACATAAAGCCTTAACGGTATAACGGCAGTGCATTTGGAAGAATTCTGTATTCTTATATTTAGGTATAAAGTCGAATTTCTTCTATATCCACATTTAGCAATCGATATCGAAATGCTTCAAATTTTTAGTTTAACATATTTAAGTTAATTAACCTTCTTTACCTTACTGAAGTTTACATAGAGCCTTAACGGTATAACGGCAGTGCATTTAGAAGAATTCCATAATCTTATATTTAGGTATAAAGTAGATTTTCTTGTATATACACATTAAGCAATCGATATCGAAATGCTTCAAATCATTAGATTAACATATTTAAGTTAATTAATTTTTTTTATCTTACTGAAGTCCACATAAAGCCTCAATGGTGTAACGGCAGTGCATTTAGAAGAATTCCGTATTCTTATATTTAGGTATAAAGTCGATTTTCTTCTATATACACATTTAGCAATCGATATCGAAATGCTTCAAATCATTAGTTTAACATATTTAAGTTAATTAACCTTCTTTACCTTACTGAAGTTTACATAAAGATTTAACGGTAAAATGGCAGTGCATTTGGAAGAATTCCGTAATCTTATATTTAGTTATAAAGTCGATTTTCTTGTATATACACATTTAGCAATCGATATCGAAATGCTTCAAATTTTTAGTTTAACATATTTAAGTTAATTAACCTTCTTTAACGAACTGAAGTTTACATAAAGCCTTAATGGTATAACGGCAGTGCATTTAGAAGAATTCCGTAATCTTATATTTAGGTATAAAGTCGATTTTCTTGTATATACACATTAAGCAATCGATATCGAAATGCTTCAAATCATTAGATTAACATATTTAAGTTAATTAACTTTCTTTATCTTACTGAAGTCCACATAAAGCCATGGCGGCATAACGGCAGTGCATTTAGAAGAATTCCGTATTCTTATATTTAGGTATAAAGTCGATTTTCTTGTATATACCAATTTAGCAATCCATATCGAAATGCTTCAAATCATTAGTTTAACATATTTAAGTTAATAAACCTTCTTTAACGCACTCAAGCTAACATAACGCCATGGCGGCATAACGGCAGTGCATTTAGAAGAATTCTGTAATCTAATATTTAGGTATAAAGTCGATAAAGTTCTTGTATATACTCATTTAGCAATCGATACCGAGATGCCTCAAATCATTAGTTTAACATATTTAAGTTAATAAACCTTCTTTAACGAACTGAAGTTGACATAAAGGCTTGGCGACATAACAGCAGAGCATTTAGAAGAATTCCGTAATCTTAGGCTTAGCTATAAAGTCGATTTTCCTGTTATACACATTTAGCAATCGATATCGAAATGCTTCAAATCATTTGTTTAACATATTTAAGTTAATAACCCTTCTTTAACGAACTGAAGTTGACATAAAGCCAAAACATCATAACGGCAGTGCATTTGGAAGAATTCCATAATCTTATATTTAGGTATAAAGTAGATTTTCGTGAATATACACATTTAGCAATCGATATCGAAATGCCTCAAGTCATTAGTTTAACATATTTAAGTTAACAAACCTTCTTTAACGAACTGAAGATGACATAAAGCCATGGGGGCATAACGGCAGTGCATTTAGAAAAATTCCGTAATTTTGTGTTTAGGTATAAGGCCGATTTTCCTGTATATACACATTTAGCAATCGATATCGAAATGCTTCAAATCATTAGTTTAACATATTTAAGTTAATAAACCTTCTTCAACGAATTGAAGTTGACATAAAGCCATGGCGGCATAACGGCAGTGCATTTGGAAGAATTTTGTAATCTTATATTTAGGTATAAAGTCGATTTTGTTGTACATACACATTTAGCAATCGATATCGGTATGCTTCAAATCATTAGTTTTACATATTTAAGTTAATTTACCTTGTTTATCTTACTGAAGTCTACATAAAGCCTTAACGGTATAACGGCAGTGCATTTAGAAGAATTCCGTATTCTTATATTTAGGTATAAAGTCGATTTTCTTGTATATACACATTAAGCAATAGATATCGAATTGCCTCAAATCATTAGTTTAACATATTTAAGTTAATACAACTTCTGTAATGAACTGAAGTTGACATAAAGCCCTGCCGACAAAACGGCAGTGCATTTGGAAGAATTCTGTATTCTTATATTTAGGTATAAAATCGATTTTCTTCTGTATCCACATTTAGCAATCGATATCGAAATGCTTCAAATTTTTAGTTTGACATATTTAAGTTAATTAACCTTCTTTAACGAACTGAAGTTTACATAAAGCATTAATGGTATAACGGCAGTGCATTTAGAAGAATTCCGTAATCTTATATTTAGGTATAAAATCGATTTTCTTGTATATACACGTTAAGCAATCGATATCGAAATGCTTCAAATCATTAGATTAACATATTTAAGTTAATTAACTTTCTTTATCTTACTGAAGTCCACATAAAGCCTTAATGGTATAACGGCAGTGCATTTAGAAGAATTCCGTATTCTTATATTTGGGTATTAAGTCGATTTTCTTCTATATACACATTTAGCAATCGATATCGAAACGCTTCAAATAATTAGTTTAACATATTTAAGTTAATAAACCTTCTTTAACGCACTCAAGCTAACATAAAGCCATGGCGGCATAACGGCAGTGCATTTGGAAGAATTCCGTAGTCTTATATTTAGGTATAAAGTCGATTTTCTTGTATATACCAGTTTAGCAATCGATATCGAAATGCTTCAAATCATTAGTTTAACATATTTAAGTTAATTAACCTTCTTTATCTTACTGAAGTTTATATAAAGCCTTAACGGTATAACGGCAGTGCATTTGGAAGAAATCCACAATCTTATATTTAGGTATAAAGTCGATTTTCTTGTATATACGCATTTAGCAATCGATATCGAAATGCTTCAAATCATTACTTTAACATATTTAAGTTAATTAACCTTCTTTACCTTAATGAAGTTTACATAAAGCCTTAACGGTATAACGGCAGTGCATTTGGAAGAATTTCGTTATCTTATATTTAGGTATAACGTCGATTTTGTTGTACATACACATTTAGCAATCGATATCGAAGCACT
>JBAWJQ010000505.1:0-28650 GCA_037783105.1 Bactrocera zonata
TACGCATGTGCACACACGCTGACAAATGCACACACATGCATATATGAGCACACAAATACCCATATATAGTTAAATATGTGAGCGCGCACACATGCACCGCCACAATCTCCACAAAAAGCGTTTTAGTAGCTTTCTAGGCGATCCGCCTCAGTTTGGCGTGCTGGCGCGCCACTTGCTGTCGTTTGCTGCGCCGCTGGTGCAAAACAGCGAAATTTAGATGGAGCCGCTCTTTATCTATTGCGGCACATCTAACAGCGTTTTGGCCCCACTCGTGTGTGACAAGCCTCAAGGTTAAGCGCGCGCGTCACAGCGTCGAAAGTGAAAGTCATTTCTAATGCCAGCGAACGCCTTACTTCAACGCAAGCACGAACAAAAAAATTTCTAAAGGTGTTTGCATTGCCAAACGTTGTCTGGCGCGCGCTTTCAAGCGCTCCCCAACTGGCGCATATCCTTGCGGCACTTGCCGACGCTCGTGCATTTCGTTTGTGGCAGTTGCACAAAGGCTTGTTTTGTTTGTGGCTTCTAATGGAATTCCAGCGGCATGCGAATGCGGAACTAACGCATTTTCTAACAACAGGCCAACAAAATGCGCCAGCAAGCGAAGCCGGAAGTGAATTATTTATTGTCGCTTCCGTCGCCACACTTGCCAACTAACTTGCCTATGTGTCGCTCGTCGTCTAGGAGAGGGCAAAATGTGCGGTATTTCTTTTTGTTGACGCTCACAACAAATGCATACATACAATAGCAACAACAACAATTACAACAAAGTGCCATTATAGTATGGAAACAGTGTAGCGAACGCCAGCGAATCAATATCCTCGCCACTAAACACTCAAAGCGCATGCACAAAGCTCGGCCCGCGTGTGTGTGTATGTGTCTGCATTATTGTTATTGTAATTTTGCTGGTGGTGAATTTCCGTGTGACGCCACAAACCACACACACGGCGCTTGTCCTGTGCTCTAACAATGCTCATTAGTTTGCCGTTAGTCGGCAAGTGCCGGTGCGGTCCACGCGCTCGCCCTTTGCTGTTGTCCTGTTGAAAAACTGTTTTGTAAGTTAACTTTTTCCCACCAAAAATGTATATGCGCGTAAAATTATTTATGAAATTTGGAAAATTTGCCGCAAGCAATGCGCTTGGAATGTCGTCATTTTGTCTGTGCTGCCACTAAGCGTCGAGCGAAGTTTGCTCCTCGGCTTTGCATGCATTGGAATTTCGCTCTAATTTTCCGTTAGATTCATTTCGTGCGCTTGCTGGCGCTGTTCGCCGGTTCTTCGGCAGCCGAAAAATGTTTGACTGCATTTTTGTTTCCATGCATACATAACGGCATTTTGTTTAACGATTTATCGGCGACGTGATTTGTATGTTGACCTTGGTGACCCCACGCATTGGCCGCGGCTGCTGTATGCCTTTGTCATTTCTGTTTGCCTAACGTCAGTATTTTCGTGGTATCCAAAATGTTATCGACAAACTGTTTAGCTATGTTAGATATTAACGGCATTTTTGCGCCGCTAAATAAAGTGTGTGGAAAATGTTTTGGGGCTGAGTGATAACATGATGTTATTGGCTTTTGGCATTAGGATCGCAGAAGAGCGATAAGTGGTAGTGTAATAATTTTCAGTGGCGACTTTTGAAGTTGGGAATAAATAAGAATTCTTAGAAGCAAAGAAATATTATTTGTTGCGTGTCGGCTGGTTAGGGTGACAAGGCTCTAATGAGTATAAATATACCTTATACATAATCCCAATAAGCCACTGTCGAAACGAAAAATAAAATAGATAATAATAGTAAATTCATTAAAAAAAACAGCAAAGACATACAATATAAAAAAATGATAGAAAACAAACATACGGGCGATTTGTGGTCGAGAAGTGGAGGGTTCAGTTCTTATAGTTTGAAACGGCTTAACGCGTTCTTATTAATAACTAAAAGTTCTACGTTCATATTAAAAGTTACATGGCAACGTTGTAGGTAATAAAAAAGAACTTTCATGTTAACATTTTCACATAACCTCAAAATATACGTGAAAAGTTGAAAAAACTAATTTGTTGGACTTTTTACATTTTTTTCACGATGCTTGGTTCAAACTAACCTTATTATTTTCCAAATACATTGTACTTTTGCTGATTTAATATTTATTAAATTTATTTTTGTTTTCATCTAAAATTGTTGACTTAATATCAGTAGAAGCCTAGTTTTCAATAAAAATTCTCTTATGTCCGCTTAAAAAAAAGCGATGAATTTTTTCTTTCTAGTAATCTCTAGTTTCTGATAGTGCTAAATATCCACTGTGTCCAAAAAATAAGGCATTTGAATTTAAACTGCGTGCGTCGAAGAACTTGGAGAATTATTTTTTTTTTTAGGTTGGTAGTACTGTCAGTCACATTTATGTCAAATTTCACGTCAAAATATTCATTAGTGTTTGAGATACGTGTCGTTTTGTGAGCTGCTAAAAGGGAGTTTTTCGTTTTTTGTGATGTCGAAATTTGTTGAGCAAAGAATTTGCATTAAATTTTGATAACGGAATCAATTTTCTGCTGCATTACATTGAGGATGGTGCAGAAAGCCTTTGGTGATGAGGATATCTCTAAAAAAAAATGTTTACAAGTGGTATAGTGAGTTCCAAGCCGGCCGTGAACGTGTCGAAGGCGCAGAGCGTCCAGGGCGACCATGAACCTCAACCGACGAAGCTCACGTTCAACAAATCAAAGATTTGGTGTTGAAGAACCGTCGATTAACAATAAGAGACCTTGCTGATGAAGCTGGCATATCGAAAGGCTCAGCCAATACCATTTTGAAGGATGTTTTGGGCCTCAAGCGCGTCAAATCTCGACTGGTACCGAAAACATAGAATTTTTTGGAAAAAAAGGCGTCGCGTTGAAGTGTGTGAAACGATGCTTTCCGACTACCAGGGTGTCATCAAAAGCATTATAACTGGCGATGAGACTTGGATCTATGCTTACGACCCCAAAACAACCGATCAATCGAGCAAATATCGTGCCAAAAGGAAGCCGAGACCAAAAAAATCGCGCCAAATTCGCTCAAAAATCAAGGTCATGTTGACTGTTTTCTTCGATTATCGTGGCGATGTGCATTATGAATTCCTTCCAACCGGTCAGACAGTCAATAAGGAATATTATTTGAACGTTATGCGTCGTTTGCGTAACGCTATCCGCCTAAAAAGGCCGGAATTGTGGAAAGAAAATTCTTGGTTTTTCCACCACCATAATGCACCATCCCATACTGCCCTCGTAATTCGTGATCATTTCGCCAAAAACTCAACCCATATCGTTACGCAACCACCGTTTTCACCTGATCTGGCGCCGTGCGACTTCTGGCTGTTCACCAAGCTTAAAAGACCGCTCCGGGGACACCGTTTTTATACGATAAAGGAGATTCAAATCGCAGCGAAGACGGAACTGAAGGCCATCCCGGAAAGTGGCTACAACCAGTGTTTCGAAGATTAGAAAATCCGTTGGCATAAGTGCATTGCATCGGGAGGGGATTACTTTGAAGGGGATGAAATTGATTTGGAAGAATAAATTAAGAATTTTCAAAATAAATACAATGACACCTTTTTTGGGCACAGTAATATATATAGAATATATATCATTATGGGATTTTTTTACACCGCCAAGTAGTCGGCTCCAAACTCATGTTTTGAAAGGAGGAAGGTTGGATGAGGTACCCCAATTGGCTTTTAGTAAGCGCCTCGGAGAGTCCGAAGAAGAAGCGAACAATATACTCAAAAGACCCATAAGCCACTTACCAAAAGTTAAAATGCTTATGGTCGAGAGTGAAGATTAATGCACCATGTTGCACCTACCAAAGTGGTAATCCATTCACAAGAGAGCAAATAGTAATAACTCGGCCCAGAGCTCTGAGAGCAGAAGGGCCTTCCCTGAAAATAAGAAACCTGCGGAGTTAGGAAAACGACTCAGAACACATGAGGTTACCAGAAGCGCTAAAAAAGGTGAAGCATCACGCCTCTGGTAATAGACCGACTGAGAGGGACAGTAATGAACCAACAGTTTGAAAGACCGGTAAGGAGAAAATTACTAGTGACGAGGCGGGGGGGAAAAGGAGGTCATGCGTGGAGACGGTCCGTCCCTTCAATTGCGTCATAATCGATACTGGCAGACCCGGAGGAAGCCTATAAACAATATAATTTATATTACAATGACGTAATTCAAAAAATTTATAAATGCATTAAAAGCATGAACATAATAATTTTGGTGTGTGACTTCGATAAATTAGTGTGGTAAGCATTCTAAATGTAGGCAATAATTTACTTAAAAGGCAGCCCACATTAATTAACATTATTAAATGAGACATGAAATGACTAAAATTTAAGATTAAATTTAATAATATAAATTTTATGCTTTGAAGCACGACTTTGATAAATAAAATTTAGAAATATTCTCATGCCATAAACGGATCCTATTATAAGCAATTTATAGTGTTGAGAGAAAATTTAAACAAAAAAAAAAAAAATATGGACTTTGAAAACAATCTTTGGCAGTAATTGTATAAAAATATAATTCGTATTATTCGTATTGCGATAACTGTTTAAAAAAATTCATAATCAACATACACAGCATAGAAAGCATATCTTAGGTGCGTGACTTCGATAAATAAGTTCAGTTGTCATCCTAAATGTAGGCAATAATTTAGTTAAAATTACAAAGCAGAGAACATTGTCATTCAAAAAGCAAACATTCGAGTTATTATTTATAAAATATAATATTTTTTAGAAAAATAGTAATAATTTTTTATTTCCATTGAAAAATTTGCAAGCACAACTTCGATGGATTGAAATTATAAATACAAGTACGAAATGTCTTTCATCAAATATAAAGCAAGTAAAAAGAATACAGAAAGATATACTTTCATATATAAAAAATATGAAAAAATAATAATTTCTATGAAGCGCTTTGAAAAGTTGTATACAAGTATAAAAGTTGTGTTGACATGTTGAAATAAAATGGATTTTTTTCGGAAATATTTTGAAAACTGATACATTTTAAATGTGATCCATTATATTTCCTCTAATTTAGTTGATAATAAAAAATATTTAAATTTAAATATGACACTTAATTGTAAGGTACATTTGAATAATTCATGTGTGCTTTCAAGAAAATGAATAATGTTCTCAAGAAGCTTGCCTACATTTAGGGTTCACAAATTTTGTCAACAATCAACAAATATAAGAAATTAATAAAAAAAAAATCGTAAAAACTTACAATGCATGATGTTCATACTTACACAGTTATGTCTGCATTGTCGCAGTACTCCCCAACTAGCCCCAACACCACACCAACAATTTTTATTTCGCCTGCAATATTAATAGAAAAATGCTATGCTGTACACCCTTTCTAACAGATCCTATTCTCCCGATGCTTTTGCGCAACAAGGGTAACTTTCACTGATTTCTTTCTACACGTCATCGAGATAAGAAAGTAAGAAAGTACGGACTTGGGGCGAAACACGAAAACATTTGTGCTGGCGGAAGGTCGGAAAAGAGCGGCGAAATAAAAGTGAAAGTTTTATAGTGTATATTCAAAGTTTTTTTGTGCGCCTAAAAGCACACTACGCACACGTAATCCTTTGAAATATACATTTGGTTACATGCGAGTCGGGCAACTGAAAAGGATAGGGGTTGTTCGCTTGCAGCTAGCACACACTAGCGTGTAAAAAATTCTCATACGACAAATGTGTAGTTGTATTTACAGTTATGTTAGTGTATATTTGTACTTTGGGGGTAGCAACTATAATCATAAACTTTGGTGGCACACACATATGTGGCGGGCGTGTATGTAGTTTTTCCGCGTAGCGTGTGCTGGTAGCGTGTCGTCGGCCACTATGGCGTATGTGCGATAGTTTTTCATGCTTTCACGCGACTACTGGGCGCCTAGTGCAACGATATGGTAATATTGTTAGTTTTGAAACATAACTATTTCGCTAATAGTTTCGCAGTGCAAATGAGTGTGGCCTTGTGTCTTAGGAAACTGAAAAAATGTAGTTGAAGACGCTGTAAAAATGGTGTTGGGGCGCAGAAAGTTTGCCAAATGCAAGTTACAGTGAAAATGCAGTGGAAAAACGAAAATAAAAGAGTTAGCCTTTTCTTTTTGTATATATGTAATAGCCCACAAGTGCTATGCTGTAAGTTTTCCACATAAATTGTCAACGTTGTAGCATAAAAAAGAGAGTCTGGCAACTGCCCCTCTGCCACTTATGCCCGCAAATAAATAAATAACTAAATTAATAATAATGGCGTATAATAAATGCGGCAAACACCTACACTCTTTGCTGTTCGCCATGTCGTAATTTATGAAGGTCTAAATATCCTGCGCGCCAAGTAATGCGCGAGCAAGACGCTGCGTGCGCTCTACACGCGGCAAGGCGGCAAATAAGCGTTGCTTCTATGAATTCGTACAGTATGTACTTGTGGAGTCATTGCCGGGATTGTGCAAATGGCAGATGGGGTGCTACTTTGCCCCACCGAATGGCAACAAAACTTATGCACCTGCCTTATCAGCGGCGCCAACTCGCTTTCCTCCCCCACAACACGCAGCAGAACTGTTTAATTTTTTATCAGCCGCGCGTTTCATATGATTAGTATGATTTGTCAGCGCTTATTCTCACAGGTGACTTAATAAAAAATGCCATGATTTGTTGATAAAGATTGCATAATTTACCTGGGTTCAGCAGGCGTCCAGAAAGCCGAGCACACATACGATTTGGGGATTTTTAGCGCGAACAAAAAATGAAATCAGGCGCCAGCTGAAAAAGTCAAGAGAAAGTTAGACGTTGAAGTGGCGAAGTAAAGTAAGTCCTGCGGGATGCCGTTAATGGTTGAGAAACGGTTAGGCGCTTAACGGCAGCAGCAGCGATAGGAGGTCGCAGTGCCGCAGGGTTAAACAAAAATACAAAAAAAAATAACATACATTATATTTGTATGAAGAGAGATAAAAGTTTGCAGTACACATATGCAGTGAGAGAAATCATGAGAGCACACGTCCACATGCACGAGCGGCTATGCTTGGCAACACAGCTCACATGGCAACTAGACTTTTTTCAAATTTTTTCTTATGGCAAGCTTTTTATGAAAGAAAGTGGATACACACACACTTGTAAAAACGCTTACAAGGCATACACACGTATATGTATATACACACATACCTATATGTACATACATATATATGCAAGATGTGCTCTAAGCACTCGACATTTCTAAATTAGCTAAATGGATGTCGAGCAACAAAGCCCCTCAAACATTGTATTACACACACACTCACATCCACATATGCGTTTCTAATGTAATGCCGGCACGCCTGTAGCGTTAGAAAATTCTATATCAAATGCATGCAAGGAATTTCGATATTAGAAAGTGACAGGCGAACAGCACACGGCAATAGGCCGACATCGGCATTAGAACATTTGATGCCACAGCTGTTGGTGCATGTCACACATATACATGTACAAGTTTACATTATGAAAATAGAAGTATTATGGCAGCGTGCTAACATATTACTACAGCAACAACAACAACTAACCACCTGAAAACGCACTCATGCGCACAGCTGCACAGACAGCTCCCACATATGGGAAAGAATCGTGTATACGCCTCGTGTAGAGTGTCGCCCACGAATGTTTTGGGGGTGGCTTGGCGAAGTGCGTTTGGCGCTCAGGCGACGATGGTGTAATACTTGCGAAGAACTGAGGTGTTTTTGAGTATAGATTTTCATATGTGTGCACAACGAATACTACCATGGATATATATACATTTGTAAAGTAAATATATATAGATTTGACTACAGACAAAGGACTTGTGTACTTTGGCCAGCAATGCTCTACAAACAGGAAATGAATACAAACTTTTTTCCACAGTTATGTCTATACATTAGGGTGTAGCCTGCATATGAGAGAACATCTCTTATACCATATTTCCGGTTTTAGGTCCGGTCATACAACATTTCACATATACGTGAATTTTCCGTTTTTGTTGGCTCCCTGAAAATCAATCAAATCTCGCTTTAATGTGTCAAGATATCGGCGATAACTTTGAGCAAGCGGTCATCAGAACCGAGGCCAGTTAAATTCTGATTAAGGAAATCAGTTTAGTTGGACTAAAGGCTGGCGAGAGCAACATTCTGTCACCTCAATAGGTAAGTGTGACAGATCATCAAACTGACTGACAGTCTAACACTGTAATCCTCGCATCAGTCTGATTAAAACCCTGACAGGTCTTCAAGTACGTTCAATGCAAGTCGATATAAATTTAGTACGTACAGGTTCAATTGAGACGAGCTCCTGGCTCTGAACCTGAGCTCCCGTAAAGACTTGTGACAAACCTCGCGTGATCGCACGACTTGCATAGATAACTATGGAGCCCAATAGAGCAATGGTTTCAGGAGACTTGAAGCAGAGACTTATTAGCATAAAATAACAAGAAAAAGAACAGTATTAAAAAACACAACAAAACAAAGGCAGCCAATATGAAAAATACGGAACAGTTTTCCGTGGGGATATTAGGGCCCTGAGGTAACCTATACTAACTGTCACGGCAAAACACCCTAACAAAGCTGTAGAAAAGACAGTTTTAAGGGAAACAGCATCTAGACAAGCATAATCCGCGATGCAAACAGAGGTCCGTAGTTCGCCAGCTGCCATAACAGAAGGGGGACCTCAATGCATGTGGCTGAGTTAATACCGCAAATATCGCATAGATTGAGAAACAAGCATGAATTCATGACAATCTTTGGCGGCCATTAACGTCTTAGGAGATGAACTGGATAACGGAATCTATCTGATTCAAGTAGCCGCAAAGTTGCGAGTTAATTGGAAGCAAAATTCGCCTAGATTTCCAACTAATAGCGCGACAGTCGACCAAAAACCGCTTTGCAGTGCAAATGCGTCACCCATAAGAAACTAGGTGACTTGATTTGTCGATGAATTTTTGTGCTAAAAGTTTTACCTGTAATTTAAGAACCACCCTAATACATAAAATATAATAACGTTTTCGAAGACATGCATTCTATATTCCAACTAAATTAAAATATAATCCCTCCACGCGTTTAAGATCCACCCTAACCAACATAAACAATACAACAATAAGAAAATCGATGATTTTAGCGTTGGCGCTCGCTCACATGCGTCAACTACTATCTATTAAATGTCTTTTGATCGACGCCTGTTACCAAAGAACTTCGCTGCTAAACAACAGTTGGCATTATAGACTACTCTAAAAGAATGGAATGAAAGCCAATTCAAGAAACCAAATATGCTCACGTGCAGGAAATGAAAACGCTAGTTTATATTAACTAAGCAAATCAGTCCCACCTTTTGCCTGCAACTTCGCATAATCGCCTGGTATTTAAGCTCAATTGGAGTTGGCCTTAGTGGCGCTTATTTATGTGCAAATTTAGTCGAAAGCATTAAAAAGCATAATAATTATTAAGAAGTTGTATTTGGCTGGGGGCTTATGCTTATGCTTAAAAGCATGGCTATGAGGAAGTTAAGCGTTCTCGGAACTTGTTTTGCTTTAAGTTCACAAGGACTTTAATATTCGCGAAACAAAAGCTTCGAAAGTTTGGAAAATTGCGCTTTTGCTAGGTTTTTTTGCATCAAACAAATTAAGTAGATTTAATGAAAAGTTATGACCTTTTACATATCTGAAGAATATTATTGACCTTATAGTGACGGAAAGTTCTATTTGAGCTTTATAACTGTATGAGCATGATAGTAGAGCTGAATCTAAATAAGTGTAATTAACTGCGAAGCAGCATATTCTTAGTGCTTTGTGACCAGAATGTGACTTTGGTTTTAGTGAGCTTGAAAACTTTTTTGAAACCATCGTCTGACAAAGCTTTGATATCGACTTTGTCCAAAAAGTTGTATACTTGAATTATGAACTTTTTGATTTCCAAGTGTTAAAAATAAGTCCAAAACTTATTACCCTTTAAAGGCTCCCTTGGAAGGAAACATATTTTTTCCCATTTCTATTTTTTTAGCTCTTTTTTAAGTATCTACTCATATAGAGTATAGAGGTTTTATCACTTCTTAACAATGGTGTGGGAAGCTAACAAAAACCGTATTGCGGTGACTTCTTTACATAAATGTGAGCTTCTAAGAAAATATAATATTTTTTGAATGGTTGTTAGCCGCACTATTCATCCTTTTCTCCAAACGTCTACCGTTGATGACAGAGAGAAGAATTGTTTTCCGCGGGTGGTTCGAACCAATTCATATATAAGAAGTAGGAAAAAGTTCGGGTAAACGCAGGTTTCATACTCCAGCAACTTGCAAGGATTAAAGCCAGGGCAGTACCTTCAAGTACATATAACAAACATAAGCATCGTTATAAGAAAAAGACGCTCTCTCAATTTTATTAAAGTAACTCACATATTGGCCGATATATGCGGTATGAAGTGACCCGAAAGTTCGAAAATGTCTATATTAGATTTCTGTGGGCTAAGAGAATTATTGACCGTTTCAACCCATTTGTAGTACACACTACTATCAGGAAAGGAATCTCTGTGAATTTAAATTTTTGGTAAAAAGTCAACTATAAACCCGTGTTGCTTAACAGTTCTGGTTCGATTTGGACAATTTTTGGCCATAAGGTGGCGCACCACAAAAGCACTATTCGCGCAAAGTTTTATTTTAATATATTAATTGATTCTCCACAAAAAGGGAGATCCCACAATCTGCGCCAATTACCGTGGGATAACTCTCCTCAACATTGCGTATAAGGTTCTATCGAGCGTCTTGTGTGAAAGATTAAAGCCTACTGTCAACAAGCTGAAGGTCCAATCAGCTTGTTCAGTGTGGCTTTAGACCTGGCAAATCAACAAATGACCAGATATTTACCATGCGCCAAATCTTGGAAAAGACCTCTGAAAGGAGAATCGACACACACCACCTCTTCGTCGATTTCAAAACTGCTTTCGACAGCACGAAAAGGATATTGATATCAGCGGCCTCAACACCCGCGCCGTTAGTTCTGCTTTCTCCAGACTGGACAAGGAAGCAAAACGAATGGGTCTGGCAGTGAACGAGGGCAAGACAAAATATCTCCGGTCATCAAACAAACAGTCGTCGCACTCGCGATTTGGCACCCACGTCACTGTTGATAGTCATAACTTTGAAGTCGTAGATAATTTCGTCTATCTTAGAATCAGCGTATACCCGTACACCACTAACAATGTCAGCCTGGAAATCCAACGCAGGATTACTCTTGCCAACAGGTGCTAGGCAATTGAAAAGTAAAGTCTCTCTTGATGAACAAAGGCCAAACTCTATAAGTCACTCATAATTCCCGTCCTGCTATATGGTGCAGAAGTTTGGACGATGACAATAACCGATGAGTCGACGTTACGAGTTTTCGAGAGAAAAGTTCTGCGAAAGATTTATGGTCCTTTGCGCGTTGGCCACGGCGAATATCGCATTCGAAGGAATGATGAGCTGTACGAGATGTACGACGACATTGACATAGTTCAGCGAATTAAAAGACAGCGGCTACGCTGGCTAGGTCATGTTGTCCGGATGGACGAAAACACTCCAGCTCTGAAAGTATTCGGCGCAGTACCCGCTGGGGGAAGCAGAGGAGGAGGAAGACCTCCACTCCGTCGGAAGGATCAGGTGGAGAAGGACCTGGTTACGCTTGCAATATCCAATTGGCGCCACGTAGCGAAAAGAAGAAACGACTGGCGCGCGGTTGCTAACTCGGCTATAATCGCGTAAGCGGTGTCTACGCCAATTAAGAAGAAGAAGAATTGATTCTTAATTTGTATTCTGGAAAGTGAAAGGCTCAAATGGAATTTAAAAACGTTTTATACAATGAATGAAGTAAGCGTGGCTGTAGTCCGATTTCGCCGATTTTTACACTGTAGCATAAAAATGTCAAAGGAACAACACGTACCAAATTTGGTTGGAATCACTAGGATGGGTTTCGAGATATGCTATTTCACTTCAAGTGGGAGGTCGTGCAATTTTGACCACAGCTCCATTAAAGGCCTCACATGCCATTTCGGTGATAATATGGCCTCTGTGATTTCGGTGATTTAATGCCTCTGGCGTATTTAGTCGTTGATTTATCGCGCTTTTTGTAGTTTTCAACAGTACCGTTATATGGGGAGTGAACGGGATTATCATCCGATTTCATAAATTTTCACACTGTCGGTTGGATATAATAATTTGTGAATTTGGTTGATGTAGCTTCAGTGGTTTAGGAGATACTACTGTGCCCCAAAAGACATTGTATTTATTTTGAAAATTCTTTATTTATTCTTCCAAATCAATTTCATCCCCTTCAAAGTAATCCCCTGCCGATGCAATGCACTTATGCCAACGGATTTTCTAATCTTCGAAACACTGATTGTAGTCACTTTCCGGAATGGCCTTCAGTTTCGTCTTCGCTGCGGCTTGAATCTCCTCTATCATATAAAAAACGGTGTCCCCGGAGCGGTCTATTGAGCTTGGTGAACAGCCATAAGTCGCACGGCGCCAGATCAGGTGAATACGGTGGTTGCAGAACGATATGGGTTGAGTTTTTGGCGAAATGATCACGAATTACGAGGGCAGTATGGGATGCTGCATTATCGTGGTGTAAAAACCAAGAATTGTCTTTTCACAATTCCGGCCTTTTTAGGCGGATAGCGTTACGCAAACGACGCATAACGTTCAAATAATATTCCTTGTTGACTGTTTGACCGGTTGGAAGGAATTCATAATGCACAACACCACGATAATCCAAGAATACAGTCAACATGACCTTGATTTTTGAGCGACTTTGGCGCAATTTTTTTGGTCTCGGCTCTCTTTTGGCACGATATTCGCTCGATTGATCGGTTGTTTCGGGGTCGTAAGTATAGATTCAAGTCTCATCGCCAGTTATAATGCATTTCATGACACCCTGGTAGTCGGAAAGCATCGTTTCACACACTTCAACGCGACGCCTTTTTTCCAAAAAAGTCAATGTTTTTGGTACCAGTCGAGATTTGACGCGCTTGAAGCGCAAAACATCCTTCAGAATGGTATTGGCGGAGCCTTTCGATATGCCGACTTCATCAGCAAGGTCTCAAATTTTTAATCGACGATTTTTCAACACCAAATCTTTGATTTGTTGAACGTGAGCTTCGTCGGTTGAGGTTGATGGTTGCCCTGGACGTTCTTCGTCTTCGACACGTTCACGGCCGGCTTGGAACTCACTATACCACTTGTAAACATTTTTTTTAGACATAGCCTCATCACCAAAGGCTTTCTGCACCATCCTCAACGTATCCGCAGCAAAAATTTGATTCCATAAACAAAATTTAATGCAAATTCTTTGCTCAACAAATTCCGATCCATTGATAGATAAAGAGAACAACCAATATGAAACATATTGGGAAAACTTACAGCAAGTCAGGAGTTGTGTAAAGTTTTAATACATTATTAGTTCAATAATAATATTAATACGATAAGCTTTAATAAAGTTTAGAGAAATTATTGTTAGTTTCGCTATCTCGTGCAATTCTCTTTAATGACTGTAACTTCTAATATTTAAGTTCGAAAAATTTAGTTCGAAAATTATTGCTCAAATTTGATTCGATGTAAGTAGTATTTTTTGAGGGGCTTTTGCGAACAATATTTACATCGCAGTAGTCGGTCATCATAAGGTATTTCTCCCTCTTTTCAGTAGTGTCAAAATTCAAATAATATGAAGAATGACTTTTAAATGTACAATTTGTGAGCTAGAAAAAAAAACACCATTTATACCGAAATAGTAAAAGTAAATGACATAAGGGCAAACATAGACATAGTTATTTGTCTACTTTTTATAAGAGAAAATTTTTATATTGGCTTAGAAAATGTGAGTTTTCATATTTTTAATGCCAATACTCTCAAGTAAGTTCATGAAATTTCAGTTGTATTCATAGGTGCTTTAGAAGCTACCTATACAAATATCGTCATAGCTTTATTCCACATTGTCTGACGTGTACAGAGTGTATAGAAGACTCTGAACACGTACTCTATCCTTGCCCTCGGGTTGCAAGTATAACTGAATAGCTGAAAATCACACTTGGAGGTAGTTTCTCGGTGGAAAATTTGACTTCACTTATGTATGTGTGAGTCCTCTGAAAAGCAGAAAGAGATATTTACAACAGCGTCGGTCACTCCGTATAACAGAGAATACTAAATGTCTTTTTCTCTCCCATGAAGTACTACTTTGTCCAGTGGACCGTGGAAGGGATCTGAGATGGGAGTAGGAATAAAGTCCCGAATTCCAGCTTTCGATGTTTGCTCTTACTATAAAATCTTAAAAAATCTTACTAACATTCCCGTCTAAGGGGGGAGACTGCTTTAGAGGCTTTAAAAAATAGATTTTTTTTGAGATTTTTTTCGGAAGTGAAAGAATAAATTGCTTAAAGAGAAATTTCTAGGGTTAATAGTTATATATTTAAGCATCATCGCCAATTTTTTATATACGAAATTTTTCAATTCTGCTTTTAGGAAGCAATTGCCTGCTGGATCTCGCTTGTGCAGGGGGTGGGTTGCAGGTCACAATTTTTATCTGAAACAAAAAATGTAAAGAGACTCATATTTGTCAATCATTTATATTCTAGTTAAACTAAGAAAATTCTAAAAATAGTGAAAAAGTTTAGTTTTTTTCTGTCCTGCCCGCTAATTGAAAAAAATCGTAAGTCGCGTGTCAAAATTTTCACTTCCTGCCTAAACGCTCATATACCTGCTAGACGCACGGCCACTTTTTCGCCTCTAGCTTCGACAATATTTCGAATTCTCATCTATAACTTTGGGAATATGTTCCTAGATATTTTTTAAAGAGCTTTAAACAGAAAAAAAAAATCGATCAAGCGATCTTATACATAAAAAACAGGTCTCTTTGAAAATAATTGTACTTCGAAAATATATATGTATTTATATTTGAGCCCCATAACGCTCTTTTTGAAAATGAATTTCAAGCAAAGTCAGTTGTTGTTCTGGATTAATTCTTTACAGGGAATTTCATGCCTCTAAAAAGCACCCTGTATGTACAATTATGTGTCAGAAATTTACAAGATAAATATCGAAGCAAAAAATCTAAAAACTTTAACCGAAAAACTAACACCGAAGCTAAAATATCCTTCACAAATATGATTTCGATCGTTCAGTTTGTTTGGCAGCTTATGTTATAGGAATCTGATCTAAACAATTTCTTAGAAGATTGCATTGTTGTGATAGGTAATGATCTATGCCAATTTTTGTGAAAATATCTCGTCAAATGTAAAGCTTTTTCATGCAATACTGTAGTGGTCCGATATCAGCGCTTCCGACAAATTAGCAGCTACTTGTGGAGAAAAGAACATGCTCAAAATTTCAAATCGATATCTCAAAAACTGAGCGAGTATTTTGCGTATATATGTATAGACAACGGACGCACAGACAGATAGGTTAAGGGGCTATACCAGTGTGACACTTTCAAAAAAAAATTTTTTTTATTTGCTTTTTAGATAGTTTATATTTCCAAAAATATCCTGTGAAATCAGCAAGGTCGTATCTTGAATAGTGTTTGGATGGCAGCGTTCTAAAGTGCGACCGCACGGAGGTATATGTAATCATATATGAGTGAAACTTTAAACGTGTTTTTCTCGAAACGACATTTGTTAATGTTTTGATATTTTTCAAAGATCGTAGGCCATTGTATAGGAAATATCTTTAAGTTTAATAAACTTTTCAAATTTTTTGTTTCAGCTACTCATTCGGCCGGAATCATGCCAGCAGTTGGGGCACTTTTTTTTGGCACTTCCGAAGACAGCTTTTAACGCCATTATTTTTCAAAACTCTTGTAAAAAAAATCTTGAAATATAGCTGAAAATATACCTTATTACGTTGAAAAAGTTCAAAATATTCTATTGCGTACTTTCTCTTGAAAAAATTCACGAAAATCACCTAACTTTTCATGCGTCACACTGGTATAGCCCCTTAAATCGATTTAGCGCATGATCCTGATCTTCTTGGACGTTTTCGTTTGGGTGGTGAAAGCTTCGCAGCAAAGCTAATATATCTTCTTTAGTGTATAAAAAACCAATTTAATTAAATACTTACCCCGATTTAAGCACCCTGTGCAGAAACATAATTTCACAATGTCAGGTTGATTAGTGTACAGTGTCCCAAACGCCAGCAAGAATATACATTATTACATTTGAGAAAAATACTTATACACAACTCATTTGAAACACGTCGACGTCAGGGGGCCATGGAGTTACGTGCCAACCCCCACAATTCATCGTGCGCATGCACACAACTGAAGCGAGCTAAAAATAAATACATAAAATAAATAATAAGCTTACAAATCACAACAAATAGGCGGCGCTGCACAAAACACAAAACCAACAAATACAACACAGTGATAATAAAGAAACAAAATCACAACGTACAAAGGTTAGAACTGTAAGAGTACGAGTAGGTCATAACAAATTCCGTTAGGCGGCACACCTGCTGTCGCATGCTGGGCGCTTGGTCGCAAAACATTTCTCAAGCTTTGAAGATTACAAAATCACTTAGCGAACGCTTTGAAGTTGTGCCCGAGAGCACTTAAGGGCCACTCGTAAGTGACGAGTTCAATTACTTAGTATCAAAGCGGTCTAGAGGTAAGCCGAGCCGACAGCAAAGGCGGTGCAAAAGGTGAATAGTTGCAGAGATAAATGGGTTGCTTGACACCGGCTGGTTGTCACTCGTCTTCACTTATGTGCATGTGTGTGCGTTGGTGGCGCCTGTGTGACCGCAAGGACATTGCAAAAGTCACACTTGAAGACACAACGAATAGGTTAGCATAATTTCAGGCGCATAAACAGTGAATTTGCACAGTTCATTGCTTTTGAAATACGAAATAGCCAATAACACATAAGTGCAATGTGTTGGCTCATTTGCTTAATGTGCTGTTATAAATTTATTACTCTTGTTTACAAAACATGTATATTTAGTCAATAACCACACATGACACGTGCATGTGGTTGTAGTAGCGCGTAGCGGTCGTTTGCAAATAAAATATGTAATAATAAGCGCTTATGTGTGTATGTTGCATGTCAAACAGCTGTGTTTGTGTTAAGCTGCTTACACACTGTGAATGCCGTTATTTGTTGCACCCCATATGTATTTACAACTATTTACATATATGTGTTGCATACATTGTGGCAACATTGCTCACCGACAACACCTGCCTGCATGTGTGGGTGTGAGCTTTTATAGCAGCTCTGTGCTCAGCCATGCTTGCATATATGACTGCAAGTAACCACATATGTATAATATGGTATGTGAATATGTATCTGTGGTATTTAATATGTATAAGTATATGTAAATATGTGATTATGGCATTATTTACACTTGTAAAGTATCTAAATATTTATGTTTATTCGAATTATTATTTTTTCTTTCTTTTTTTTGTCTGCCTGCACATACACACTCATACATGTACGAAGCGGCGCCCACCTGCCAGTGCGGCGTTTATGATGTATTTGTATGTATGTGCCGACATATATACGCTTAGACATAAGTATATGAATTACGAATAGGTTCGCAGGATATGCGCGCAAGTTACAAAGCACCCCCCGCCTCCCGCGCGCTCCATGCAACCACTGAGCAATCCACTAATACCCGGTGCCACATATCTCACCTCACACACTCTCATAGCTTCATTTATTCATTCATTTACTGCAACCCACACACACACAAACACTCAGGCTTGCATATCGTGCGCCGGGCGGCACTCGTGCTGTCCTTAGTGTATCAATGCCACATTTAGTGCTTGTAATATAGCAGTTACCGTTATTTGTTTACATTTGTTTTCTGCCGCTATTTGTTTTTGCTGTAACTACAGTTATATCACACTAACACTCAAACAGCATATTATAGTCGGCTTTATGCATGTGCATGTACATGTGTAGGTGTGTGTGAGTGTCATAAATAACACGGCCGACATATGGTCGTCGAGCACCCTCTGCCACACGGTAAACTAACGGTATCAAATATGTATATAGTCAAATACACACCTACATGTTGAAATCTACTTCTTACATACACATTTATAGAGATGCTTAAGTACTATATATTCTTATGTTTTATGCTTCTTATGTGTCGCTGTAACAATTTTTTCCTTCCACACTTCTGTGCTACATTGCATTGCTTTTCAGGCTACATTCATTATGGTCTCAGCAAAACTTTATCGCTCTTTGCTTATTTCTTTTCCTTTAACGTTTCTTTTGCCTTCGCCGTCCGCTTTTTGAAAAATGTTTGCGTAGAAAAGCTTCAATACCAATAACACCATCTTATGCTTTTCTTTTCAACTTTGTTGCAAGTGAATTTTAATAAATGAAATGTCAAGATATACATATGTACATAAACATATTTATATAAATGTATATACATATTTATCACTGTCATCGAATCGCCAGTACTTGGAGAGTTGCGAAATTAGCTACATAGTTCAATCAAATAAGGTTTCAATAGTACGAGATTAAATCACTTTAATAATGATGAGGAAAAAGAGCAAGTAAGACATGGTGAGCGTAAGAGAGGCGAATCGAAGCCATCTTATGCCCTGATGTTCTGTAATTTTAAATTGAAAGTTTAATGCAGCACTTACACTCAGAACCAAATCTCCCTAATATAATATCAACCAATCGATACTTCTGATTTTTGAATTCAAATACACATTGGGGCAAAGAAGCATCCGGAAATTAAATTCCTCCTGTCGCAAAAGAAACAGAACTTTTTAAATATAACTCTTTCTGGTGGTGCCACCTATTGGTGGGTATATGAAATAAAAAGTTTGATCTCTTGTTGACATTTCGTAAAAATTTTAAGACAATTGGATAACTACAATCGATGTTATCGATCAAAAAGTGACAGCAGCTTTTGGTCATCAGTCGTAAAATGCATTTTGAACCAAGAGCAAATATTAAATTTTGTTTTAAACTTTGGAAAACGTTTACTAAAAATTTTCAAATGATGAAAAAAGTTTATGGTGATCAGTTATTATCCTGTAGTAATGTGCATGAGTGGTTAAAGCGATTCTAAGAAGGTCGTGAGGACCTCTGTGACGATCAGAAGTCACCGAAAAAAAGTCGTCTTCAGAAGTCAAAAATAAAGACAATGCTGATTTGTTTTTACGATTCCGAGGGTATTGTGCACCGAGAGTTTGACCCACCTGGCCAAACGATTAATGCTGTGCTTTACCTTGGTGTTATGAAGCGTCTTTTGTCACGCATTCGTCGTGCTCGAACACAATACCGTGAGGCAGGGTCCTGGCGCCTGTTGCACGATAATGCGCCGTGTCATCGGTCGACTCTTGTCACTGATTTTTTGACAAAAAACTCCATATTAACCATTAATCACTCACCCTACTCAGCTGATCTGGCACCCTGTGATTTTAACCTATTTGGAAAACTTCATTTGCCCATGAAAGGACACTGGTTTCAGGACATTTCAGCTATCCAAAAGGCGACGACTGATATTCTCAAGAGCATTCCGAAAAATGACCTTAAACACTCGTTTGAAATGCTGATTGACCGGGCTAAACGCTGTACCAAAGCATAAGGAAACTACTTTGAATAAAAAAATATAACTTTTGAAAAATATTAATTTTTTGTTGTTTTTAACAGTCCTGTTTCTTTTGCGACAGACCTTGTATTTCAAAAAAATCTATTTTGCTAGGTTGGTAGGACTGTCCTTAAGTAATATTTCAAATATGAGCGCAACTTGTCAACCAGTTTGTTTAAAATGGAGGAATTTTACTAAAATTTTGTATTTCTAACAAAATTTCGTGTACAAAATCGTTGCAAATGTTGAAAAAGACGATTTAGTTTTCTCAAAAACACAAGTCCACGAGTGGTTAAAAACCTTCAAAGACGTCGATAGGTCGTTGAAGGCACGTCTCATTCTGGGCAACCTACGACCTCTTGAACTGATGAAAATATTAAGAAAGTGAAGGATATGGTCCTTGAAACTCGTTAGGTAAGTGTTAGGAAGATGGCAAGAGAGCTCGACATCTCTCTCGAGTCCGTTCGAATGATTTTGGTGGATATTTTGATAAAGATAATGCTGAATTTTTTTCAATAAGAGTACCGTTAACATGTCTCTGTGGATGTGCTTAATCGTGCGAATTTCGATCACACATTCATTCAAAACATTATAACTTTGGATGAGACATGGCTTTATGAATTTAACATGCAAGCAAGTCAACAATCATCGGAATGGAAGAAAAAACGAGTCAAAACCTTAAAAAACCACCCAAAATATAGATGATGTTCATTGTTTTTCTTTGTCAATATTCGTAGTTGGATGCATCATTAATTTGTTACGGAGGGACAGACGGTCAATAAGGAGTTCTATTTGACCGTGTTGAGGCATTTGCTTTGGAACATCCATGGCCGGAATTGGGTAAGAACAATTCATGGATTTTACAAGATGGTATTGCACCTTCGCATCGAGCAGCGATTCTGATCGAATTCAAAGCCGAAAACGCAATGAATACCATCGATCAATAACCGTATTCACCAGATTTGGATCCGTGCGATTTTTTCTTGTTCCCCAAACTGAAGTTGAGGCTCCGTGGAACACGTTTTCAGTCGATCGAAGAGATAAAACCAAATTCACTGAAAGAGCTGAAGCCCATCCCAAAAAGTGAAAGTATGAAAAGTGTTTCGAGGACTGGAAAAGTCGTTGGCATAAATGTATTATATCTGGTGGGGATTACTCTGAAGGTAACAAAATTAATATTGATGAATAATTAAATATTTTGAGTTTTATTCACAATTTTCTTTTTTGTCGCAATGTATGTGGGCTAGGAAAGACTTGAATTAACACATTTTTGAGACAGGGGCATATTGTTATCAGGAGAAGATTCTCTATAGCTTTCATGAATATATCTCAAAGATTGAGGTTCATATTTGTGATCTCTGGGGGGCTTAAAAATGTATGGCCCCATTTCAAAAGTTTTTATGAAGAGGTGGCATATCTTAAAAGCATGTGTGGTACCACTCGGACCCTGTTTTAAGAAAATCAACCATCAAGGTTTGTTATGCTAAGTTTAGATGTGCTGAAATGATCACCAAATACGGTGAACTCAGTGCATGACCAAAAGGCGTTGTTACCGACGAAAAGTTCAAAAATTCCACAAAATAATTTTTGATGACCATAAGGATATTAATTGAACGTGTACATCATATCATTCACGAATATTTGGCATGAGAAAGCTTTGTGTAAAATAGGTGCCGCGCGAGCTCACTGTTGACCAAAAATAACGACGAGTTGATGCTTTGGAACAGTGTTCGTAGAAGTTTAAGCATAATAAAGCCGAGATTTTGCGCAGATATATGAAAGTGGATGAAACATGGCTCCAGCATTTCACTCTGAAATACTATCGATAGTCAGCCGATTGGACTGAACACGATGAACACGCACCAAAGCGTTGAAAAACTCAACACTCAGCTGACAAGGTTACGGCGTCTGTATTTTGGAATGCGCGCGTATTTAAATTTAGCAATGCCGCGACAAATATTTTCCTACAAAGCATTTGTCAGTTCTGTTGACTTCAGTGCAGAATATGCATACTGATAATAACAATGATTACAGAAATAATAATTAATGTTGAATTTAATATGTTAACAACTTATAAAAACACTAATCAAAGGCCGTAATCAAAAGTAATGCTTCCACGCCCTTCTGTGTGTGCACGCGAAAGAAAACAAAACTGGTAAAAGCTGCAGGCGAATGAATCCAAAGGAAAGTGAAAGTTGCGAGCGCTCAGCGCCGCGCGTACCAGAAGTGACTGGCCAACGCGTGACGGCGCGGTTCCGCTGGCTGAGCGCCGATGAAGGCGGCAGCAACGTGTGTGGCGGTGATAAAAGTTTATTGCGCTTTTAAGAATTTACAACAACAATAAACGGATCTATGTTGTATGCAACGCGTTGCAGAAGGAAGCGGAATATCAACAACAAAACAAATATCCACTTAATTAGACATTTGCAGACAAAGTTGCGCGGATACACACGCAGAAGACAGAACGATGAAATCCAAGTGTTGGTGTTGGTGATATTGGTGTTGGTGCACTGCCACCTCCTCTGCTGAGTTCAGCAACCAGAAAAATCATCGCACCAACAGCTGTGGCAGGCGATTTTTTCACTTTATATTGTTGTTTTTGTTGCTGCTGATTCTGCTTAGTCACATTTATCTAACTACTTCCATATAAACGGCGCATTCTATGGCTGGGAACTGCTTTTGTGTTGCTCCATTTAATGTCGTGATGGCATTGGCTTCACCGCGGCGCTGTCTGCCTATCTCCGAGCGCATTGCAGCGATCGCGCACTCACGCACACATACATACATGTGCGCGCTAGCTTTGTGTTACTGCAACTTCCCGTATTCGTGTCGTTGGGCTGCGCACGCGATCCCCTGCAGTGGCCGCGGCTGCCGACGGCGGCTTCTACTGCGATCGCGCTTGTGGCAAACGGAGTTTGCGTGTGTGTGTGTGTGTGTGTATGTGGCGTTGCATGCTTTGGCAGTACATGTTTAGGCGCAATATTCCTAATTTATATGTTCATGGGCACACATGAGTACTCGTGGCCGATTCGTAGAAATCGTAAAATTTCATCTGTGATACCTTCTGCGGCGCAGCAAGCTGTCTGCTGCTCCAACCCAGCGCGCGCTGTTCTTCCGCCTTGTCGTGTGAGATGGTCGCCGCGCCGCGCTGCGATCGGTTCTGTAATCACATGCTTTGTGCGACGCAATTACTATTTAAGTACATGCAATTACCAGACGAATTAGTTGCAAATAAAAGCAAAGGGAGGTGCTGTTGCTGCTACTAAATGGCACGGCACAGCATGGCATGGCATGGCACTCGGGCGACAGCGCCTGCAGCCTTGCGACGGTGTAGGTGAAAAGCGATCACACAGCGTTCACTGGCGTACTGTGGGGCGTGTCGGAAGCGCATTGGAATTTTCATTAACATTATGTAACACTAAGTGTCTAATCATTTTTTAATGCTTCCGTCAACACAAAGTTATATGAGATTATAATATCTTTTGTTGTTGTGTTTGCATAATAGGAGTAATAAGAGTTTCCTTTTAATTGCATCAGGCCTTAAGCCCTTTTAGCTCTCTTGTTATTATTTCTTAATCTCGCTCACATTCCGAACGATTCTAAGAATTGGAACAGTAAAGAGGAGTAAAGTGGGATCACTGAGACCGATGACAGTTGAAACTCTCAAACTAGAAACACCAAGAGTAGGTCTGAGTCTTTTTTAGTCTTCAAAGAAAGTAATTTTTCAGATAATAAGAAAAATCTTCCTCTTGTCTCACAAACATCACTATATTGCTATTATATAGGATATTTTCCTGTGCCTCATGTTGAGGCGAACGTAATTTGATACTTTTTTGAAAATTTTTTAGTTCCTCAGGATAAGTATCTAACATCATTATTGTCTTCGCAGTTCGATGTAAAATATATTGGATCTATGGGTTAACATTTGTATATCCTGAAAAAGGTATATCAAGTTAGTTACGAACTTTGTAACATGCGGAAAGAAATGTTGGAGATCCTATATACCATAGTACATCGTCTCCTAAAATGCAATATAATGCAAAATAATTTTTTATAAGTTTACAGGCGAAGGATAAAATACTAGTATAGAAACAAAATTTGAGTTTTGATTATAAAATGGTTATATTGTATTTTGGTTATTATATCTTTAATTTTTTTTTTGATGATACGTTGTTTTGCATTTTAGGTAACGTTATCTATGTATTTTAAGATGGGTCAGAAAAAACGAAAAACTCAAAATAATCAAACCTTCAACCATTAATTTTTTTAAAACCGTTAGGTTTACGAAAAAATCGTAGAGACCATTTTGTACAGCATTAAATTTCCTACACAATCTAAAGAAGCAGATATTTTCCAAGTAGTTGGCAGCAAGATTCGAATTTCTCTATGTGATAATAAGAAAAAATACAAAACTTTAAGGGGGTATTCTAGTCTAGAAATTTAAAGAAATCGAAATTTTTTTTTATATTTTCAAAGTTTAACTATTCAAGAAAATGTATACAAGAGGACTTTTCACAATGTTTTCGGAGATATAGGCATTTTTCTGACCCGGCATCCAAACTGGTTCGGCTGGAACGCGAAATTTTAAACGCGTTTTTCTCAAAACTGAGTTTTTCGGAACGATACTCACGATTTCTCAGGTTCTACTGGACCGATTTACTTGAAATTTGTATAGAATCTTTTTTATAAGCTTGTCTATGATTGGAACTAGTCCCATCCCCAAATTTTTATTTTTATTATTTTTAAAAAATTCGAAATAGTCAGAAAAAGTGATCCGAAAAAACTTTTTTTTTAGGCAGTCGCCATTTTGTGAAAAAATTTTTTCTCACCTTTCCGTAGTTCCGGCCATTGCGACATAATTCTAGATTAATAATCTTTTTTTTCTTTTTGGTTTCAGATAACTAGGAGGGTTGAAATCATGGGTATGGTCACGTGGAAATTTTTAGAGACCCCCCACTTCGTCAGCTCATAATTTTTGAAATTTATTACTTATTTTAGTTTTTAATTTTTTTTCTCTACTCTTCTAAAATTAACAAATAACTAATAAAAAAAATGGATGGTAAAAATATTAATTGCCTTTTACGATACTTCAAAAATTGCCTGAAATTCATGCTTCTAGACTAGAATATCCCCTTAAGGCAAATGACTTTCCCGTTGCAATTAAAAGCTCATACTTGGAGCGATTTTCGAGGAGGTGTCTAAGAAGGCATTTTGCAGAATACCCAGTTAATAAAAAAATTGTTTTTGACCCACCCTAATGTATAAATTAGTTCACCTCTCAGTTTTTGCGATATCGATTTAGAACTTGGCACACGTTCTTTCTTCGCAAGAAGCTGCTCGTTTGTCGAAAGCGACGAGGTCCGACCACTGTAAATTATACTATATGGAGCTGTCGTACAAACTGATCGATCAAAATAGAGTCCGTTTCCTAAACATGAGTTGAGAGAGCTTCTCCCTTATTTAACGAAGCCGGCTATAATAGCCTTATACACAAGTTTTTCAGGGATAGAAAATTTACAGTGGCAAATCAAGTTCCATTTTTTCAAATCGGATGTTTTAACTTTTCTTTCTAGATCAGTATTTTACTTAATAATGCGAAAATACTTATAGTTGATATTTAAAAGCTGACATCATTGTAATTGGCATAAATTGGACGGTTATATAAATGTGGTAAATCTTCTGCTAGACTTTCAGATAAAGATTGTGGCAATACGATTTACATCGCCAACTGGTAAAGTTTGTTCGATTACTCTCCAACTCTTCGACTGGCTTAGACTGGCTGCTCTATTTCTAGATGAATAATATATTTGAATTTGTGTGTCATTCATTTAAAGACCTAATGCGTGATAAGAAGATTTAAGAGTATGTCGTCTTCGATTTTAGAGGCAAACATTTAAGCGGCACACTTAATGTGGCAGTCTAAACAGCAGGTGATTTTTGGGAATAAAAAAAAGAAATATTGTACAAGTATGTATATATTTCTTTGTATATATATTTCTTTAATTTTATGTGTACAGTTATTCATATTCAGAAATAGACGATA
This sequence comes from Bactrocera zonata, assembly GCA_037783105.1. Classification (NCBI taxonomy): domain Eukaryota; kingdom Metazoa; phylum Arthropoda; class Insecta; order Diptera; family Tephritidae; genus Bactrocera; species Bactrocera zonata. The sequence continues at coordinate 25,624 of JBAWJQ010000505.1, forward strand.
CAAGTTTTAAAGGAAAAAAAAAATATTAATACTCTAGAGTTGCAGTGATTCCTAAGTTAAAAATGTTCTACTAGAAAATATTGTCCAAATAATGGTCTACGGTCGATTTAATTTACAAAAATAGCACCAACGGCGTTAGACAAAAGTTGAATTTTACTCAAAATTTGGTCTGCCAAAATGCGATATTTGACGCGATCAAAGAAGTATATTATATGGAGAACTATACAGGGAATATGAAGAAAAAATTGATAGTGAGTGAGTTTGAGAGATATAAATTTATAAACTGATGAGCAGATTGAACTCAGCTGTTACAGTTTAGAGTGACTGTAACTCCAAAACTGTTTGACGTCAACAGAAGGAGAGAACATAAAAATTTTAGAACTAAAAACACAAAGTGTTTGGGACACAAGAAGGTAAGTTAGTATTAAATTTCGTGAAAATCTTGTACAATATAAAATGACTCTAAAACTGGGTTATGTGACTTTGAGGTTATGTGAAAAATGTTTTGTGATGCAGACCTTTCATAACTTTCGCCCATAACACTAGTACTTTTCACGATATCGCTATAAGCTATTCTTAACCCTTAAAAATTCAATCACGTCCCTCCTCTTCATTTTCCCGACCACATATTGCCCTTAAATTATTTTTCCCTTAAAGGTTGTTACTTTATTTTTCTTTTCCAATAGGGAAGGTTTCATCCTACCATGAATTAATTTCCTTCTTTTATCATTTTCAAGGCTTCTGCACTAATTTATAATGCTATAAGTAAAAAATAGTACGACCTTGTTGAAAAACTTACGAAGCAACCACTCATATATGTAGTATGCCTTATTGACAGTTTGGCCGGTTGGAAAGAATTCGGAGTGCACCACACGTTGCTAATCGAAGTAAACTGTCAACATAACCATAATGTTTGACCTGCCCTTACGTGTTTTTCTTCGACATCGGCCATCCATCAAAGACAATGGAACTTCCGAGTGACTACTTGGCTTGACTTACCCCCCCTATAACTAATATCAGGATTTTCGAACATCCGACTAACTCTACTCTATATGATTTGTTTTTTAGTAAGTGACATGTTAGTTATATGTGGTATCGGGAAAAATAGATAAAATCTGGTCGATACTACCCCAAATTCCAGTCAGGTTGTCAAATATCTCCCTTCCGCATTTTTGTATTTTGAATTTCGCGGCTGTGTATAAAGCGCATCGGAACTCTTATCTGGCAATACAATACATCTTTGAAAGGTCTTGACATAACCTACAAAACAACGCTATGCACGATTCGCTTGGATATTGCGTTCAACAGTTATAGATGTGTAAACATGGAGTTCACTAACACCGAAATTCGCGCTATTTTAAAGTTTTCCTTCGCTAAAGGCAAATCCGCTAGAGAAACGTTCCGTGAGATTAATGGTGTTTTGAGGGATGGTACTCTCTCACTTCGAACTGCGAGGAATGGTTTTGACGATTCAGAGCGGGTAAAAACTACATCATGAATAAGCCAGCCGGCGGAAGACCTGTGACAACGAATACCGATCAAATCATGGAAAACATCGTGTTAGACCGGCTTGTGGCATCTCGTGACATCGCCCAGAAGATGGGAGTTGGTCAGCAAACCATTTTTAACCATCTATAGAGGGCTGGATACACAAAAAAGCTTGATGTTTGGGTGCCGCATGATTTGACGCAAAAAAACCTTCTGCACCGAATCAACGCCTGCGATATGTTGCTGAAACGGAAGGAACTCGACCCATTTTTGAAGCGGATAGTTACTGGCGACGTAAAATGGATCACATACGACAATATCAAGCGAAAACGGTCGTAGTCGAAGGCCGGTGAATCGTCCCAAACAGTGGCCAAGCCGGGATTGAGGGTCAGGAAGGTTTTGTTGTGTGTTCGGTGGGATTGGAAGGGAATCATCCACTATGAGCTGCTGCTCCCATATGGCCAAACGCTTAATTCTACCATCTATTGCGAACAACTGGACTGCTTGAAACTGGCGATCGACCAGAATTGGCCAACAGGAAGCGTGTAGTGTTCCACCAGGACAACACCAGACCACACACTTCGTTGATGACTCGTCAGAAGCTACGGGAGCTCGGATGGGAGGTTTTATCGCATCCACCATTTAGCCCGGACATAGCGCCAAGTGATTACAAACTGTTCCCGTCCGTAGCGAACGCCTTTGTTGGTGTAAAGTTGAACTCAAAAGAGGCTTGTGAAAAGTGGCTGTCCGAGTTCTTCGCAAATATGGAGGAAGGCTTCTACGAGGGGGTACTATGAAGCTGCAGTCTAGATGGAAGCAGATTATTGAACGAAACGGCGCATGTTTGAACTAAATCCGATCACTGTCACACTTTTTATAAAGCATTGAATAAAGATCAAACGAGCGGAAGGGAGATATACAACCTTATATATAGTATAGGTATATATAAAATTGCTGGGATTTTGATCCTCTGGTTGACGTTTTATATCTTAAGGTATTTCCTTTGCTTTGATTCCTGCAAATTGCAAGAATATAAAATGTACGGTTGCTCCCGAACTTAGCCGTTCTTTCCTTGTTTAAATTTAAGTTTTTGGAAAATAAATATTAATGTTTTTAACGATTTGTCATGATGTCTTCGAATTTCAAATTTTCAAAATGAGATCTTAAATAAGAGAAGGAGACGTACTTATGTCAAAAACAGCTTAATTAAACAATCAAATATAACTCTAAATACATTACTACATGAATTCGAGAGTTGGGAAAACCACAGAAGTACATAACTGCAAACATAACTAAGTACATAGCATATATATACACTACACTTACATCCATATATATTTATATATACGTGTATGAAACAATGCAATAAAGCATGTTGCACGTGTAGTTTGTAAAGTTCTTTGAACTTTCGTTGTAATGTTACATGTCGAACACATAGGAGAACATACACACACACATATACATGTATTGTATTGTATCAAGCTAAAAATGTCAGCGTATAAGTGATGACAAACACAATGACACATACATCCGCGGAGC
>JBAWJQ010000506.1:0-211525 GCA_037783105.1 Bactrocera zonata
CTTTCAAAAATCGCGGAGATCGTTCCTACCTAACCTAAAAGAGCAGTATATTAGTTTTTATACGAAAAAATAAAATAAAATAAATTAAATTAAAATAAAATAAAATAAAATAAAATAAAATAAAATAAAATAAAATAAAATAAAATAAAATAAATTAAATTAAAATAAAATAAAATAAAATAACACAACAACACATTTCGATAAAAAAGTCAACAGTTTCCGCTGCCGCAAAGGAAAAAGTCACATACCAAACATGAAGGCGCATATTGTCTTGGGTTTGCTGTGCTTGCTCTGCCTGACCGTGGGCAGTTATGGACGTGCACGTAAGGCGATAAATTTGTTATTTTTTTATTATATATTTTAAGTTTTATTAATTTTAAAACGGAGAATGAAACAATAAGCCATACAAGGTTAAAATTTAATCAGACCAGCGGGTTGCTTGAGAAAACGACAGCGAAACCGATTGCGGCTTGTAATCAGTGTTTACGCTACGTTAAGTACTAAGGGCGATATAAAATATAATAAAAAGTGGTATCCAGATTTATACGCTTCCGGTGCATTTTACTTTTCCGGTGAATAAAATGATTTTTTTGTAAGCAGAAAGAGAGATAAACATACCAATATTTTGTTGCTTTAAGTCTTAACACTTTTCTTGACGGCTTGAACTGTGCACACAACACTTAGAAAACTTAAAATTTTGCGATATTGATTAGTGTCACAGATATTCTTCATTAGAACAGATTCTGTTCGGACAGATATCAAACTAAAGCCTATCGAAAAGCATTGTTCCTGGTGATTTTTGAAGCCCAAAACTATGTTCAGTTCCTGCCATAACATTAGCAGATCGAGCAAGTGTTAGAAAAGTGAAACACCAAATCCTCAAACAATTTTATTTCCTAGGAATTCATGACTTATTGGAATCTGTGACAAATAAGATAGGCTCTCCAGTATTTATAATGAATCCCAAAACAGCATTTTAGAATACGTCTGATTGACGACAATACAAAAATAGAAATGATGGTTTTTGTGTTCAGAAACCTTAACAGGTTGATAATAAAGTTGAGGTTGATAATAAAGTTGGACCAACATTGTGAATAAGTACTTAAAGAATATAGGCACAGAAAAAGATAAAAAAATTTAGAAGTTACTTCGGACTTAGATGGCCTTTTCTGCTTCGGAACACACTTTGATTTTTGAAATTTGAATCCCTATTTAATGTCATTCCAGAATAAGCGAGATATACTAAAATCAAATAAATCTTTTATAATGAAAATACATTACGAAGAGCTAAAATGCGGATAGAAAGCAAAGACCACTAACTACTATTAATACTACGTATAATGGAAAACTTTTAGAAATCTTAAATAATTGACAAAATTTGGTTCAAATTTATTTCTGAACCTTACCATGTAAGCACCGATCAGTTAATGACCAGTTAGCACCTATAAAAAGCAAATGCTATCTTTAAAAGCTCACTGGACTCGTTAAGATCCACCCAATCTAGTAGTAAAATGCAGAAAGAGAGCGGGGAACCGACCTGTTCCCATTTTAACGATAGCAGGACAGGGCTGCCTTTTCTTGGCGCTCGTCAGTTTTTCAGTTACCTACGATCCGATATGGCCTGGCTCCCAGACTAGTCTTTAAAATTCTCCTCACTACCTTCCTCAAACGTAGTTGTTCCTGATAAAGATCATAAGCTACGATCCCAAAAATTCTACGAAGAAATTCTTAAGTAATATCTACAGAACCTTTTGAAGCGCTAATCTGCCTGTATCTTACTTAAGATAATAGCAATAGTCGAATAATTTGGGTTTACTGCTGAGAATGTTCGTTCTCAGTTATGCTCGATAAGCGATTTAATTAAGAACGAAAAATCTTAAACTTCAAACACGCCACTAAAACATTTCAACGAACCAAAAAAAAAAAAAAAAAACAATTTAATGTAATTTACTTTTCTCTCTTCCAGGTGACATCTGTCTGGTGCAGCCCTCCATAAATGGTCTGTGCATCTCAAACACTTTGGGCATTGTCTACGACTTGGATACGCAACACTGCAAATACATGGGCTGCAGCACCGATAAGAAACTATTTGCATCACTGGAGGATTGCGAAAAAATTTGCAACAATTCTAGACATCGTCGGCTGCGTAGCAAATACAACAACAAGACGAACAATGTTAATAGGGAAGAATAAGTGTATGAGAGCAGTGAAGCAGAAAAACAAAAAACAATGCATTTCGTGATTCTTGAGTTTGCTAAATTTTAATAAGTTTATTTATAATAACGATTAATATATATGTTTATGTATGTAGTATAGATGCTAGATTCTAAGCATAATTTAATTTCGAAAAATAAAATTTTGTTACAAAATATGAATTTATATTGGAAAATGTACTGATTTTTAATAATTTTCGGGCTCTCTATGTAAATAAGAGCGGACCGATTATTTTCTATAAAATCGCATATACATGAAACGTTCTTTGGATCATTCTGAACAACTTTGCCTAAGAGCCTATGGGTCAAAAACCGGTTGCAAGTCAGCGAATTTTGAGGCGAAGTGTAAAAAATCTGTATAATATGTTGAAGATATGAGATATAGTTGTCCGATCTAACCGATTCCAACAAATGATGAATATAATATGAAATTGGAGCAACGTAATAAATTTCATTCGGATATCTCAAAAACTGACGATCAAACTTATAGGATTCCTAAAATAATCGCTTTAAAAATCACTGGCTCGAAACCAGACACATAGTCTCCTAGGCGAAACTGTTTAGAATGATGCATATAATTTTCCTCATATACGCGATTTTTCCTATTTTGACTACCTTTAAATAAATCCACTCTATATATCGGAACAACCTGGGGGCTCTCCCCACCCATTCACTAGTGCATTGGAAGACCAATTATGCTCTACGGTGCAGTATTGTGGTGGACAGCCAACGGAAATTTACCTACCTGAAGCCAATGGAAAGGGTTCGGAGTCTCGCTGCGCTGTGCACCTTCAAGAACAACTCCAACGGCGGCTCTTGAATTGGTACTGAACTTGCCAACTAGTATAGACCTGAAAACTACGCAGCAAAATCAGCTGGACGACCACTATCTGCAGTTGGACTTATATGTAAACCTTTGGGCATAGCTCGATGGGTAATGATGGTTGGGCAAACACCGACTACATGATCCCACTTTTCAACCGGGAAAGAGGGTTCAAAGTATATACAGAAAACGATGGCCGTAAAGGTATGTTAGCTACGCGCAATACTCTAAACATTTATACATATGGATCGAAAATGTACGATGGAGTTGATGCGGGAATATACTGTCCAGAGTTAAGTATAAGGCAACCTTTTAAGTTGTCGGACCACTACACTATATTTCAAATCTTTGCTATTGCGAAAGCCGCGAAAGCAAGCAACTTCACTTCTGCTAGGTGCCAGACCACAAAGACATCGAAGGAAATGAAATAGTGGACGACCCATGCGATCTCGACAGAAGCATGATAAAGAAAATGAAAGGAGCTACCTGGATACAAAATTGCAAATGTCATGTGCAAACAGTGGCAAGAAACTAAAGAAAATTCCTATTGGCACTCAATAGAAGAGACTTTAGGAACATAATAGAAATAATAATTGGTCACTGTCTGGTGGTGACACAGGCCCACAGAATGGGGTTGATAGATCGAGAAGACTACAGGAATTGTCTAGAGCAGAGCACCAGGGAAAATATGGAGCACTCTTAAGCACTCACCGTATTGGCTAGGCTACGCTGCATCTGAGGTCCCCACATTGTGATACTGTGGTATCGATAGTGAGGCAGCAGAGCCTGTTAAAATTTGAGTCAAGTGCAGGCGTCCTAAAGCATGACTATGTCTCTTAGATCTAGCAACTGAACTGCATCTGGTATCGTAAAAGACCAAAACTGGTTTATTCGTGGCTTATTGGGCTACCAGAATAACCTAACATAACCTTACCAAGTGTATGTATATTTGATGCTTACTTCTTTATGCGATGCTTGCCAGAACAAAGTATAGTCCTAAAGGTTTAAAAACGTCTCCTCATAGAACATTTGATTTTATGACAGACCTTTTATTGGCAAAATTACAATTGATAATGTGTTTTTGACAATCATTAGAGAAACTAAACTTGCTTTCTGTCAGTATAAATGGTAAATAGTCACTAGGTTCTCGAGATATCGCTTTGAAATTTTTCAAAGGTCTTTTTCAGTGTAAGAAGCTGCCTATTTGTCGGAATTATTGATATTGGATTACTATAAAATATAGCTGTCATATAAACCGATCGGTTAAAATCAGTACTTTGTATGAAACCACTCTAAGGCTGTTGTGCTATAGTGACATGAAGCGAGCTCAGGCCAAAAAAAAAAAAAAAAAATAAACGTGGACACTTCACGTTGGCTTAAAAACGGAAGTAATCTCCTTTGTAAACATTTCTTCACATATACATACATATTTCGCTGTTCAGGTGCTCCTTTTGTCACAACTTCAAATTGTCTGCCACACAAGAAATTTCTTTGGAAACTCTAACACCTTTTTGGCTTCGAATTTCAGCAACATTTTCTCAAGAATTCCTGTACAGTGAAAGGAGTCCGCTTAGACGTAAGTCTGATCATCCTTTATGCAGCATTCGCACTTCTTATCAAAATTTTTCGCAAGCTTTGTTTTGGGACTTCGTTGTGGACGCCGTTTCTCTCCGGAACTTTTTGTACATTGTACGTCTTTAGCTCAGCTTTTTCTTCGTCCTAACTTAGTAGAAGGTTATTATTGTCAGGCGATTGTTATTAGAGAAATACTCTATTTTTATAGTTGACCAGAGATTGAACTCGCTATAAATAGCTGTAAATATTTATTTTCTTTACATTGAAAAAAATAATCATTAAAGTGTTCCTTATAATCTCAATTTTGATTTTTAGTTTATTTTTGAGTATTTTAATAAATAATTTTTTTTACGCTTTCTTCTAAAGAGTGAAAAGGCCTAAAGTAGGAGTATTAAAATCACATTTCCAAATTCCGCCAGCAAAAATCAGCGCGCCAAATCGCTGCTTAAACATCACGACAAGTAAGTTCACACTCCTTTTTCGAATCGAAGCGATTGTCATTGCCGCCACACCCACCGTAGATGAACTCCTCACACTTGCGCGCGACCGGGTTGTAGGCAAAGCTAGACACATAGCCGAAACAGCGGCCGCTTTGCGGCGGTTGCAAGCAAAGTTTTACTATGAAAAATATACAAAAATCAAATTAAAATCAATAAAACGAAAAATAGGAGAATCTCAGCAAAAACAACAAAAAAGTTGTTATGCAAATGAGCGGAGGTGAAGAAACGAAAGAGTGCGAATGAGTAAACTGTGGAAATACACTGGTAAATAACTTTTTAAATAACTATGTATATATGTATAAGAATGTATATATTTATAGTTATTTGTGTACCTCTGCGATTGATGGCAACAACACTGAGCGGTGTGCAAATCAAAAACAAACAACAAATAATGCCGATTACGCGCACAAACTGCATTTTTAAAAACACTACACGACTTGAGCAAAATAAAGAGTACAAATACTTAATGATTATTATATTTTTACGCGAATGCCGAGATACAACGCGATCGAAGTGCTTAACTGGGCACACCTGCTGGCAGCTGTCTAACGCTACTGACTCAGCACTGTCGTCGCGTAGCACCTGAGTGCCTTGGCGCTGCAGGCGCGGAGAATTTGTGACGACTGACGGCGATTCTAAGTTGTTGTTGTTCTACTGTGCTGTTGTGTGGCTCATCAGCATAACAGGTGTACGAGCACTCACAGTTTGTGGCCGTTTGTGGGGGTGTACGGGGCGATTGGAGCGCTCGAGACAGCCTTCGCGCAAGCGCAGACGTCGCAGCGATCGATGACGTGCGACGGTGTGACGCTTGAATGAGCAGAGGAAGTGAGGCGCAGATAAAAATCAAAGCCGAAACAATAATATTAATAAGCATACATACATATGTATGATTACTCAGAATTAGTCAAATATATGTATGACCAAATATTCGGAAGTGTCTTCGTTGTTTTTGCCAAAATTGAAATATTTGAACGTATTTTCTGATTGTTTTTGTTGTAATTTTATATTAACACAGAGCGTAGCGGCTAAGCTTGGGACGGAAAAGGTTATGCAGAGCTTGAAGTCCACAAAATATTGAAAAATATCGAAGATGGAGCTTTTACCAGCAGCTTTCGTTTCGCTTAGCTGAGTTTCAGCGCGATCATAAATAACATAATTGCACAAAATTTTAATCAAGTGAAAAAAAATATATGCATATGTATATGTATGGATATATGCATATATTGAAAACAAAATCAGAAAGCTCTTTTTGCGCTTGTCGCCCTTTCATACGCTTTGAGCGGTTCGCTGTAATCAGTGTTAGTTATCATCATCCTTGTGGCGATTCGAACACGTGAAGTGGCTTTGCTTGTTTTGATTTGACTTTTTTTTTTGACATTGTTAGTTTGAACTTTGACTTTACTACTTTCGTTTTTTCGATTTTTAGTAGGGCTAACGTTTGGATTTGCTTTAGCAAAACACATTTAATTGCTGTGTCATTGAAAAATTAATATGAGTAGTCTAAGAAATGTTGTATAAATACATATGTACATATTTACAGTAGAATGACAAATGCGAAAAAGTATTTATGAGGTGATGAAAAATCTAAACAGAGCTACTCAGAACCACAGAGAACCAAAAAGAACCACTGAGAATCAGATAGAGCCCCTGAAAACTAGTGAGAGTGCCTGAGAATCACAAAGCTGCTTAATTATCTGTCAAATCTTTAAATTTTTAATTTGGAAAGAACCACTAAGAGTCGGAGAAAACTATTGAGAATCACTGGCGGCTAGTAAGAGCTATAGAGAATCAGAAAAAAACCCATTAGAGCCAGTGAAAACCCCTGCGAATCGTTGAAAACCATTACATACCAAAAGAGCTCCTGAAAACCAGACAGGGCCAGTCGTTTTCAGAAAGCTGCTGAATTATCTGTCAAATCTTATTTTTTTTTAGTTTGGGAAAAGCCACTAGGAAACAGATAGAGAACAACTGAGAAGCAATAGGGAGAGACACTAAGAATCTGAAAGAAAATAACTGAGAAGCAAGGAGAACCACTGAAAACCAAGGAGTGCCACAGCGAACTAGGGAGAATCAATGATAGACCCTGTCAACTTTGTGGTTCCACAAAACCACTTAAGGGGGTATTCTAGTCTAGAAATTTAAAAAAATCTAATTTTTTTTATATTTTCAAAGTTTAACTATTCAAGAATATGTGTACATGAGGATTTTTCAAAATTCAAATTATTTTCGGAGATATAGGCATTTTTCTGACCCGGCATCCAAACTGGTTCGGCGGGAACGCAAAACTTCAAACGCATTTTTCTCAAAACTGACTTTTTCGGAACGATATCCACGATTTCTCAAGTTCTACTAATTTTTATTTTTATTATTTTTAAAAAATTCGAAATAGTCAGAAAAAATTATCCAAAAAAACTTTTTTTAGCAGTCGCCATTTTGTGAAAAATTTCCGTAGTTCCGGCCATTGCGACATTATTCTAGATTAATAATCTTTTTTTCTTTTTGGTTTCAGATAACTAGAAGGGTTGAAATCGTGGGTATGGTCACGTGGAAATTTTTAGAGACCCCTCACTTCGTCAGCTCATAATTTTTGACATTTTTTACTTTTTTTAGTTTTTAATTTTTTTCTCTACTCTTCTAAAATTAAAAAATAACTAGTAAAAAAATGGATGGTAAAAATATTAATTGCCTTTTTTTACGACACTTTAAAAATTACCTGAAACTCTTGCTTCTAGACTAGAATACCCCCTTAAGCACTTGTCAAATATTCACATTTTTAGTTTGCCAACATCAATGGAACTTCAACTGAAAAAAGTTGTAATTCTGAAGTTGAATTGCCTTAACTGCAATTCAATTAAATGGACTATGGTTTAAAGTACTGGTCTCAAATATTCCTTTTTCGCAATATGGGTAAGATCTTAGTTGCTTTGGAGATTACTCATACGCTCCGTGTTCCATTAAGTTGACTTGAATTTACAGTAAAATTACAAACAAATAAGTTGTAACCTAACAACCGTAAAGTTTAAGTAAATCTAACAACAATAAATACTTGGAAACATTTTTTATGCTCAAATTTATAATTGGCCCAGGGAAAATATTGATTTAGCGAGTATTTACTAAACGCACAATAGTAGTCAAGTAATTGAGTGAATGTCATTACTCAGAGCTACTTTCAACAACTGTTAAAACAATCAATTATAACAGCAAATTAAAACAAGTAAGGAAAGATTGACATCGGGTGTAACCGAAAATTTTATACTCTTGCAACTTGCGCTGATCAAAGCAGGAAAGCAATTTCAGCCGTATCAAAACTTTATATTTTCTAGAAAAAGTGTTAATTTCAACTGAGCGATGTTCTAATATACAGTCAATTCTTATAGCATATATAAAAAAACTATATTTTGATAATGATCGATCAGTTTGTATAGCAGCTATATGGTATAGTGGTCCGATCTAAACAATATAACTGCAGATTGTAGTGTAGGGGACAATAATCAATGCCATATTTTGTAAGGATATCTTGTTAAATTATAAGTACGTACAAGGACTTGACTTTGGCCGATCACTTTGTAATGTATCTTACAGCGGTCCGATATCAGCGGTTCCGAGTAATAAGTCGTTTCTTTTAGGGTCAGTGACCCATTAAAGAGTTTGACCAAGAGCAATGCCTTTCTGCTTATATTATATAAGTTCAATGACCCTTTCGTTTACATTTAGCCAAGTCCACATCCACATTAATCCAAGTCAAAAACCTTTATTTAAGTTCAATGGGGTCAGTAACCCCTTTGTGTACATTTTACGAGGTCAATGACCTTTTTGTTATTATTTAGCCAAGTCAAAAGTCTTTGTTTACAAATGAGGTCAACGACACCTTTGTTTACGTTATGAGGTCAGTTATATTTTTGTACAGATTTAGCCAAGTCCACACCCTTTGTTTAAATTTGGGGCCAGTGAACCTTGTGTTTACAATTTATGGGGTAAATTTCCCCTTTGTTGACATTATAAGGTCAATTACTGTCGCGAAAATATCACAGTTTTTGGTCAACATAACCTGTTTAAAGTCAGCTGGAAAATCGGAGATCGAACAGACGAATAGACAGTCAGCCGGATTTCAACTCGTCTCGTCATCCTGAGCATTTATATACATATGTATGCATAAATCCATATCTATATCGAATAGTTTTAGGTGAACAAAACTATTATACCCCGCATCAGCATGTTACAAAAGTATAACAAAGTTAATGCAGTTAATGAATAAATGCTGACATTAGCTGCGATATTTAATAATACTTTGTATGCATGAATTATGTAATGTAATCAAATGTAATCATAATTGTGTTTACTTGAAGTAAGCGGAGCAATTTATGTTTAGAGCCGACCTTAATGGAATGGAGCTATTACAGCTTGCTAAGTATGCAAGCTTTTACTTAAGCAAATCACACAATTGTATACAAATATGCGAACAAATGATAAAGATACATATGATATACATATATATATATATATATATATATAGATGCATATTTTCCTGTATATAATTCCGGGCACACTTATGGCCATAGGGCACACATAGCAATATCTCGCATGTGGATGCACAACTGAATTCTATCTGAATACTCCCAACGCAGTTAGACTCATTGCGTAATGACTCAATTACTGATTTATAGAAAATTTATTCTAATTAATTGCATATTCCTGATAACTTAGTAGACAATGAGGTAATGCATTTATGAATTACATTCATAAATATGTATAATATGTTTGTATTATTCAAGTAATTAAGCGTTTAGGAAAACAGTGTGCCTCAACTTCAATTTCAAACGAGCCGCTTGTACACATGCACAACAGTAATAATAACAAAATGCACAACTTCACATACATACATGAGCTCTTATAAATTACATTGCCTTTAGGAGTGCGATAATATAGCAACAACAACCGCAAGTGGTATAATTTGAGTGCAACTGCACCGAAATTTCACACTTAGTCAACTTGTTATTGACTAAGCAGCTGCCAGTCAGCTCTGCAGTCCAACTCATCAGTCATTTTCTTACACATGCTGTGGCCTTCCTAGTGAAGATATTGTGTGTCTGGCGGACGTATGTATGCATATGTGCTTGCATGTTTATGTAAGTATATAAAGGTTAGAATGTCTCAAAAGCCGAGAATGTGGGAATGGACAGCTTATAATAATGAGTTCTACGGGGAATAATACCAAAATAAAAACATTTACAGCTAAACAGGAAAATTGGTATCCTTTGATGCTTGTAGGCGAAAAACTGATGGTGGTTTTTGATGTCCTGATTTTAGGTGAATGTTCTCCCAACCACAAAACTTTGCAAAGATCGGAACAAGTAATATTCCGAAGATTAAAAGTCTGAAGAGTGTGAACGCTTCAAAATTAACACTAATCGTTTCAAGTGCTTGTGAACGGTCACGTTAGACAAACTTAATCTTTCAGCAATCTCTCGAGTTGTTATTCGACATCATTTAAAGACAAAAACTTCCCTACATATTGATGTAGAGGCTACCAGATGGATGCAAATCATTATATTGGCTTGTGGTGTCTTTAGAGAAATACCTTATATGGGAAGATTTTGAAATTTGTTTTTCATCAAACCACAAGCAAAATTTGAATATTATCAAGTCAACTCATCTACGAGGTGTGTTCAAAAAGTATCGCGAATTTTGAATTTTCGCGGGTTACGCATATTCGAATTTCGAATTTTTTGTGGCGTTATGTTGGTACTCATGTCTCTCACTTATGCCGATGAGCTCGGCCATTTTGAATGTTCATTTAATTGTTGACAGCTGCTTTGCTTGCACGTGTTTTGGATCGTCTTCGATTTTTACATATTCAAAAAAATGGATCAAAGAACCTGTATCAAATTTTGTGTGAAAAACGAAATTGAGTGCGCGGATGCATTCCGAATGTTGACTGTGGCATACGGAGAAGCTACCATGGACCGAAGCAACGTTTATCGGTGGTACAAAATGTTCTCAGAAGGCCGAGAAGATGTGAACGACGAAGAGCGTGCCGGACGCCCGAGCACTTCAACAACAGACGAAAAAATTAATGAAGTGGAGAAAATGGTCTTAGCCAATCGTCGAATCACCGTTAGAGAAGTTGCTGAGGACCTAAACATATCGATTGGCTGGTGCCATTCGATTTTTATCAATGATTTGGGCATGAGACAGGTCGCCGCGAAATTCGTACCAAAATTGCTCAATTGTGACCAAAAACAGCATCGCATGAACATTGCTAATGAGATGTTAAATTCTGTCCGCGACGACCCAAATTTGCTCCAGAGGGTCATAACTGGTGACCAATCGTGGGCTTATGGTTATGACGTGGAAACCAAAGCTCAATAATCTCAATGGAAGCTGCCGCACGAACCAAGACCGAAAAAAACGCAGTCGAATGTGAAAGTTTTGCTGACAGTTTTCTTCGATTGCAGGGGCGTGGTGCATCATGAGTTCTTGCCACAGGGAAGAACGGTCAATAAGGAATATTACCTGCAAGTTATGCGCAATTTGCGCGAAGCAATCCGCCAGAAACGCCCGGATTTGTGGAAGAACAAAAATTGGCTTTTGCGCCACGATAACGCCCCTGCTCACACAAATCGTTGCTTATGCGCGACTTTTTGGCCAAAAACAACACACTAATGATGCCGCAGCCACCGTATTCCCCAGATCTGGCCCCTGTGACTTTTTCTTGTTCCCTAAACTGAAGAGGCCCATGAAAGGACGACGTTACGCTTCTCTGGACGAGATAAAGACGGCATCGAAGGAGAAGCTTAAGAAGATAAAAAAATGATTTTTTGAAGTGCTTCGAAGATTGGAAAAATCGTTGGCACAAGTGTATAATATCTCATGGGGATTACTTTGAAGGGGACAAAATAGATATTCATGAATAAATAAATAATTTTTGAAAAAACACAAAATTCGCGTTACTTTTTGAACACACCTCGTAAAAATTTAATGGCAACTCTAGGAATTTATGAAGCAATTTTTAAAAAATTTCAGCCAAAGCGGTCATTCTAACTTTCGAATTTAAAAAGAAATCATTAGATCACCAAGATATAAATAGAGTTAAAACAAATTAAATAATGCTGAGGTTAGAGTTTGTACTTAAAAGTGTAGAATTTCGGTAAGAATTGATAGTTTCGAATCATACGTGAGGGTTACGTGGATTTACGGGTTTCAAAAAAGTTTTTGAATATCTTATTAAATTCCCAAACTTTCAAGTTGATCGCAGTAATAATTTCGGAGATACAGCCTTGAGAACTTATGCGTTCGTGACAAGCTAGGCTCAGTGCGCAGTCTTCAAAAGAGATTTTCTCGAAACCGTGTTTTTGAGGTCGATTGGCAAGATTGCTCGAGAACTACTCAACCGATCTTCATGAAATTTCACACAGGTCTTTGGGATATGATTCTTAAAAACTTGGATGAAGGATTTTTTTTGAGTACAACTATTTAAAAAAAAAAGGTTGCGAAATTTTCACTGAAAATTTAATATTTTTGTTTCTGCCAAAAATCCAATTTTTAGTTCTTTTCTACTTTCAACTTAGAAGTTAAGGTTTTAACGAAAACACGTACTTCTCCATCTTGTAAGGAATTATCCTGCCGACGCGGGCGCATCTTTTTCCGAGCGGTCACCGGAAATGGCGTCGCAAAAGAGCCGAGTTAAAAATTTTTTTTTTTTTGCAAAAATTTCTGAATTTCTTTGTAATAGTGTGTGTTTGTAACAATAAAAATTCTAATAAAATTTTTCATATTTTATTTGAGAAAAAAAGTGTTGGAAAAAGGCTGTTTTTTACCCGGGAAAATCCTTGTAACTCACTAAGGTCTATGACGGGAAGGTGTTCTAGGATTCTAAGACATTTATTTATCTGATTGAACACAGTCAATAAATATGGCGTGGCTATGTGGAACTAGAATACTGAATATGTTTAGGAAAGTAAAACAAAATTTTTTCTTTCACAATTTTTTTGTTCTGTAATTTTCTTACAGATTTTGCAATCACTGAAATCATTGTCTTAAAATGACATCACAGTTCAATTAGCATTACACAGTTTAGTTTGTCATGGGCTCAATTTTCGTTTAGTAAATAAACTAGATGCATTTTGTAGATTTTATACTTGTTTTTGTTGTAAGAAAATATTGTCTTATATATATATTTTAAGTGTTTTGCGATAGGCAACTAATTAATCAAAGTCTGTGCTGTTTCTGCGTCTAGGTTAAAAGCAATGACTATTGAATTCTATACTCATTCACACAAACATCTGGTTTATATATGTTTATAAATGTAAAGCTGATAAAGTGTCAATAATTTTATATAAGCTTTATTAGTATTTGAACAGAAACATGTATCAATTGAGCGATCTACGAGTATGGCAAATGGAAAAATAATCGTGGGTCATAGGAAGGTTTGTGTGACCTTGAAATTAAATCTCAAGTGCTAGGTTTCGCCTTTTATGCTTTTTATTTGCCGCGTAAACGATAGACTTCGAATTTCGCCGAATTAATATCAAGTCAGCGCCTCTCATTACATTATTCATTATCATACATAAAATTCGGATAAATAAAAAAATTATGTTATAGCATAACCTGCAAACTCACTAATCAAATTAACAGCGCCACTCACTTAAATCAATCCAATTTATAAAACACTGCTTATTCAATTTAGTTATTATGATTTTTTCGTACTTTTCTTTTGCTTTTTTGGCGTAGTTATTTGTTTTGACTAATACATAATTTAATTTTCAGTTCATAGTAATTGCCACTTAGCGACCTTAACGCGCTTAGCGAGCATATAAAGGCTTAGCATTAAATCAATAACTCAATTGTAAATATTTTTGACGAAAATATCAGCTGCGAAGCAAAAAAAAAAACAATAAAAAATACTACAAAAAGCAAAAAATCAGAAAAACCAGATGAGCAAAAAACTATGCCTAAAAATGTGAAAGGTAAATAGAACAATAACAAAGAGCAAAAAATTAAAATAAAAAAGTTTATTTGCTTTTCTATGAGTTTCAGTTTATTCGGCATAATAATGCCATTCGGCACACATTTTCATATTTCCATAAGCTTGCTTAATAAAAAACATTGTTAGCAGCGATTAACTGCTGTCATGTTATGGTTGTATTGTTGTTGTTTTTTCAAATGCCTCAACTAAAGAGAATATGTTGATTGAGTCAAAAAATAAATACAAAAGTACAATGGTGAGCAAAATATTATATTTAACTCATATAATAATCAATCACGAGGATTTTTGAACAATTTACGGTGACTGGATCTATGTATAGCAAAATTCGCTGAATTTTTTGTTGAACAAAAATATTACAACCGCATGACTCTATCGCAGAAAATTACTAGAAATATTGGTTGCAATCAGAAAACAATAATGGAAATATCTCTATAAATGTTAAACTAGAATTTGAGGTCGAGGTTTAAGGGGTTATATACTTTTTTAATTTCAAAAATCGAAATTTTTTTATTGCTTTATCTTAAAGAACAACTCCTTGAGAACATTTTCTCAAATTTTCATAGAGATTCGAGCAGTAGAAAAAAAGTTACAGCACTTCTAACCTGAACTGAACTTGAAACTTTAAACGCGAATATCTCGAAATGCTGTTTTTTGAAAAATGACTTTGCGATGACATGGATTGGCGGAAAACTACTGAACCGATTTTCTTCAAATTTTTTTTTTAAATGTTCATAATGAAATTTTTCTGTGCTTGAACGATTGACTTTTTACGCACATACTTATTTTTCGCCGAAATGAATTTTTTGTGAAATTTCTAGTGAACACAAAGTTCATTTTTCGCATAAAACGTTCCCGTGTGCACAAAAAAAATCATAAAAACGATCTTTCAAGCACAAGGAATTACACTAAACTAATGAAATTTGTTTACTTTTATGATATCAGTTGACTTGTTCGACCTGGGGAGTTGTCACCGCAAGGCTCTGCCAAAAAAGACCTCTAAGGGAAAGGGGTGGCCCCTTAAAAAGTATTTGATATTTTTCCACGAAATTTCGCACAAACATTGTTAATAAAGTGTACTATCAAAAAATAAAAACATTCGTGTAATGAAATAATTGTTACATACCTAAAACAAAAAACCCAAACTTCCCTTTTTTTCTTCGACCAAGAAGGTATATAACCCCTTAAATAATATAATAAATAATAGTATTATAGATTAAAAAGCCTAAAATGATTTATACAACGGGTGACCTAAGTAGAGGTAATGTTTTCAGTAGTCTTTTTTGACAGTTCGCAGCTGCTCGGACTGACTTATGGAACGACTTGGCGCATTTGGCGTCGAGATCATAAATTGAAAGCGTACAAAGTACAGCTTTTGCAGAACTACCTTACCAAGCGCCATCTCTACGTTTTATGAGCTCTTTAAAAGTTCCAAGAAGTACTGACGTTTTCGAGCTAAATTTTGTTCAGCGATGATGTCCAACTCTGGCTCAATGGATATGCAAACAAACAAAATAGCCACGTTCGGGACGAAGACCAACCTTAACAGATGCAAGAGCTGCCATTTCTTCCACATAAAATTACAGTTTGGTGTGGTTTGTGTGCCGGTGAAATCATCGGTTCATATTTCTTCAAATATGATGCCGGTGAACCGTCAGTGATTTCAACAAGATGGGGCCACTACCCAAACATCGCATCAATCAATGGATTTATTGAGAGAAGACTTCGGTGAGAAAATAATTTCTCATTTTGAGCCGGTCGATTGGCCATCTTTAAACTTTTACGTATCAGGATATGTAAAGTCTAAAGTCTATACGCACAATTCCGCTTCGGTTCTAGCTTTAGAGCAAAAAATCACACATGGTCTGATAGTTTTCATTCTTTCATGGAAGTGCTGAGATTATGGTTTAATCCTGTACAGATTCAAAATCACACTATAATTTTGCACGCCACTGTATGCAATTTAATACGAAACAGAGAGACCATGAGCGCGCATACAAAAATAAACATGACAATTTTTCATCAATTTTGCTTTTTAAATTTTTTAATTAACGCCTGCATGCCACAAATGTCATGTTGATAATTTCAACAGCTCAATGGCTGAGCGACTAAACGATTTCCATGAAACGCTGAGCTCATTTCAATATTGACACTACAACAGAATGGCGGTACAATTTCAGCGGTGTTTACGTGTATTGCTGCTGATCGCGCTGATTAGCGCCGTGTCAAGCGCTCCGCAACAAAAACAAACGGCACAAAAGTCAGTGGCAGTGGTTAGTGGACCGGCGGGTGGCAAGCGCGCGTGCAAGGTGAGTGAAGTAAATAAATGAAAAAGGTTTGAAAATGAAAAAATGTCTATTTTCGAAGATCCGAAATGCCTGCAGCCGAAGGAACCGGGTCC
This sequence comes from Bactrocera zonata, assembly GCA_037783105.1. NCBI lineage: Eukaryota > Metazoa > Arthropoda > Insecta > Diptera > Tephritidae > Bactrocera > Bactrocera zonata. The sequence goes on from JBAWJQ010000506.1 coordinate 16,496, forward strand.
ATGTCGCATGAATCTCGATCGCTACTACTATAACTCACAAACGAATGCCTGTGAACTCTTCAAATTCGGTGGCTGCCGTGGCAATGACAATAAATTTGGATTTTTGAAGACTTGCGAAGATGCTTGTGTGACACCGAAAACAAACACAAACAATGCAGCACCTGGCAACGCTAAAGCACCGGCCCCAGCACCAGCAGCTGTTCCGGCCGTAGCACCAGCCGCCACAGTCGCTAAGAACCCCCCACCTGCTGTGACTGTAACAAATACGAAAGCAAAGAAAATACCTGCCTCAGTACCACAGGCAAAGAGTGTTTAAAAGTGATGAAAAAAACATTCTCATATGGAGCTCACGCTCTTAAATTAGGGTGTGGTGGATCTTGTACAGTGTTGACTAATATTTTGAGATTTTTTGCACCAAATATTAAAAGTGTATATAGTATAAAGATATTTTAAAGTAAATTTATGAAGAGTTCTAGAAATGCTATAAGTAAATATATTCTTCCCATTATATGGCATCACTATTTTTCATTAACTCGTATAATAATAAGGTGTTATTCATAATGGTGACTGTGCTTTCCAAGCATTGAAGGCGTCACAGAAGGCATTCTCCGGAATAGGCTTGAGACCCGGGTTGCATGCTGCTTGGATCCCCTCTATCGTCTCGAAATGCTTATCTTTTATCGGCCTTTTCATGCAAGGAAGCAAAAAAAGTCCGGGGTGACATCTGGGCTGTAGGACGGCTGCGGAAGCGTTGGGATGCCGGCCTTGGTTAGGTAGCTACGGTGTGAGAAGGGGCATTGTCGTGGTGCAACTTCCAATCGGCTGCGATGTCTTGTTTTACTCGATTCACCCTTCGTTTAAGTCTCTTGAGGACTTCCACGTAAAAGTTGGCGTTAACGGTTTGTCCAGGAGGAACAAATTCATGATAGACGATGCCTTTGATTGCAAAGAAGACAATACGCATCGTTTTCACTTTGAATTTGCTCATTCTTCCGGTCTTCATCAGTGACCTCTTCACGGTCCTCCAAAAAGGCCTGAAGCCCCCGAAACACACCACTTCTGGTAAAGCAACATCTGGGTAAGTCTGCTTGATCATATCAAACGTCTTTTCACACAGAACGCCTTCTACCGAATCCAGTTGGGGCGCGCACGCTCCGAAGTACAGTCGCGGCGGAAGAAAATCAGTCCTATTTCTTTCCGGACAAACATTGTACGTTAAAATATTCATACATCACCACACAACACCATCTAATAAAAAGGATGGTTACCGCCCCTTCTTCACCTATTTCGTTTTCAGAGTGTTCCAGAACGTCACATCACTCGCTTATATGTTCGATTGAACAGCTGATACGAGTACGATCCACTTCGCTGTTAACATGCATCCTTTCAAAATCTTTCAACAAGCTCGTCTTGCTAACGTGCCAGACAGCCTGATAAGGTTAGATGAAGTTGTTTAAAGAACCGAAATTATTTAATGTCCATTTATTTTACAAAATCTACTGCTAGAAACACACATACACGAATATCTGGTTTTGGTATAAGCACTTAAAAGGTGGTGTTACAGGCCAAAGGCCTCTCGGCTAACTCAGAACAGTTGTAAAACCGATTATGACATACTGTATAGTATAATGGTACAGTGGCCAAAAATGGAAAAGAAATAGACGATAATGCTTATGGAAAGCATACAAAGAGCAGTTAGTATATAGTATGTATCCGTTTCTATTCAAAAACTCGCATTTTCGTAATACTATACATAGAAAATAACTTAAATTAGGTTCCCAATATTGCTTTCCCTTCCAGTGAAGAGTGGAAAAGAGGCGAGGAGAACAGGAACGAAGAAACTAGATAGCCGAGGGGAAGTTGGTGACTTTTCAGCAAAATTATACACCAAAATCGTCTTTCGTTTACCAGATAACTGCAGTGTTGCAGCAGATATCACAGCAACTAAATAATACTTTCTTATTTTGACAATGAGTGCGTGCACAACAAGGAATATATCTATTTATACAGGTAGACAGGCGTTTTTGAGATCACTAAAATCTCTTAAGATTTCATTTAAGTTAGTGACAGAATGCCTTGATCTCTTAGTGGATCTAACACCCTATTGCACTATAAGTCTACAATGGTTTCCAGAACATAGTGATATTTTTGGTAACTGTGAAGCAGGTGAATCAGCCTGAGCAAGAACTACCATATAATTTGGCTCCGAAATGGAGGGAATTTAAACTCGTATGCTTCTAGCTACGTGTAGATATGTATCTAATCGACAAAGAGCTTATAAATATAGCTGAATAGCCAATCCTTAACTTGTTCAACCAGCAGGCAAACCAGACATGATTGGAGTATCGGACTATTAAAATTTAAAATGAATGATATAAGGAGTGCTAGCAATTCACTGTCTAATTAAAAGATTTGTCAGCAGACTAGAAACTTCATATAATTACTCTTATATAACGTGTCAGGAGGTAGAAGAAGAGTGTTTACTCCAATCGGAGCTTCTTTGCGTCAATAACCGCTTTGTGAATATAAAGCTTTATGAATTAAAATAACCGCAAGTACCAGTCGGGGTTTTTTGGACGATATTTCAGAGGTTTTATCTATGAATATGTGATTTTATTATATCCCAAATGTCTAATTTTTTGATTCCGATATCGTTATTAAGAGCATTATAAAACTTTAATTGGTTTCATCATATACAGATTTCCTGAATTTCCATAATCTGACAGAAGATCGATATATCTAATATTTTCATTGCTTCGTTGGTTCTAACAGCTTAAAAGACATGCATATTAAATTTTACTAAATTTAATTTTGCAAACATAATTTTACATACACGACACAGTTTTGTGGGCGTGACAAATAACACTCATTAATGAGCGTAACCTTCCCACTTATGGGGTATTTAAACTCCAATCTACAGCAAGTTATCTCAGTTTTATGAATTGCCACTTGAACAGACACTCGAACGAACGAACTGATTAACAAGATTCTTGAAAGCAACTCGTCTCGTCTGCTCGATTATTTTTATAAATTTATATCGGTCTCGTTTATTTTTAGATATTGCAACCATTAGAATGACAGGCAGGTTATAAATCTATTATTCATCGTCAATTTGATTTTCACTTCACCATTTCAATGGAAAAAGATCGATTGTTTTATTTATATCTCACATTACTTAAGCTAAGTACTCGTCTGATTGATTTGACTGAACTGAATTTAAAAAAACGGTTGCGGCTTCGAGCGCGCATCATAAGATGAAATTACACTCGGAATTATAATTAGCTGAGTGAGGAGAAAAATCCCAGTAACCGCGTTTAAGGCAATATTCGCTTCATCGACTGACTCATTTTGTGTGCGCAAATATAGAACATAAATCAGACATTAGTTTTTTATTAATTTAATTAGCATATTACTTATGCGAAAGCTTTTGCAATTTATTGTTGTACACTTTAGTAGAACATATTGACGATATACACGTAAGTGTTGTAGGAAGGCTACAGCAGCAGCATACAAAAACGATTTGCAGTAGAACGCCGACAGATTGTAAACACCCGCACATTAAAAGTGATTGCCAATCGTTGAAAGCCAATCACCGACAGTTGTTGACATTGATAAGTTTCGTTGCCGCGTTCGACTAAAACGTAAACGCTGCCATTAAGCCGGTTGCTTTGTTTATAGCTTCCGAGCTGCATGAAGTGGGGCTTCCTAGCGCCTTTTTGCTGGCGCGTTTTGCCGCCTAAGCGACTAAGCGCACCTGAGTCTGGTGAATTAGCCGGTGTTGAACGCTTGTTAAGCGACAGCTAACGCCACCGGCGCCGCTGAGCGCTCACCTGCTCGAAATCGCTTATGCAAACCGCGCGCTGCAGCGCGAATACCCGCCACAACTACTAATGAGCTTGCGCGAAGCACCCATGACAGCACATCGCGCTGCTTGGCGTCTACTGCCGCGCCGCGTCAACAGCTGCTGAATACGGCGTAGGTGGTTATCAGCGTAAGCGCGAAGCATTTGCATACGGCTTGTGTGGTTGACGGGAGAAAAAATTATGTTCAAAAATGAACAGACAAAAATAATAACAATATTGAGCAGCGAAAGGGTACGCGTACGAATCGGACGTTTCGAAGGCGGCGGTGTCAGTGACGCCAGACGCGCTTACCTGCCAGTCAATACGCGGCGTGGCAGTACTTAAAACGCTTCGAAGGCGCTCGGTGGCATCATTGTGCCATTAGAAACTCAAGCGTGAACAGCAACAGGCCGCGACAGGAACCAGAAATTTGCAAATAATATTTTTAATCTCTTAACAAAACATACAACAAACTCGGAAACAGGATGAAATTTGTGCTAACTTTGTGCTTGACCGCCGGCTTCGTTGCCGCATTGCAAGCGGCCACCGTGGCGCCTTCAACGGCAGCACCCGCAGCCAATGTTGCCCCAACTACGGTCGCAGACGACGAAGCTAACGACCTTATGAGTGCGTAATATTAATATTGAGTGTGCTCTTAAATTCTAATATGTTCTTATCCTTTAGTTCCCGACGAGTGTTACCAGCCAAGGGAAATCGGTCGCTGCTTTGGATTATTTCCGCGTTTTTCTTTCAATTTGAACACTAAGCGTTGTGAGAAGTTCGTTTATGGCGGTTGCGGTGGCAATGCGAACAATTTCGAGAGCATAGAGGCTTGCGAAAGAATATGCCGCCCGCAAAGTCACGATGAGGTATCGGAGGAAGAGAGCTCAACTACAGCGAAAGCTGACGAGGATGATGAGCGGGCGGATAAGCTGATTCCCGCTGAGGAACCAGTTGCAGCTTAAAGTCACTGAGAATCAACTTCCGAAAGAGGATTTTTAAAATTTGTCTTTAGTATTATAAGCCGTTGATTTACCAGTATCTTGTTGTTAAAAATTTTTGAAACGTGTGAATTTGTTGATAATATGACTCACTATATTAAAGAAATAAAGGTTTATTATATTAGCAAGAAATAATACGTTTTATAAGTATTTATCGACAAAAGTCTAACCTATCTGAGCTAAGTTGATAGCAATTTTCAGAAGATTGGACCAAAAGGAGAGAAAGCACGGAAGACCAGTAAAAATCCAAAATATTATACAGATTAAGATAATGTCAGCAAAATCTGACAGTTGACAACTCTCAGGACATCAGCATGTGAAAAAGTACTGGCTAAATGTATCGACATCAAAAGATCGCTTAAGCGAGGATTCGTTAAAGACATAAAGAATGCAAAATACATTTTTGAGGGTTACGCATTATAATAATAGTTACGAAAAACTACGAGTATGATCTATGTACGACGATCGAAAGGATCAGTATTAAAATCAATTGGTTCTAGAAGTAAAACACAGGATTTTTTTATAAAGTACACGGAATTATCATAAAACATTATCTGACATTGAATGGAAGAATCGCTCCAAGCCTTTGCTGAAATTTCCAAATTAATTTTCCTGAAATATTACAACAAATCTCAAGCAAAACCTTAATCTCTTGAAAGTAACTTGGATTGAATTAAAAAAATATAAAAATTTATTAGTGAAGTAATTTAAAAGAATTACTAAGTTTAGTCGATATATTTCTGGGATATGTACATATATACGTATGTCTAACTTAGACATCCTTTCATTATCTCTCTATCTTTCGGGAATTTTAGCTAAAGATAGCACCGAATATATTCTTCCTGCTAAAGAGATTAGCCATAAGGTTCTCTTAATAGCAAAATATATTTGGACTAGTTCTTATAGAACACCCAGAGATGACTAGTGACTGATGTCCTGAGAATACTAAAATTATGGAAGGAACACTTCTCCAGCCTGTTGAAAGGCAATGAAAGCTAAACAATAGGATATAGTGAACCAGATTTCCTAATCGATGACGATGGAGGCGACGTTCTATTGCCCGAACATGAAGAAGTTTGAATAGCAATTACACATGTGAAGAACAACAAAGCGGGTATTCAAATACGGCGGCGAAGAACTAATAAAGAGCATGCATCAGCTTCTTTATAGAATATGGTCTGGCTATGCCCAATCCACAAAACGGGAGACCCCACAATCAGCGCCAACCACCGTGGGATAAGCCTCCTCAACATCGCTTATACGGTTCTATCGAGCGTATTGTGTGGAAGACTAAAGTCCACCATCAACAAACTGATTGGACCTTGTCAATGTGGATTTAGGTCTAGAAAATCAATAACTGGCCAGATATTCACCATGCGGCAAATCTTGGAAAAGGCCCATGAAAAGAAGATCGATACACCTTCTTCAATTTTAAGGTTGCTTTTGACAGCACAAAAAGGAGTTGTCTTAATGCCGCTATGTCTGAATTTGGTATTCCCGCAAAACTAATACGGCTGTGTAAACTGACGTTCAGCAATACCAAAAGTTCCGTTAGAATCCGGAGGGACTTCTGGGGCCGTTCGATACAAAACGAGGTTCCAGACAAGGCGACTCCCTATCGTGCGATTTCTCTAAATTAATTACTGCTGGAGAAAATAATTCGAGCTGCAGAGCTGAGTTGAGAAGGCATAATCTTTCATAAGAGTGTGAAGCTGCTGGCGTATGTCGATGATATTGAGAAACAAAGACAAAATGTAGAAATCATTCATTATTCCCATCCTGCTATATGGTGCAGAGACAAGGACGATGACAATGTCTGATGAGTCGACGTTGCAAGTTTTTTTCGAGTGAAAGGTTTTGCGGGAAATTTATGAATATGCTATCTTTATCGATTGTCCAATGAGACATTTCATCGATTGGAAGTGAAGTTATTGCGTTTTAAATGTCAGTATGTTTGTGTTATCGGTGCAAAAATGAGCTTCGAACAAAAAGCCAACATTAAATTTTGTTTTAAAATTGATAAAACTTATACCGAAACGTTTCAATTGATGAAACAAGTTTATGGTGATGATTGCCTATCCCTTAGCAGAGTGCACGAGTGGTTTCAACGTTTGAAAGTGATCGTAAGGACATAAATGACGATCAACATGTGGGCCAATCAAAATCCATGATCACCGGAAATTTCATCGAAACTGTGCGTGAATTCATCAAAAATCAGCCGAAATGATCATTGAAATTCCTGGAAAAGGAAATGAACATCTTCAAAACATCGATTTATGGCATTTTGACCGAACATTTGGGCTTACGAAAGTTGTGTACACGGTTTGTTCCGCACAAATTGACTGAAGACCAAAAATTGCCCTCATCGATCGACGCTTGTGACCGATTGTTTGACCAAAAATCACATTTAAACCATTAACCACTCCCCGTATTCACCTAATATGGCACCGTGCGACTTCATCCTTTTCGGAAAAATGATTTTTCCCATAAACGGAAAGCGTTCTGCAGACGTAGAGGCCACTCAAAAGGCTTGCACCGGCATACTGGCGGTCATACTGGCCAAAGAGCTAAAGCACTCGTTCTACAAGCTTTTGGACCGTGCAAAAAGCTGTATTGAAGCAGAAGGAGACTATTTTGAATCAAATAAATTGATTTTGCTGAAAAAACCATTTATTCTGTTTTTTTTTTTTTTGTTAAAGTTCTGTTTACTTTGGAACTCAGAGGCCACTGATTAGATCTTTCTACATACTTATGTATATGTAAGTATATTTTCAAGTCCACAAGCCGAGTTAACGAGCGGTTGGTTAGCAAGCGGAGAGAGAATTAAACGGAAATGTGTCAAGTCGAACTTCGGTGACTTCTAATGGTTCTAATTCTAGTATAAATAGGTAATATTAAATGTCTCAAATGTATTAATATTATCTACGAATCAGTGACGTACGCACGTACAGCGGGGTTTTTCTGGGCGAAAAGTAAACTTTCGCTGAATTAATATTTTTTCGCCCATCATAATCCCAACGATAATACAGAATAAAATCTATGCTTCAAAAACAATTTGCAGTGCTATTTATACTTGTATGTGTGTATTTATAATTTTTGTAAATAAGTATGCCAACTGTATTCCGTGCGAAATAACCCAAACACTTGACTTCATATGATCATCTATACATGTATGTATGTATGTGTATTCCGGTATACTCGTATACATGAAATCAGTTAATGAGTTTTGTCAATGCGAAAAAGCAACAACAAAATCTTAATTGTATTTACATCACTTATAAGTGAGTACTTTTATTAAACACGCTGAAATACACACACACATACACATACATATACGCATGTGCATATTGACTTAAAATTTCACATGAACACACCCAAAAACCTTAGTACAAGTACAAAGAAATATACATACATACATAGGTACAAACAACTTTATAGAGAGCAGATAAAGACAGAGCATACAATGTTAGTTTCGAGTACTTCAAGGGTCGCACATTAACGCTATAAATTCAGTTCGAAGTGAAGCTTGCAGGCAACAAGTTTAAAGTTAACGAATTAAATTGTGCTTAAAGACATCTACAGACAAAGAAAAGAATCAAAATGAAATTCTTCGCTGTGATTTTGGCCGTTTTTGCAGTGATTGGCTGCGCGCTGGCGCTCAAGGATCGTAAGTGTACTCGACGTTAACCCTCAACTAGTGAGGGGGTCAGAGCGGTGTTAACCACTAAAATTTCACTTTCTTGACATTCCTACAGCCATCTGTGGTCAGGAGCACTCGGCCGATGGCAATGGTTTGATCAAGTGTGCCGCTTATGTGCCCTCGTGGACCTTCGATGCGGCCAACAACAATTGCTTGAGCTACATTTATGGCGGCTGCGGCGGCAATGACAATCGTTTCCCCACGCAGGAAGCTTGCGAGCAAAAATGCAAGGAATAAATGGGACAAGGAAAAGTGTGTGACACAATGCAGGGTCTGATTGTAATGTGATATAATTGAAATTTGGAAAATAAAAGTAGCAAAAAATATTTAAAGAAAAATTTGGAATTGATTTTTCAGAAATATCAAATACTTGATTGACGTTGATCTTTATATTCACGACCAGCGGATAATTAACGCGAGATTCTTGAGTATTAAGTGAAGTGGATAGAGAGAGAGAGATTTGTGGATGGAACGTTATTAATACTTTTTGATGTTCTCACGACAACCGGTTTTAGAGCTTTCTCCAATATTTATATAATTAGGGCTATAATTTCTGCCGTTACTACAACAAAAGTTTTAAGACAACACTTTGGAGCAAATATAAAGCCAACTTGACTTTGAATAAACTATTTTTAGACCAACTTTGATTTAGGCCCTTTAGCTTCATAAAGATCACTACCTTATAACTAAAATGTTTATTTTTTCTCAAATCAAGCGGTTTCATAGAAATTATTTGTTATACTCACTACATGGAGTTAACGGAAATGTCTTTTTGTTAGTTTTCGTATATTTCTCTGCAAAATCGCATTATTTGCCGCAAGTACTGATGTACAGATATGCTCTTGTTCGATATACAGGGGTTTTGGGGAAGATATACATCGAAGCCGAAGTTCATTAAGCCCAGTAGAAAAGTAAACCTCCTCCATGTTTCAAGATCATTTTTACCAATTTTGCTAAAACCGTATGTTAAATATAGCCTTTGAAGGTTGATCGTTGAAGGATATTATATTTATCGACATAACCCCATATGCAATACCAACTTTGTCAAAGCATCGATAAACTTGCCACATATCTAAATATTTTCCGAGTCTTAACGGTAGATTGAACAAATGAACGGACAAAAGGACAAACGAACAGCCGTACAAATTTATATTCGGAAATTAAAAGTGCTCGTCATTCTCAACACGAGCATCGGAAACCCTTTTGTTCATTTAAAAGGTAGGGACCTATGCTTCAGATCGCAGGCGGCCGCACATAGGCCAGTATTTGGCCCAATGTGCTTTCGGGTGGTAACTAAATTAAGCCTTATTCAGAAACTCAGTAGATTTGGTAAAAAAAACCTGATTCTTTTTCATCCTGCTGAAGGGACCACATTCGCCCTGATAATGTACCAACGTCTCTTCATCCTTCATGCATCTTCTGCATTTTGCCGAACCCACTTTTCTTATTTTCTAAAGATGGTGTTTTAAGGGTAGGTGTTCTGTTATGACGCTTACAAGACACGTAGATCCTTTAAAGTGTGTTTTAAGTATTGTTAAGGATCAGTAAATGATCATCGGTACAAGCTATGTCGATTCAGCCAGGTTCCTCTGTCTGTCTGTCTACTACTACTAGCTTCCCAGTTTTCCAGATATCGACCTGAAATTATGTACTCATTTTGTTTTTCTCAGAATCCCTAGACCGATGTCAGATCGCAATAGTAAATAAGTGTTGTACAAACTAATCTTTCAAGATCTTCTACGGAAATCTTTTTATTTGACCAGATATCTTCAGAACACCATAGGAAATAGTCAAAACGTTTTACTTTATCCACCGTTTCGTGGACAAGACGTTGGGTTTACGAGTTTCAAAAAATCAAATATTTTTATTTTCTTATTAAATTCGACAATACCTCTAGAATATTGTCCTAAATTTTCAAGTTGATCCGAGTAATAGTTTCGGAGATACAGCCGTGAGAACTTGTGCGCTCGAGGCTAATTAGGCTGAGTACGCTTAAATGCGTCTTTCTCGAAACTGTGTTTTTGAAGCCGGTTAGCAAGATTTCTCGTGAGCTACTCAATCGATCTTTATGAAATTTTACACAGATCTTTGAGATAAAATTCTTAAAGACTTGGACGTAGGATTGTTTTCGATTACAATTATTTGAAAAAAAAAATTTGTTTGCGAAATTTTCACTGAAATTTTATTTACATTTTTTTTTGGAAAAATTTCTGACAAAAATCCAATTTTCAGTATTATTTTCCTTCGTCCAAGTTCTAAGTTAAGGTTTTAACTAAAATACGTATTTTTTCACTTTAGATGATGGATGAAGGATGTTATCCTGCCAAAGCGGGCGCATCTTTTTTCCGCATCTTTGTTACCGGAGATGGCGTCGCAATGGCCGAGTTTAAAATACTTTTTTACAAAAATTTCAGAATTTTTTTGATAATAGTGTATGTTTGTAACTTCAAAAAAATTTTAATAAAATGTTTCAGTTTTTATATTAGAAAAAAATTTTTGAAAAAAGACTGTTTTTTACCTGAGGAAACCCATGATATCCTTTAAGCTATGTTGCTTAAAGAGAAATGCGAGAGTATATATAAATATTTCTTAAGGTCGTCTTTCAATTAGAGGGACATATCGCTCAGCTTTTCATAAAAATCCTTCAGTAGTACGAGGAAAACGCTCAAAGAACTGGCTTACTATCACTAAACTCTTTTAAGATTTTTTTAAATATTTTTTTTTTTAATATTTTATTTTAATAATTACTTGTTGTGAAAAGATTATTTGATGATTAATATTAAATATAAATAAAAAAAACTATACATTTACTTTATCAACTAATTTTAGTTTAATAATTAAATAAAACACCACTTTCACTATATTTCAACTTGTCATTAGAATTTATTTTGCCGTTTTCAATAATATTATATATATATATATGGACTCATGTACATAATGTGCATGACACTTGTATACACAACTGCATATGAGACGCTTTCTTGTGTTCTATGTGTTCCTTACAATCGGTAATACATTCATATGTTCCTATGTCTATAGGCATACCATATGCTGTGCTGAATATTTAGTTTGAAGGCTATATTTGCTTACGCTTTTAATATTTATTTACTTCACTCACTTATTTATTAATTGTTAAGCTTAAATATTCGTATATAACTATAATTGTATTTCACTTGTGTGTTTGCTTGCTTATTTACATATGTTTGTTATTGTTTTTCCGGTGTTATCGCGTTGTTTGAAGCGCTGATAAGCGCTTGAACTCGGCTGACTACGCTTTGAATTATATTTTTGTTTGTTTTTAGTATTTTTTGTTTAGTTTTTAATTTTTTCATATTTTTCGTATTATTGTTTATTATGCAACATTGATTTTAATTGCCTAATTCGGTTATTAATATTCCGTGTTCATTATAACTTAATAATATGGTGTTCTACTCCTCATTGTTTGTCTAATATTTCAATTTTGTGAGCAAATTAGTATGCTAACTCACTAGTGTTCCTGGAAATCATTGAATAATTATATTTTTTTACAACTTCATGTGCTTTTATTTGCAATTGCTTAAACTTTTTTCTATTATATGTATATACTTATATTCAAGTATTAGTAGATTACTCACTATTGTATATATATTTGTTTATTATATAATATATTTAATTATGTAAGTGCAGCGCTGCACTTTTCTAAACGCTAACTGTTTACTCTAATATTTTATTTTAGTTTTTTTATTTTTTATTTTTTAATTTTCTATATTTTTTCTCATTATTTCTTCGCTTTTTCTCCGCTTTACTAGAGTACAATGCTATGTAATAATAATGCCATTATTTGTATGCGCTTCATTGTTGGTGTGGTGAGAATCGTGTTCTGATTCTAAAGCAAGTGATTACTTTCCACTAAGTGATTGCTGTTTTCTGTTTGTGTTTTCTATTGACGCCACTTGTTAACACAAAAAAAATTAGTAAAAGTAAAAGTATTGTTTTTTATAGTGCTGAGGGTTGTTTAATAGGCAAAATAAATTCCAATTAACTTAACAAAAAAATTAAAAACAAAAAAAATGAAAAACAAAAAAAAAAATGAGATATAGTAAATAAAGAAAAATAATGATACTGAGTTTGTAATGCTAATTATAGCTGCATTGTTTGCTAATTTCGCATAGAAATTTATAGAAAATGGGTGTTGGGCAAGCTTTTATAACATTATCATAAAAAAGCAATAAAAAAAATGTGAAGAAAATGATAGATTTAATCGTCCGTTAAAGTAAATTTTATTAAAACTTTATTGTTTTATAAAAACAATAACACCATAATCTTTCTTGGAGCGTTGTAAAATCTCTTATTAAGAAATTTAAGTGTTTTCAACGGCTGTTTGCTCAAACCGCAAGAACTTTATCTAACTTCTTTAGCAATGTAAGAATTTGCAATTTTTTATGGAACAAAAAATCATAAAAAATTTTGAAATGTTGTGAGAGTAAATTTAATTAAAGCATTCTGGTCTTAAAATCATATATAACTTGTCTGCAAACCAGAAACGCGTTTAGGTGAATAAATAACTGACTGCGAGGCCGCCTCATTTCAAGGCTGTATCTCCAAAAATATTACTCCAAACAACTTTAAAATTTCATACAATATCTAGAATACATCATAAAATTCAAAAAGGCAATAAAATGAATCGGTTCTTTAAAGCCATGAAACCCATGTAACCTCTTAAATGAGATTACCATCGAAGAGTGACAGAAATTATATCATAAATGAAAATTGTTCAGTGAACATTAAAAGTTCTCAACAGCTCTTTTGGAACGGCTCAACACATACTGATAGATAGTTCGACATCTAATTTCGGACTAAAAAATTCATACTAAATACTAAAGTAATTTTTTCGAAGTACGAAATCCATCACTAAGCAAGTGTTTTCATGACATTTAGCTCTTTGTAAAGGTTTGCTGTTCTCGAAACTCTCATATCTGAATATAAGTGAATTGAGTTGACAAAAAATAGCATTTTTAGATGATAGTATATTGTCAAAATACAAATACAAATTTGATAAAATAATTGACTTGATCTTCTTTATATAATTTTTTCATAAAACCCTCTTGCTCTAATACCATAGATATTATCAGGTTTCACATCTAATAACATAGTTTTCTGATGCTTTCTATAAGAACAAGTATTTCTCAAAATATAGTAAGCCTTTAAAATTTTAAGAAAAGAAGCTCAGTTCACACGCTTCAGAGTTAATCTAGTGGATTTTTATAAAATTTGGATCCATCTTAATATTTTTATGGAAAGTTAGGCACATATAAATGACTGATCTCACTTGGACATATGAGTTACCCAAAAATTCTTAAGAGGTGGATCAACAGATCTTCATAAACCGAAGATGCCAAAAATTTATTGCGGCGGTCAATATAAATCTCAGGCCCGCATTGAATAGTGTCCAGTCAGAAGTGACTGTTGCTAAACTAAAGTTATATATTTTAAATTAAGTGAACCCACAGTAATTTTCAGTAGAGCTCTCCCTTGCTTAATTATGATAATTACTGTAAGATGTATTAGATATATGTACATAAATAAGCTCTGTATACTATGACTGAAAAAAGTATTGCCTACATTCTGGCGTGACAATTTAAAAAGCTTGGCGATTAAGAAAGAATAGAAGACCCATACCGAGAGTCGAAACTCTGCCTTCCATTCGCTAGGTACAGAGTTAGTAAAGGTATTTCTATTTACCAAACAAGTAATGTGATCAATTCGGTTTTAAGTTTTCTGACATATCACAAAATCAAGCCTAGCGAGACTAAAAATATGACTAAAGCAATGCAATTCTGAACAGTAGACAACACAGAAGGACGAATAAAAGCTATTTTTTGATCTTCATCAAAAATGCTTTGAAAAATTAAGAAAAAACTAGTATAAGGTATTAAAACTTGGTAAAATTTTAGAGATATCAACTCTGAATCGGCAATAGAGTTAGTTGTTTGAGCAAATGATAGTTATGAAAATAAAGTTAAAAATCTAGAAAGTAAGTTAGACTTGTGAAAAGTAGATCTCTTCTGATGCAAATTCGTATTACATACGTATTAGCAGGATGAAAGAGAAAATTAAAAATAAATAAAAAATATTATAATAAATAATACATAAACAATAAACAATAAATCAAATAACTAAAATATTTTCGTGAAATAAATATTACTTGCGGCGTCACTGTTTCAACTTCGAATTATTTTGACTTTCGAAAAATGCGATTCTGAATAATCTCAAACAGTCTAAAGTGTTCCTTCAACAGTTGTAGCTTCGAAATGCTACTTAAAATCATATTTGAGCATGTAATTGGTTATTGAGAAGAGGATAATGAATTATTTGGTACTAAATAGCAGTGATCGGGAGAGAGAAAACAGTTTGAATTTCTGCTTAGAATTCGAGAATCGAAAAAGCACTAAAACTTTGTGCGGCAAGCTTATAACTAAACATATATTTACTTAAATTTTAAATACGATTTTAAGACTACTTGTAAATAATTAAGTAACACTAAACTACTTTCGTTATGAACTACTACTAACTACTAGTGTTATTCTAATTAGATATATATGTATATACATAAGTAAATCTAACCTTGCGCGGCAGCTTCCACCAATATATATTTCTATTGCTTTTATTATTTCACTTATTATAATATTAAAACTTCACTTATTTGCTGTTTTGAGTACATTTGGGAACCGCTGACTACAATTATTCACTTTTCGTTATGGCGACGCCACCGCCACCGGCGCCGTTAGGTGTGCACTTGGGCGGCGTATCCTGGCGATGAAGTGTGGGCGTGTGTGTCGGCGTAATCGGCGGCGACAGTTGTTGCTGCTGCTGTTGTTGTTGCAGATGCAGTGCAGCCGCCTGCGATAACTGTTGTTGCTGCTGCTGCTGCTGGTGATGATGATACGCCGCGTTCTGCGCATCGAGCAGCGTCAAACTGGCAATGCTGTGATGATTGTTGGCAGCCGCCGCCGCCGCTGCCGCTGCAGCCGATAGGCCATTCATGGTGCTCGCCGTCATATCCTGAGCCGACTCGCTTTTCAGCCGCACACCATTGTTGTTGTTATTGTTATTATTGTGATTGTTGTTATTATTTGCGACAGCGGCGGCTGCGGCAGCGTGCGCGTTACTCAACGCAGCGGCGGAATGATGATGGAACGACAGCGGTGGCAAGTGTAGCCCCGGAAATGCCAGGCCGGCTGCGGCGGCAGCGTGTAGTGATTGCAGCAACGCGGCAGAGTGTTCTTGTGCCTTGCGACGCAATTCGGCTACAGAGCTAGAACGTGCATCGTGATTGTTATGCGCCGACTGGCTAAGGACCGAGGTGACATGGGGCGGCGAGTCGGGTGAGCTGCTAGCGGAGGGCGCAGCAGAAGATATGGGCACACCGGACGCGGAGCTGGTAGAGGCAGCAGCAGCTGCGGCGGCTGCGGCAGCGGCAGCAGCTACCGACGAGGCGCTAGGCGGTGGCGGCGGTGGTTTCAGTGAGCAGCACGAGCAGAGGCCCGGAAATGGTGAGACGCCTGAAAGAGTAAGATACGAGTTTTTTAAGTGCTGTTGAAGTAAAATTTTCAGGAGAAATAATGTATGAATCAGATCGTTCCCTTAAGTATTCAATAAGGTAGAGAGCAAGGCAATACACTTCAGTCTTTCTAACAAGCTTTTAATGAGATTTGGTAAATTCCAGGAGGAGGTATTGATCATGTGGTCCGTACTTATTGATGGCCATTATGGCCGCTTATGGTCTTTTAAAAGATCCATTCCCAGGGCAGTCGGATCCAAGTAAACGGAACGGATCCAGTTTTTTATCCGGCCAATAACTCTTAATTCGGCATCATTCCTCGAAATTATATATATATATATTTTCCCGTAGTTCCTAGGTGGAACATAGGGCCTCAAAAATTAATTATTACGAAATTACTTTAGGAATATTTTCTGCCGCTACAACAACAATAAACTTTTTTAAAGATAACAGGAAAGCCGAAGTCATATAAATACAGTCGGGCTACCCACAGGCCAAAGAACATCCGTTTGAAGCCGAACTAAAGTGAGATGGCGAAACATTCCTCCACAGGGTTGCCCAGCTGGATGATGTCTTAGCTGATATCACTGCCGTCCAAGAAATGCGATGGACAGGACAAGGACTGAAGTGAGTAACTCTACGTCTAAACAGATCTGTTAATGGTCTTTGAAGATGTTCTTTAACTTAAACAAAACATCCGTAAAAGCTCTCAATGACAGGATTATGTGTCTATGAAACGAAAATGGGATCCGGAGCTTCTTAGAAAATTTTCTGTTTATAGAAACTGGTTACCGAGGTCCAAAGAACAAATATTAGAAATAGGAACTGAGTTGCAGTCTTTGTGGAACCTGTGTAATTTTTCAGCTCCGAGGGCAGAATTAACGTTACAGCTCTTTAGCATGAAGTAACTAATCAGAGCCAAATTGCTGATTTCCATCTAAAATTCAATTAAGCTAATAGGCCACTCACTACTTTTGCGCTTAACAAATACTTAAGCCTTGCTGATGTATCTTATGAAGTGGCAGGCGACTGGTAGGAAAAAACGGTATCTCGGCATGTCATCGATTGCGGCGGAGCTGATTGACAGCGAAACAGATTGAAAACCAGCAACGCGAGTCGAGGACTATGTCGACGACTACATTGAGATGATGAGATACCACACTACCCATCATTATGTAATTATATTACATCAACAATCGATAAGTTCGATAGCAAGAGGCTTTCAAGCAAAGCGCCAGCATGGTGCTATTACTTATTTACGAGCGTTTTTGATTTATAATACGCAAGCAGAGAATTCACTGGAGTTCACTACAGAGTAATGTAGTGTTTGGTATTATGTCTGACTGGTGAGTAGTGGTGTGGGTTAAGTAAATAAATATTTTATGCAACAATATTTTACATTCATACACTGGCGCAATAATCGCATTTACCTTTTAGTCCGGGAAAGAGTGGTTGATGTGTAAACTGTGAGCTCAGCGAGGCCAAATGCGGCGGCAGAAAGAGTGGTGGATGCGCCGTGGTGGTGCTGCGTTGTGCGCCAGCACCAGAAGCGACCACGCTGCCGGAGTTGTCGTTGAGCACCGGACGAAAGCCGCAATTGCTGAAATGAAAAAATGAGAATAATGAAATTGGAAAGAGAGAAGACAAGATTAAAAAGTATGCTCATACATACAAAAAAATATTTATGATTGCATTGTATAGGGGGGGGATATGACATACATTTATAACAAATCAGAAGTGTTGAAAATGTAATTGCTATGAAGTGTGGAGTTGTTTAACAAATTAAAGACTTTAATTGATAGATATTCAATTAAGTTAGGCAATTAAGTGTGGTTGTGATTGATGAAATTTCAATGATTTAAAAAAAAAACCGATTGCCTTTCTCTTCGAATGAGAGAAAGCTCAATTAAAAAGAGAGTTAACCTATAAAGAAGAAACGAGTAAAATATTCAATTAGATAAATAAACATAATCGTGGAAAGAACGCAAAATGTGTTTATGTTAAACGAACAGCTCTGAAGAGACCTAAAGTGGTCTAAACTTCGCTATTGTGACATTATCAAGGAAGACTATGTAGTGTGGAGAGAAAAATTTAACTTTTTAACGTATGAGATAAGTTTCTGGAATCCTGAATATTTTGGCTTAAGCTTGAACTGAAAATAAACCTCTTTAATCTATTCACATTCTTCATTGACTCTCCTGCATTTGCGAGATCAATGCTCAAATTCATTGCATCTCACACCGTTAGCCATTCATATAAATTAGTGGGTAGAAATAATATGCTTCAACAAATTGGTGATGGGTTTAAAAACACTTAGCAGTTCAAGTAAGATTTTTAATTGAGTGATCAGCCTTACAACTTAAATTCAAAAAAATGTTCCCAATCTACCATTAAACGATCCTAGTCTATTCACTATAAAGCACCTGGTCATAATCTAGACGAAGATCTGCCGTGATTCTGGAACTCATTTCACTCTAACCCCAATATTGACGTCATCGGAAGCACAAGGTAACAACTGCTCAGAAATGTTGTCTTCCGGAACGAGTGATGCCTACAGATGACATTAGCAATTGAATATATTTTGAAAAGAGCTTTAAAATATCTCGAGCACTGAAAGTGACTGGGAAGATATCTATTTCGACGAGACCTTAAGAAGGAGCACCATGTAATGATATACGGACGGCTGGAAACGGCAGATGGAATTGGTATTGGTTGGACACTATCTAACATTGTCCATGGGATGGTTGGGTGAAACTGAGGTTACAAATAACTACCAGCTAAAAACGAGTTATCATGTTTGGTGATAGAAAGGCAACACTTTATGAAATCTTATTCTTATATTGGCTTAACCAATAATGGTACTGGAGTACATTACAAAGAGTTGTCTTCGTTGACTAGTGAAGGTATAGAAAGTATTTACGCATACTCTTTCAGAGCGCCAGAGCCCGGAATCGCAGGAAGTAGAAGTCAAGCTATAGGAGTGTTCTCTGTTTAGCGCTAATTGGAGATTCCAAGTGTAGCAAGGTCCTTCTCCACCTGGTATTTCCAACGGAGTGATGATCTTTCTTCTCCTACGCTTTCACAGGAGGGAACTGCTTCAAATACTCTCAGAGCTGGAATGTTTTCTTGCTATCGGACGGCATGACCTAGTCGCTGTCTCTTAAATCAATGAACTATGTCAATACCGTTGTTTATCTCGTACAGCTCATCACTTCATCGACTATGTATTCGCCGTTGTCAATGCACAAAGGATCATAAATCTTCCGCAGAACTTTCTCTCGAAAACTCGTAATGCCAACTCATCAGATGTTCTCGTCGTCAAAGCCTCTGCACCATATAGGACTAGAATCATGAATGACTTGCAGAGTTTTGGTTTTATTTGGTGAAGCAATTACTAATCAGATTATTCAAGTTCAAAAGTTTACAGACCCCAATTTGTATATCGAAACCTCCAATAACCAATCCATTTCTTATTTTATAGGAAACGAAATAAGATCACAAATTCTTTAAGGGCTTCTGAAGAACTCCTTTTCTTCGATGTCCTTATTCATTGCTACCAGAAGAAGAAAGTACAGTGTTGTCCTTGCTTAGAGTTCACTGAATTTTAAATATATACATAGATGAGCAATGACATCGCAGTAGAAATTCTGCTATTTAAAGGGCCCACGAACTACTACGATAACCACGAAAGCACACGACAATAATTCAAAATTTCTCATTCACAATTTTGAGAGGAGATTGTGGTCGAAGTTAGGCCGTTTTCGGCCTTGTAACCGCCTACATAATTCCATTTCTTCAAATTTACTTCAAATTCCTATTCTCATTGACTCAAAACTAACACTAGATTCGCGATTAAAACGTGATTCATCAATTTCTCTGCGCGCGTTCGGTTAATTAACACAATTTGGCTTAAATTGAAGAAAAAGTCGCATTTACATACTTAAGTACTTGTAGATATATAAGTATGTATTTTTTGTAGAAGTCAGAGATATGCAAATGAGCGCCTCAACAGCGCCAGCAGCTAATAAAAAAGTTAATTAAACACCAGAAACTGTGAATATTTTGACTTTTTCGGGAGAAGGGTGCAATTTCGTTATCATTAATTCATATTTCTGCGCCTTCATTGCTAGATACTGACGACCATCAATTGTCTGTGGAATGTTATACACTATTCAATTAAATTTAAATTACATTAACAATAATAAATACAAAGTGTATCGCGTGTTGTTGGGCGACGCTCGCCGTTCACAAGCCAATTCTTTGAATAGAAAGCGAGCGCAAGGCACTGAGCAGAGCAGAAGAAAAGTGAATAGTAAAAGTTCTGATGATAAGTGAATGAATTGGAGGCTGAATCGTCGATATCCATGTCATTTAATTAAACGTTTAAGCCTATTAGACGCACACAAACACAAACAATCATACAGCATACCAGTTGACAAAGCCTAGATTCTGGCGGAGGCAACATGATGTCATGGACAATGCGCAGCGCCGGAGAATCCATCAGTCTCTAGCTGTATTTGAATTAATTCATATTTTGTAACTACATAGCACACACTTGCATACATACATACATATGTATGCGCTTAATAAATGGGTGGTTTGTGTGGCCCTACTCTCGGTCGGGTGTCGCACGCTCGTCCACTCAACCCGTTTTCACTTATCTTGTTTTCGAATTTGTTTTCGCTTTTTTCCTACAGTTTGTGTGTGTATTGTATAATATTCATAAGCATATAAATTAGAGTAGTAACAGTAATAATAATGCAATTATACAAAAAAATTGTTTTAATTGATTTCAATTAAGCGTTAATTGAAAGCGTCAGCCAAATGAATTGAACCCTCAGCATAAAAGCATACAAAATAGCTGAGTTTTCAAACTACATACTTACGTATATATATGTATGCATAGAAATAAATATGTAAATGTTTGTATGAATAATAAAGCGCTTTTAACAATAAATAATATATATATATACTCATTTATTTAATTGTATGTAATATATATTTTAATACATCTTAAGGTATGTACATATTAGGTTGTCAAAAAAGTCTTGCGGTATTTTTATTGAATGATTTATTGAATTTATTGAAATGGTTTAAAAGGTTTGATGACTACTATGCCGGTCTCTTTCGACCAATTCAGCGATTTTATCGCAATTTTCGACGACAGGCCTTCCGGAGCGTGGCGCATCTCCGACCACCTCTACACCAGAACGAAAACGTTGAAACCATCGTTGTGCGGTGGAAATGGAAACTGTATCGGGTCCATAAACTGCACAAATTTTATTGGCGGCTTGAGATGCATTTTTGCCTTTATCGTAGTAGTACTGTAAAATATGCCGTATTTTCTCTTTATTTTGCTCCATGTTTGCGACGCTATAACTCACGAACGACTTAAAAGAAACGACAATCAATCTAACACGTGTTAGCGCGTGAAATGAGCTTTCCAAAAAGGTATAGCATGACCCGATGCGACGAATAAAACTAGAACTACGCGCTTTCAGCGCCAACTAGCGAAAATACCGCAAGACTTTTTTGACAACCTAATATATATATTATATAATCTTAAAAATGTTCATTAATTTACATTTAATACTATATATATTCATAAATATGTGTATATAGTATATACATACGTACGTATACATAATAACCAAAAATTGCAAGTAAAATACCAAATGAAAAAAATATAGCATAATTTTTAGAGATACCACGGGTTTCCGATAATAGCTCTAATATTACCAGGCCAAATATGAAAATTAACACAAAAAGCAATAAACTAGCTAAGAGTAAGTCAGGACCTCAGACTAACCTTCTAAGTACAAATCCAGCACGCCTCAGGAAAGGCAGTAGAAATCACCTCCCAACTAGCAGACTAATGGCCAATATTGGAAACCCCAGCCAGGGAAAGGGAAAGCTCTTAATGTCGAACAAATTCAACGTTGTATTATACAAAGCTGCGATATGCGCAGATGTGTTTGAAAAGAAAAACCGACGTAAGGTAGTAACAAGAGCGTGCCGCACTGTAGCCCTCAGAGTTGCATCAGCCTACCGAACAGTGTTAGGCGATGCAATATTAATTATAAGCGGTAATGCCCCAATTGATCTTCTGGCATACGAAAGGAAAAAGCTGTGGGAGCTATAGAAAATATCCGAA
Source organism: Bactrocera zonata (assembly GCA_037783105.1). Classification (NCBI taxonomy): domain Eukaryota; kingdom Metazoa; phylum Arthropoda; class Insecta; order Diptera; family Tephritidae; genus Bactrocera; species Bactrocera zonata. The sequence continues at coordinate 38,733 of JBAWJQ010000506.1, forward strand.
AACAACAAGAGCGCATTTGACCAAATAAAGAAAAATACACTCTCGCATAGCAACGAAGATGGGAAAATTATAGTTGCAGCAAATGGACGGCCAGACTAATAAAAGACCTAAACTTTTGGATTGTTCGTAAATTCGGAGAAATCGACTTTAACATAACTCAGCTGTTATCCGATTACGGATACTTTAGAAAGTACCTTAACATAATAGGAAAAGTCGAAGAGTCGTCATGCCTATATAGTGACGCAACAGAAGACGACACTGAAAACACTTTCTTTGAATGGATGCGATGGCAACGAGAACGCAGCGCTGTAGAAGACCTGGTTGGCCCAATAAATGTGGACAATTTAATCAGCGTCATGCTGGAGAGTGAAAAGCAAAGTGAGAGCAAAAAGCGGTAAATCCCTCAATGAAAAACATGAAACGTCACCCTGAAGTAATGCAAATGTGGACCCAGGGTGAAAAACGGTACCTTAGAGGGAGTTTTTAGAGAACTTCAAACACATACCGTTGCTATGAGGACAGCACTGATGATGCGGAAGATATTTTCCAACCTTAACTCGCAAAAAAAACCAAAAAAATGTGAAAATCAAAGCTCTCAGCCGTTCACAATGTAACTACTGAATTTCAAAACTGTGAGAGGTAATGAAGTGAAGACTGAGAGCATTCAATCTAACAGAGAACTTCAGTATTGTCGAACAAAAGAGAAAAGACGAATGGAGTTTACTCTAAACTAACCAGAAATAGAAAATCCCACAAATTAAAACAAAAGTTGTAATTTTTCTTGGTCGGTATTCTCAGTTAATGGTCTGTAGCCGACAATCATTAACAAAATATATATAATTTTAGATTATTTTTGGTTCTAAATCGAACTCTGTATCCCTCGTGTAGTGATGCCGCTTTATTTCGATCGCTTTAAGGAAGTAACAGTAAAACGAAGTCAATATATTTTTTTAAAATCGAAAATTATACATCTTGAAAAATGATAATCTAAACTTCTAGAATTTTCTGTTAGAATAGACCAACCTTTGTTTATATACTTTTTAGAAGGAGCTTGGAATACAACGAACTCTGGAAAGTAACAGCCAGGGGAATCAAAGGAATACGATGATCTCCACTCCGTTGGAAAGACCAGGTAGAGAAGGGCTTGGCTACAAGAGTAATGTGACATTTTGTTACATCATTTTTAACTTATCTAACCCATTCGCCATTTTCTTTTTTCCAAATCAAATAATCTACAATGGCACAATGGCAATAGCCAAATTTGTTTATGTATTCATGCCATAATTACAAGAACTATTAATTAGCATATGCAAAATCAAAGTTTAATATCGCTTATGTAAAATTTGGATATGTGCAGTACAGTTATGTTATACTTTGATATATATTTAGACACATTCATCTCATAAAAAATTCCAAAGCGAAGTCTTGAATGTATTAATGCCCTCTAATGTCTTATGAGCATGAAATTCTCTCGAATTCCGCGTGAAAATTACGTACTATAAACAGATAGACAAACTATTGTATATCAATATTTATGCCAAAATAAGCACATACAGACATACCTGAACATATCAATATTTATGCCAAAATAAGCACATACAGACATACCTGAACACTACGAATATTTGAAATACCGCCACAAACAGCCTTGAATAATTATCTGCCACATAATATGTCGAGACTATAGGAATAAAATGGTTCGGGGAACGCAGCAACAGCTTCAACGCCTATAAACATGCTTGTATCTGCTAAGTAAGTGTGTATATAATTAACGTTAAGCCAAAGCAGTAACTGCCACGCCACTCTACTCAACTTCACTCAACTCAATTTGGCAATTCACAACTTAAGCTCATAAATAATGCCACACTTGCGCACTTCAATAATGAATTAGGCAAATGCTTTAATATTCATCATGCAATTAAAATAAGCCTCTACGACGCTGCTGCTGCTGCCGTGTACGCATTGCCGCTTGTGCTTTGCCCTTTGCTCTCGGCAGACTCTAACAGTGCTCGTGTGTTGTTTGGCTGATGGCGTAAAGTCGCCATATTTTCGCTTGGCATGGCGAAAAGGGAATTCACTTAAGTTCGCAGGTGCTTTGTTTTGTTTTTGTTGTACATGATTGTTGGTATGCGAGCAGAATTGTACGAGATTCACGCTTTGTTTTGGCCCAAACACTGGTGGGGGTGTGCTATATGAAACAGCAAATGGCGACTTAACGGCATATTTTGTACGTTATGCACTGTATTATCTAATGCGACAGTTAAGGGGCTTATGACATCAATGTAAGCGTGTTATTCAATTAGTGATGAAGGAGGCAATGCTTAAGTTAAGACTTTTGGATGGAGTGAGCGCAAGAAGAGTTCAAAAAAGTATAAAAAGAAATTATTCAAGCAAACTCACGCACAAATTCACTCGCTGCGAGTAAATATCACCTTTGCAAATTAAAATTGATTTACTTTTTTTTGCGAAATTTGCGTAACTGCAATTTATATACCGCAATTGTGTTGCCAACTGCGAAAAGTTTGACGGCGTCAGCAGTCAAAGTTTGCACCTTACTCATGCCTTCATGCCTCACCTCGTGCAAGTGCTTGCACCGCATGCAAACAAAGTGTTGATCATGTGATTTTAATTTGCCTGAATTTGCGGAAAGTATTAAATCTGTGTCGCGCTTGAGTTCACACTTAATGAAGGGAAACTTATGTGGGTACATTCACATACGATTATGTCATGAATATGCAACAAAAATGCCTACCCTGCAGATAAAACGTAATATTCAGCAGCATTGGAATGGTTACATCATTTTGAGACAGACAATTATTTATAATTTTAAAGTAATTGAATAATAATGTAATCGATTTGAAAAGTATACTTTGTGAACTCAAAGTGAATCATTCAAGAGACTGATTGTGGGAAATATTATGTCAAGCAACTCTTCCATACTTCATACATACAATCTTAGAAAGCTTTTAGTTGAACTTGATTTATGCAAGAGCTTTTAGGAGCTTTTTGAAATATTAAAAATGTTAAATTTTTAACCGACAACACTTTCCGAATTTGCCTGGAGAATACCGATGTTTCCGTCTTGACACTTTCTGGACTGAGGTTAAATCATGATTTACATTGGGACAAAAAAGCACCCGGAAATTTAAAATAAATTTTCCTTATAGATGATATTTCCAAAAAATGTGATTTTTACATTGGATAGAATATCAAACAAAAAAAATTGTTTTCAAATTTTATATTTTTAAACAAATTTAGTATGCGAAATCGTTGCTAATGTTGGAAGGTGATTCAGTTTTATCAAAAACACAAGCCTAAGACTGATACGAAGCATTCAGGGACGGTCGAGAGATCGTTCTCGACGACACTCGATCTATTCAACTTCACTTCAGGAAAATATTAAAAAAATATTTAAAAAATCAAGAGAAGAAGAGGCAAATAATACAGAGATGGCATGATAGCCTGACATCACTCGGAGTTAGTCGAATGATTTTGATGATTGTTTTTCAAAAAGAGTATTTTGTCCGAATTTAAGGCCAACAACGACCCGAATGATTTTTTTTTGTTCCCCAAACTAAAATTGCCGCTTCATGGAACCCATTTTCAGTCGATCGAAGAGATAAAGCAAAATTTGCTAAATATTGAATAAATATTGATGAATATTTATATATGTATTTCCGAGTACTATTTTGTATGTAAAGGTCCTTGTCGATACATGAGGGTCTCTTATATTTCTACTTTCAAAGTGGGATGATCACCAACACGGAGATAAACTCCAAAATCTAACCTTAATTAATTTAAGCCATTCGAAAACTTCGTATCACGAAAGAAGACAATTCAGTTCTTCACCAAAAGCTTTATTTAAAATGTAAGTAAAGATTACCGAGGAAAATTTGAATCGAAGACCTTAACAATGTTTAAGTAGCAGCTCTAAAGAAGTGTTTCAGCCTCTAAATTGAACACCGCAAGGATGATTAAAAATAATTAAAGTTTGAAATGTTGAAGAAACCGATTGAAGGTTTATAGAAACATAAGCGAAACCCAAGGAAATACGCGCGTCACTAGAGAACATGTGAAGAAGTATAAAAAATTTTTACTGAAGTGAAATATGTTCACGTAAGGGATTTACAATTAATATTCAAATTACCATAAAAATTAAAAAATATATATATAAAAAGCAGCCTGTTAAAAGAGCACAGGTCCAGTCAATAAAAAAGCACACAAAGCGACACTTTGTTATTGTTTTATAACAGAAACTATTGTTTATAAAATATAATCCCGAAATTACTTCAAACAAAGTGTATAAATATTAATTAATTATAACAAAAATTCAGTATTTTTGAAAAAAATTAACTTTAAAGTTTAGTTTCTTGCACAAGTAGTCCATACTCAAAGCATTTTGGATCAGTTTGCTTATGCATTTCAAATACTTTTGTCTGTTCAGTTGATGAATATACACATGTGATTGTGAATGAAAAAGTATAAAAACTAATTAAAATTTTGTTGGGTAAAAAGTTTTGCAAGACACAAAAAGACGAAATAAAGGAGTAACACAGGGCGTATGAGTGATGAAAATTGCATTAACACATTTTTCAAGGCGAGATTATGTGGAATTGCTTATTTTGTCGTGCTTTTATGGAAGTGAGACTTTTTGAGAATTTATTATATTTATAACATATTTCACTTGAAGATAGCTCCAATTAGGCAATAAGAGAGATTGTAGGGTGCAAGAGAAACTACGTAAAAATTCTATAAAAAATGATGTCAACTTGGAGCCTACAAAAGGCTTAAGTCTGAAATTTAACCTCTTTTTTGATTTTGAGCAAAAATTTTGAAACTTATTGCCGCTACGAAGTTTCTACAATTTTATGAAAAAAAAAAATTTGAAACTCAAAACCTTAACTGAGTTTTTAGTAAAACTTTACTTTATTTATTTTTAATTGCGAAAAATAATTTTCTGCCAGAAAAAACTTAAATTGCAGTCTTTTCCCACACACACACACAAGAAAATTATGAAAAACAAAAATAAATTCGTATATCTGCCTCAATATGCACACCTTAATAATTTATTCTAATTTGAAAACTTAACCAGCAGAAGCTTTTACAACAACTACTCGCTCACTGTAGATACGAGCACACAAGCATACACGCAACTAGCATACATACACATATGTACATAACATAAATATTCAATGCAACAGCTTTGATGTTAACATACTCCAACTCTGTCCTCCCCCTGCCGCCTGCTCTAATAACGACGTTCGGCGAATGCAAACGAAGCATAACTTAATTTAATATGCAAAAAATGATTAAATTTCTTCAAATTTTCAAACCCACCAAAAGCATGGGCGGGAGTAAAGAGAAAGCAAGTACAACAACAGCAGCAACAACAAAAAAGAAAGTAAAAGCGCACTAGTGGACAGTAAAGTGAAATTGGATTTTCATAAAAGTGCCGCATGAGAGAAGATGTGAGCAGCTGTGGGAGGAGTGGGCAGGAAACGGTTGGCAGGCAAATTTGCTTCATTTTAGAGTTAGCATACTTTTTTCAATTTCACTTTTACTTTTTTTCATTTCTGCTGCCAATTGAAACCGCGAATGGAAAAATGTAAATTTAATAATTCTCATTTTTTTCACTTTTTTATTTTCTGGCGACATCATGCGACCACGCCAATCTCCGTAAATCTGGAAACTGCTTGTAAATCTCTGTTTGAAGTGTGTGTAAGCGAGTGTGTATGTGTGTGTATGGATAATGGTTGCCTGGCATCGGATTTTTTATGTGAATATGAATATGGATGCGCGAACGTTTGGCGGTGACGCTTAGTGGTCGCCGCGCGATTTGCTGTTGGTGACTGGCTTTTGGCCAAAAGCTTTTGGTTGACAGCAAATTTTACCTTAATGCGGTTAGCTGGTGTGCGGCGCATTTTAAGCGCGATTTTTGGAGTTTTATATTTTGTTTGGGTGGTTGGGGCTTTGCGGCAATGAAATTCAGCGACTGCGGCTTAAGCGGGGTTGTTGGTGTGTGCTTAATGGTTTGCAGTGATTTTTAAACTCCCCGCCGATAATCTTGAATGTATGTACTTTAAATCAATATGCAATAATTTTTACACTCTTGCAACATGTTGCTCCAGAGTACAACAGTTTTGTTCACCAAACGATTGTACGTATCGTCCTGACCTAATCGAGATAGATATAGGTTTATATATATATATATATATATATATATACACATAATCATGATGACGAGACGAGTTGAAATCCGGGTGAGGATCTGTCTACCTGCCTGTCCGTCCGTGCAAGCTGTAACTTGAGTAAAAATTGTGATATCTTGATGAAACGCCATTAACCGAAAACCTGTAAAGTGCAATATCAAAGGACTAAACTGACATATAAAACTCTAATTTGGCACAGAAGATCGTAGTAGCCAGTGGCATCTGCTAATAATAATGGATAATATTCGATCGAATATACCACGTCAGCACGCAGTGAAGAAAATAAAGCAGTCGTAGCTGAGAGTGTACACGAAGACAGTGGAGAGTCGATTCGGCGCCGTTCGCAGCAAATCGGACTGACGTATGGGGCAACTTGGCGCATTATAGTCGAGATTTTAAATTGAGAGCGTACAAAATACAGCTTGCGCAAGAACCGAAGCTCTTCGACCTTCCCAATCGTATTTGCTTATTCAAAATTTCCAAGCAGATCCGACGTTTTCGAGCCAATGGGTACCTATGTAAACAAGCAAAGTTGCCGCATTTGGGTCGAAGAGCAACCTAAAGAGATTCAAGAGCTGCAATTTCATGCAGAAAAAACAACAGTTTAGTGTAGTTTGTGGGCCGGTGGAATCATCGGTCGAAGTTTCATCAAAAATAATGCCGGTGAGGACGTAACCGTCAATGGCGACTATCGCGCCATGGTAACCGACTATTTGATGCCTGAAATCTCGGTATCTAGGATCTCGGTAACATTTGGTTTCAACAAGACGTCGCCACTTCCCACATATCGCATCAATCAATGGATTTATTGAGAGAAAACTTCGGTGAGCAGATAATTTCACATTTTGAGCTGGTCAATTGGCCACCAAGATCATGTGATATCACGCCTTTGGACTATTTCCTGTGGGAATAAGTAAATTCTAAAGTCTATGCGGACAATCCCGCTTCGATTCAGGCTTTGAAGCAAAACATCACGCGTCTCATTCGCCAGTTACCAGTCGAAATGCTTGAATGAGTCATGGCAAATTGGATTCAACGGTTCGACCATCTAAAACTTAGCCGCGGCCAACATTTCAAAGAGAAAATCTTCAAAAAATAAATGCGAAAGGATGTTCTTTCGAATGATAATAAAAACATTCTCATTAAATTTGAAGATTCTATGTTTTTTTTTCTTTAAAAAGAAACCAAGTTGCTTAATTCTGACACCTATGAGATAGTACATATTGTATTTAACCCTAAACACATACTTTTTCGACTACCCAATATTTTGATTATATATACATAAATATTTTATTTTATTATTTTTTAACTCCGTTATGAATAAGTTCCGATTTTTCCAATTTTCCGATTCCAAAGCGCTTAAAATTGATTATAAATTAATTTAACATATACCTTTTTATTTAATGAAATTTATTTTTTACGTTGCTATAGTGTCTTCATATACCACTTCCTCCTTTCACCACCCAAACACAGCACTCATACCCACACATACACATCTACTAGAATTCCACCTTAATATACACATTTTATTATTTGCGCGTAGATATGTATGAACATAAATAAATATATATTTCCGTAATCTCATATTCACATTCCTTTGCTTTGCACTCGTCTACGTATGTACCAGGGGCTTGTGAAGAACTTAAATGTTTACGTATAATTAAGCACTCATCCTTTTGTCGTAATTAAATTTTGCATGCGCACATTCCTATTTTGCACCGACAAAATTTTAGCCTCGAGGCTCGTCGGCCATCACGGTCGTGCCAACATGGCAGCTTTAACAGCAGCGCAAGCGAACGACTTTGACTGTGATGAAGTGCTGTGACGCGACGAGTCCTCTTAGCCCTTCCTGCTCGCTTTCTCTGACTGCCTTCGAACAAATGAGTTCTACATGGCAGTGTTTTGAAGATATGCAGTAATTCATATATTTATTTTCATGTAGGAATACACTCTAAGTCCACGCTTTATAAACAACAACGTGATAAATACGTCTTAAAGGCATATAAGTCACACATATTCTTACATATTTACATGCATGAATTAGTATATGAGATATATTCTACACAAAAGTTGCCCTGGTCTGTTAACATACCAAATTCCGATTCTTTATTTTTAACCACAAAAAATTCCTGACCAGTTTGAGAGTAGTTCTGCATCAGAATACTTAGTCTGGCATCATCACCAAAGAACTGGTTGCAAAACTAGACTTCGAAGCACTGCTTTGGAGCATAGCATCATATTTACTACGTGGTTAAGTCAGTCAGACACGTAGTGGATAGTAATTGGGCCGCTGCGAGGCAACTCTTCAACATCATTTTTGTCTTAATTAAGACATTCGCAGGTTGAAGTGCTTATGCACATAGTTTCTCTTCAAGCACCTGCCTTTTGTGCGAGTAAAATTCAAGTGTGCATGTTTTAGTCAAATTTTAAACGAGTTTCGCGGAGAAAAGGACTTTTTATAATTTCATATGCTACATAAATATTAATGACTGGTCCAACACAAAAAAGAAATAGCTATCAGAACAGATGACTCTCTAATACCAAACTAAGTATAGATCAAATAACAGTTGTCAAAAAACTGTAGAGAATAACGAAGGTAATCCTCATGCCCAAAGTAGGAAGAACTACTCGCTGGTCAAATCATTCAGGCCAATTAGTCTTACAACCTTCATGATAAAGGAATAGAATACCTTATGGACAACCATATAAGATCGAAAGCGCTGTAAATCGCAGCCCGACATGCCAGTCAGCACACTTACAGAGCAGGCAGATCCACTAACATCGCTCTGTACCAAGTTGGTACTAGTAACTCACGGCTGAACTTCAGAATTGACTGGAGTTCCTTGAGTTACTTACTAATAATGGGATTCGGTGCCAGGGGTACGCCGATGACATTGTCATAATAGCGTGAGATAAATTTGAGAACACTTTCTGCGACATAGTTTAAAGGGGTTTAAGTCTAGCAAAAGTATGGTACAATACGATAGGGTTAAATACCAACCCGTCCCGTTGTCCATTTTACAAAGCGAAGATCTCTTCCGGGTGGCAGGGAGTTTGAAGAGTCTAAAGAGCTCAAATTTCATGGCTTCTCATTAGACTCAATCTTACGGTGGAATAGGCATGTGGAGTTAACACTGTCCAAAGCCACCAAGGCACTTATGATATGCAGACCCCTAGCCGGCAGATCCGGAGGCTGTAAGCCAGGTATCATAAGATGGCTGTATACCATGATCGTAAGGCCTATTGTCACTTATGGAGTGGTTGCTTGGGCATCGGAGCTGCAGAGGACAATGCGCACTTGCCCAACCGCAGCACTTGAAGTCATGCCGGAACTCACACCGCTGCATCTAGTGATCAAAATGATAACGAAACATACCATGCTACTTATGGGAGCTGAGTGTTTTGACAAAGGGAAGATAATGTCATCTCAACGAATGAAGGCCCTAGGGAAGGCACACCACTGGTCTTTCTTCCAAGGGACAGCGTTACGAAGAGGGTTAACTTTACAAATAAATTCAGAGTTACTCTTGGTAGTAAGGCGGAGTGTAACGATTTCACGTTCGAACGCGTATAAGGCTAAATAGCTTTTAGGAAAGCTGAACCGCCTATCAGCTTGCAACCCTGTACACCTAATCTTAGCATAAAGGGGTTGCCAAGAATGAGCTGGTCGACAAACTAGAGGCCCAGAATGATAGGGCCAGAACTAGCATTGCGGTGGGGTCCCACACTATAAAGGAAGTGCTCAGCGTGGATGAGATAGTGAGGAGAGAACAGCATTAGCAGTAAGCAGCAGAAGTTAACCATACGAAGCTACTTCTGGCTTACAAGGTATAAGGAAATGATCACCCTCCCTCGAGAAAAATTTCGGCACCTTGCCGCTCTCAATTTAGGGCACGGCAGGCTCAGGAAATACTTATCTAACAATGGCATTGTCTCTTGCAGAAGCAGGCTCAAAGGCCAAGGCTCCATCTACGTGCACAGGGATCACATCACCCCAGACGAGCTCTGCAGGCTTTTCAAATTGTTCAGAACGCGGGACCTCTGTGACCATATGTGATATAGGAGAGCGCACAATAGACTATAGGTCGCAGTACAAAGCCTCAATTTTTCTATCTATTCTTATTGAAAACCATACGTCTAAAACAACACCCGTTAGTTGAGGATAGTCTCGTTTGACATTGGAGAGACTATAAACTACGCAAGCTTTGAACTATCCTTAATGCAAACCTAGGAGACTATTTTCAATAGATGTATAGAATTATTGGTCTTTTTGTACCAGATATATGGATGTTTTGATTGCTATAAAGGTCGTTCGAATAGTCTCACGTATTGCGGGAAAGAGGGTGGAGTCTGGTCGTTGAATAGGTACCGGAAAGTGTTTCAATTATTGTTGCAAGGCACAACTTAAACTCCAGCCTCAACGAAATACTAATATTTGAATACTGAAAGAGTGCTATTAGATACTGGGAAGGGGACACTGCTTTCTATTATGTGAAACCTTTAGAATTTATTCTCAATTTCTTTACTATAGATTTATATAGTTTACGTGCCTTCCACTTCGAAATAATGGAGAGCTAATCATTCAGGCGAAACGAAATTGCCTTCTTTATTGAAATCGCACTTCACGTGATTAATGAATTATGTGCCGCTACATTATCCAAACCGAAAATTAGCATTCGAAAAAATGGCAGAATAGAATAAACTGGCCAAACGGATTTCCGTCAGACACACGGTCAATAAAACGAATATCACGCAACCGCAACACAATATTCTGATGAAAATTGGAAAAAGTCAATTTTTTACACAATACAACAACACAATAAACGAAATAAACATAATAATTGTGGCATTGAAGACAATTTACAACAAATGCCAGGACAAGATTGCAAACGTCGAAGGAATGAATGAATGAATAATGAATTGGAAATTCAAAAATCACGAAAATTTTGCTGAATTTGGCTGGCGAATAATTGTAGTAGCGAACTAATGATGATATTATGCAGCGCACAATTGGGGTGACACCCTCTTGTAAGTCATGCGATTGCTGTTGTTGCTATTTTTTATTTCGCTATTTTTTCGAATTGTATTTTGCTTCGAGATTAAGAGAAGAGCACTTCAGCAAGTACTAGACACAGCAGGCACATTTTTGTTTGTGTTATTGTAGTTGTTGTGGTTGCTATTTCCACTTGAACGCCGACAATTGTCAAATCGCGCTCAATTGTTGTTATAATACATTATTATTACATAAACTTGCAACATAGCTTGTGTGAGTATGCCTGTGTGTGTGTGCTTAGCAACCTTCTGTCACATTGGCAGTCGAGTTCATGCACCAATGTGTTTTTGGTAGCTATCACTATTACAACAAATAACACGCATCGTCGTCGTCGGCGCAGGCATGCACACCGGAAGCGAACTCCTGTGGTTAAGCTGTTTTTTAGTGGCTGCGCTGATGAGGCAACCCGGCGCGCCGTAAAAGGCGAGAAGTTGGCAATAATGCGCTGCATGTGGTACGCTTGTCGCGCGTCTAACTGTGCTTTGCCTAACCGTACAGGCGTTCGTCCTTCGTCCTGTGGGCAAAGCGGTCTAAGAGCGCGTGGAAAGTGATGCTTCTTTTGTGCTTGGTTCGACATACGCTTTTGCATGCCGCAGCGTTTGTTTTTTAATGAACTCGAAACACCCTTACTTACGCCCAATTAAATCTGCAAGTGGCAATGCCACCGTACGGCACCAGTATCAGCACCAAAGCTGACGCGTGTGTCGTCAGTGTAAGGCGATAGTTGGTTCGGTAGCAAATATGGGTTGGAAAAATATGCACCGCTGTGATTGTTTTTGGTGGCATGTAATTGGTGAGCAGTGTGTGCTTTTCATATTTCAAAAAAAAAAAAAAAAAACAACAAGCCGACTTGCTTTTAGTGGGTTGAGGAGTTTGAAACTCGGGATTTACAAAAGTTCTTTCAAAAATGTGTTGGTACTTCGAAACTTAACACTTAAACTAGTAGAATATGCATTTCCTTTCTTCACCGGTCGATGTACAACCAGTTTTTTCGAGCCTGACAAAACAACTTTGATCCTTATTCTTCCTAATTTGACTTCCTAAAACTAACTAACTTCTTTAAAACCGTTATATCTAATACCAAGGACTTTAAAAAAATTAGATTATGATACTGGCGGGTGACACGCCATACAGGGTTTGTCCGGAAAGTAATAGGACTGAGGCGCTTCTAAAAATGCATGAAACCAATCGTTCAATTCTTTAAAAACTTTCTTAATAGGCTCCGTCTGCGTCGATGCAGCGCGATTTCCAAGCATTGAAGGCGTCACGGAAGGCATTCTCCGGAATAGCCTTGAGAGCCGAGATGCATGCTACTTGGATTCCCTCTGTCGTCTCAGAATACTTGCCTTTCATCCGTATTTGCAAGCAAGGAAACAAAAAAGTCCGGGAGGCCACATCTGGGCTGTAGGGCGGCTGCGGAAACGTTGGGATGCCGGCCTTGGTTAGGTAGCTATTCACAAGAAAGGAGCGCTGTCGTGGTGCAACTTCCAATCGGCTGCGATGTCTTGTCGGACCTGATTGACCCTTCGTTTGAGTCTCTTGAGGATTTCGACATAAAACTTGGCGTTGACGGTTTGCCAAGAGGGCACAAATTCATGGTTTACGATGCCTTTGCCTTGCGCACACGAATCACATTTTCGGTGAATCCTAAATCTTTAAGACGTGTTTTAGATGCTGGACAGATACAGAGGAGGTCTTCCAGCGTCTCTTTTATGCCTACTTCTCATTTCATTAGGCCAACAACCGTCTGGCAGTCTTTGAAGGTCATGTGAATAAAAAACACGCGAGTTTCCATCGAAGTTCTTGATCTTAACGATGGAGCATGTACTTAAGACATTCCATCTTCAGTTCAATCGTAAATTTTATTGCATACCGTTTTAGTGACTTCATTATTTCCAGTACTGGTTCAGTAGCCAAATGGATGCACTTTTAGCGGTCTCATCAGCTTTTTTGTTTCCCGGGATTCCTTTGTGTCCTGGAAGCCTTTTAAGGACATTCTTTGACGCAATGCGATATGAGATTATTGGCTTAATTGTCGCCTGGTTATTTATCCTCTTTAAGTTATTTCCTGCGTTGTTAGCTTCAGCCGCCTGCCTGACCACAAAGACTTTCGTATGGAAGATACTGCAGTATTCCGGAAGCTTAAAGAGTCGCCTGAGAACCAGCTCCGAGCTCCCATTCCGTTTGCCATTTGGATCCATCTGTGCAGATGTTGTAAGTTCCTCAGAATAGTCCATCATTTTTAGTAGGACCTGAGACCTTCTCTCTCAAATAAACTCTGAGGGTTTGTAGTCTAATCTATTCACCGACCACATGCTTGTTGAACTATTCCCCAAGGCTTTTGTGGAGAGTTCACTTAGTGCCACCCGTCTTTTAGCTGATTTTTCTGTATAGCCTGCTCCTTTTATGTCAATTGATGGCATATTTAGTAACCTTTCTAATTCAGAAATTGGAGTGGTTTTCAGGGCTCCCGTAAGGATCTTCTAAAACTCTAGTTATTCTTTCAAAAGACCTTCCCTCAATATGGGTATACTCAAAGGCGAGAAGACTTACTTCTAAGGTTACGAAACAAATACAAGTAAGTGAAGTGTGTTCACATTTAAGAGGAAATTTAAGGGAAAACAAAAAAAAAAGTCATCGGCAGAAGTACTCCACCAACAACAACTCGAGCAGACGCCCATTAAATAGAAATTTGTCCAAAGCATGGCCATAAATTAATCACATTTACGTCAACATGGCTATTTTCGTAAAGAACGCTTCATTAAATCACAGTTGACAGCTTTTGTGCGAGTGCCTGTCTGTATTCGCACAACCATGTACGACTATATTCGTAAATACAGTTACACATGTCCAGCCCACTTAGTCAAACGCACCACGTTTCCTTAGGTTTGTTGTCATACTCGGCTTTCCTGTGTTTGTAATTGTTTTCGTTTTTATTTGTATCTTCTTGTTGTTGTACTTTGTTGTTATTGTTGTTGTTGTTGTTGTTGTCATCGTTAACGTCATCAGTGCAACGCAAATCTCATTCCAGACATTTTAATTGTCATGAATATCTGAGTAGTTAAACATCCCCCCGCGCACCATATTAGCTACAAGAAATGCCAACAACAACAAGAGCACGAGCGATTAAATAGCCGACTAAGCTATGCTTCTAACGATTTGCTAATTACGTCCGTGTCATTAAGCCACTTAAAATTAAGCAAACAAACAAACAAACCGGCGAACAGGCAAACAAATTTATTGCGAGCAAGTGTCGCATTTTGTACCGACAATTTGATGAAATACATGCCAACAAGAACAACATCAACAACAACAACACGTTCGGTTATAATGTTGAAAAAATGTCAAAGCGATAAAGGAAGTACCAGGAAGCATTTGTAGAGCAGCAGCAGCAGCGGAGGCAGACAAAGAGAAAGTGAAGTTGCAGGAAGCAAACAGCAGGCAAAACAAAAGCGAGCCCAAAAACGATACTAAGCGACAGGGATGTGCTGCAAGGGCGGCTGTGAAACAACCCTTCGTTCACACACACACTTACAAGAGCACATTTTGGTGGAATTTTTTTCCAGCAGCGCCAGCAAATCTGCGACAATCGGTGTCGACCCTCGCATCCTTGCAATGTAAACATTACTAAATAATAATAATATGTGCTCAGCGCTCGGCCGGCGTGGTCACTGGTGTGGCGCAGCGGGCGGGGTGTAAACGGTAGTATAATTGTTATGTGGCAATGGTTAAATTAGCAATTGATTATGAAGGATGTGAACGACCAGTGGCAGCAGCAAACAAAAAGCAAAGCGTAAACATGCTGGAGAGCCACTCGAGAGCTAAACAAGTTGAGGAAAATAAAAACAACGGAAATATGAGCTAAAATGCTCCAATTAACGGGAATTGAATTTCGCGTGAAGAAATAGGGATAACTCGGAGAGTAAGGAAGGAATAAAAACGGTTCCGAAGCGAACCGTAGACACTATAAGCAATTGTTGGAATATAAGAAGTGCAAGATATGTCAAAAGAAATGTGAACATTTTTTCAAAACATAAAAACTTTAGGAAGGGAAGTCCACCGAAGGGAAGCCAATAGAAGTCCCACCAAAGTGGGGTTTTCTAAATTCTCTTTAGTGGACAGAAAGTGTATGACTAACTTAGTCTCGGTACTCATTACACGGATGAACGAACATCCTTTTTACAATTTTTTATTGGCTTAGGAGAAGCTTCGAATTGATTTCGGCTATTTCAAGAAGAGAGTTCCGTCATACTAAGGGTATCAAATTTCATGTCAATACCTTTCTCAGTGCTTCAATACAAACTCTAAGCTGAAGCTTTCCTTCCTAAATGCATTCCTTACAGGTTCCGGTATCTTCTTGAAAAGAAAAGGGCGTGCGCAAAATTTCAGGTCCAAATAGAGATACTTTTTTAATAGCCTTTTTTGACAGATCACGCGTAAGTCGTATCAAGCTGTTATGTTATTTTTGTTCAGTATTGTTGGGCATTTTGCTCATGGGTTCTTGAAAAGTTCCAATAAGATCCAACGTTTTCGAGCCGATCAGACATTTTCAAGCCAAATGTTCAGCGATGAGGCCCATTTCTGGCTCAATGGGATTCAAAACCTGCCATTCCATCATGAAAAAGCCACGGATTGGGGTGGTTTGTGAGCCGGTGGCCATGATAACCGACTATTTTATGCCTGAAATTAAAGTCCGCGATTTCGGCGACACCGCGTCAATCAATGGTTTTATTAAGAGAACACCTTGAGAACACAAGCCTTGGAGCAAAACATTACGCGTGTCGAAATACTCGAACGAGTCATCGAAAATTGAACTCAACGGGTGACCCATCTGAGACTTAGCCTCGGCCAACAGTTGAAAGAGATAATTTTCAAAAAATAAATGCAAATTAATGTTCTATGATATGACAATAATCACTCCCCACTAAATTTGTAGTTTCTGTGTTTTTTTCTGTACAAAAAGTGGAGGACCTCGAAATAGATTACTCTTTACTAAAAGTTTTTCTAATCCTCATAAGACGATAAGTCTACAATTTTCTATAAAAATATGCTTTATCCACGAAAATCTATTGACTTTCACTCGCAACTTTTCTTGAACACTCTGCTCTCCCTCGCTTTCACCCTACCAGTACTCTACCTCCCAATAGCGGAAATGTGTCTCGGAACGTTTACCACCGTTACTAAAGAATTTTCGCCATTTACCAAAGCATGATTTCCTGTTTGCTACCTCCGCTAACATAGTGTGAGTGTCGACTTTGCTTATCTGCTCATCGGACACCCTGCTGTTACCCTCTGTCCACACCGATCTGTACGAAATATCGAAAGATTTTGTTGCTGTTGTGCCGGAAACAGCATGCTCTGCGGAAACATTAAGCGCAAACTTTTGTCTGTAAGTCGCGTCGAGCCTTCGCCACGTTTGATTCCACATTAGTCGTTAATGACTTGGAATTGCGTGCACGTGACCAACATTTAAACGATATTCACCGCCTTCTTAGTTAGATGAGCGCAAATAAATCCCGAAACTCTAATGAGAAAGTGAGAGTTTGTGTGAGCGAAACTTATTGTTTAGACAAAATTATTTGCTCCACGACAAGGAAAACTTATGGCAGATTTGTAAAGGTGGAGAGTTAATCCATTAATGTGGTAATTACTGTATCGGGTACGTGTTTTGTTGTGATTAGTGGAAGTGAAATGAAGGTGGATTCTTCTGAGTAAAGGTGAAATGGAGGAAGTTACAGAATCTTTTTGGCTTAATTAACGTACGACTCTCAGCAGAGTTCGTATCATCATTCATGAAGAGAGCAGAGTCGACTTTTTAGTTCCCGGGTAGAGTTTCTCATATCGTTTCATCAATCACCATGTCCTTTTTATTTCATCCTTAAGAATATTTACGAAATATCAAAAGATGGAACAAGGAAAACCCCTTTTATACGCCGATTTTCGACAGAAGATTCTGTCTTCACTATTTCTTCTTCACAATACAAGCCTTGAACAGTGTTGTTTCCACGGCAACCGGATAATCTATGTAGCTGAGCTTTTACTTGGCCAAGAGTGACATTTCTTGGTTAGATCTTATCTTGTTAAAAATTTATATTTGAGGAATCTTTCTGCTTCCGCAATAATAATGATTGGTTCCAAGCTTCAAGTTTGAAGACAAAAGCTTATGCAAGGTATGACCACAACTTTTTATCTTCTGTATTAACCCCGACCGAGTTTGGACTATGATTT
The DNA here is from genome assembly GCA_037783105.1 of Bactrocera zonata. Taxonomy (NCBI): domain Eukaryota; kingdom Metazoa; phylum Arthropoda; class Insecta; order Diptera; family Tephritidae; genus Bactrocera; species Bactrocera zonata. Next base: position 56,223 of record JBAWJQ010000506.1, read on the forward strand.
TAAGGAAATTTAGGAATTTAGCGGTAAATCTTCTATACAAGACACATAACCTCAAATAAGCTTGAAAGGGTGTTGCCCCATATAACGAATATCTGAAATTTGTTCGAGACTTGACGAACGAAAAAATGGTATTTAATTAGAAAGGTCTGAAACCTAGTTTTTCACTAGATATTTATCAGCGAATTTATGTAGTGATCTAACCTGAAATCAGGTATTTCTCTTAGTTGCAATATTTTTCAACACTTCAACAGAATATTTCAATAAAATGATAAAACAGAAGTAATCACTCACCTATCACCACCGAAATTCCCGAAAATGTGACTACCAAATGTAGTCGGCGTGCTATGTAGCGCCGAAGTGGGCGTAGTGCCGGACGATGTGCGCGAGGTCAACGAAATCGGACCGCCAACTTCAATGGGCGAGTCTGTATGACGGGAATTCGAAGTCGGACTATTGGGACAATGTTGAGGCGTGGCGCGCGCACTGGGCGAAGGCGAACCAGCGCTTATCGAACCGACCGATTGCGAAGCCGATTGTGTGGTAAGCTGTGTCGACGACAGCGGACGTTCATTGTCCGAGTCAATGGCATGCGGACTGGCCGATGGCGGACCGGGACTGTGCGAGCGACGCAACGACGGTTCATCATCGTCAATTTCGCCAGTAATGTCAGGCGAAGACTCGCGACTGTCGTGCAACTGCAAGATGAAATTAAATTATTAAAAGATATAACTAATATTAGCTGTACTATAGTACAGAGTGTGCACAAACATTTGCGTACTTACCTTGTCCAGCGAACCGCTACTTTCGCCATTCTCGCGCTTGCGTTGCTCATCCTTAAGGCGTTCGGCTTTACGCCATTTTGCGCGTCGATTCTGAAACCAAACCTGCAATAACAAAAATGGCGTCAGTTTCACTTGGCTGCATTTCGGTGCGTGTGTGTATGTGTGTGGGTGAGTGAGTGGTTGGAATGTCCAAAGATAATTTACAATAATTTTATATATTAAAAGCGGTAGCCAAGGGGCGTAGTTGTGAAAATTGAAATTGGAAAAGTTTTCTGCTCGACAGACTCACGCTGTCAATACATACACTCAAGCGCACAACAAATGCATAACATGCAAACAATAAACCCAATTTTCCACCTCAGAAACTTTATCAATTTATTTATTATATGCCCACATGCGCACGCATCCTGCAGGCTCGTTAGCTTAACTCTGTGGAAGAATTTCGCATTACAAGCAAGTGGAGATGGATTGGCCTCCATTCCCCACTTTCATTCGCCATTTGCTCTTGTTCCGGCTGTTTACGCCATTGTTGCAATCAAAAATAAATTAATATCAACAATGAAAACAAAAACAATAACAATTCCGAGAAACGTTTGTATGAAAGATATGCGTTGGAGCAAGGGTAAATTGGCTGTGTGCCAAGGATTACCGAGAAATGCGGGGACAAATTCTTGCTGCAGGCTACGTTTGTAATATTTGCATGGATTCAGACAATTCCATTAATTTAACACATCACTTCCCTTGTTAAGACAGTGTACCGTTAGCTGCGTGAGGGAATCTAAGTTACTCAGTGGGCAAACATTATATTTCGGAAAGTTTTCTTTACAAAAATGCTTAGAATAAAATGATAAAATGAGTTTTTAATTATATATTCTAAAGTCTCTTTAGAGAATCATCATCAAGCCGGACATAACTCCAGAAAATATAACCTAAACTTTGGTTACCTTTGTATAACGAAGTCGGAAAGAAAATCTCGTTCGAAATGTTAGGTTTCCAGTAAGTATTGTAAAATTTTCTAATTCCAAACAAAACACGGATCTAAATTTATGAGTTCAAAGAGCTGTCTGCACTATGGTTTTATAGGTTAAAGTATGTTGATCACCACGCGGTGATTTTCGCGCCAAGCGTTACAACTCTTTGAGATTAACGTAGTACCAGACGTATTATTTGCCATCAAAAACGAAAAAAGAAACTTTAACTGAAGATATTTCAAGGTCTCTGATCTTGACTTTCACCAACGTTTCGTAAGACGTCGTAATGAAAAACTTAAGTTATTATAATTCTTTGTCAATTTTTATAATAGAGATACTGAAGAAACGGGGAGTCGAATAGTGACATCCCACGAAGTAACACCTAGTTTGAGAACTTTTGTAGAATAGGCCAGTGTCAAATAACGGAAGACAACATTGAAATGTATTATATGTACATATGTATATCAATAATGTGTATACCACGGCTAATACCGCAGTCGATGGATCGATGAGCTGAGCTGTATGGGATATACGTAGTTCAGCGAATTAAGAGACAGGGCTGCGCTGGCTAGGTCATGTCGTCCGAATGGATGAAAACACATTTGCTCTGAGAGTATTCGACGCAGTACTCATTGGGGGAAGCATTGGAAGAGGAAATACCTCTACTCCGTTGGAAAGACCAGGTGGAGAAGAAGCTGGCTTCGCTTGAAATCTCCAATTGGCGCCAAACAGCGAAAAGGAAGAACGACCTGCGCGTTGTCGTCAATAAAGAAGAAGAAGGTTACGAGTATAACGGTATTTTGAATACCAAAGACACTTGATCCGCTATAATATGGTGGAAATATATCTTGGTTCCATTGGCATCTCTTTAGTTGAAACGAACGGTGAGAAGTATACGAGCTAAGGAGTACGAAAATTTACTATTCGAAAGATGTTTACTGTTATAACGTTAGTTGCTAAACTTTAGAGAGTGTCGAGTCGCAAACAGACTTTTTTCTTATATATATATTTTTTACAAGACAAAAAAGGAAGAAGCAGACAAATGACGAAACGAAGGCGTCAGTAATTTAAATCCGTTGTAAAGCCTAAATGGATAAGCTTGAAATCTCTGCGGTATGATTGTGTCAATTCTGTTGCGAAGAAAATCCACAAACTATTCATGAACAACCGTTAAATTCACCTAAATTGGCAGTTTGGTGTGGTTTCTGTTTTCACCTAGTAAACGGTCAGGTAGCCAAATACACACTGCTCCAACTGACAGCAGAAGGGTGTGGCAGAAGTAAGTTAATCTCATCCCAGGGGATGAAAGAGTTAAGGGGTGTGGTACCATTGGCTATTCTCCCAAGAAACGGCATTACTAAATGGGTAAATTTCACTAAGAAGTTCAAGGTTATCCTCAGAAGCAAGGCTGAATAGAATGATTCCACTCTTGACCTACTGTTTAGGGATGGTACAATCAAAGGTACACCGACAGCTCGAAAACGTCGGAGGATATTGGGGCAGGAGTCGCAGGAGTTCAAGAATTTTTCAGGAGGAAGTCTTGACCTTAAGTCGATACGAGATAGTCAATCGTCACATAAAGCAATCTCTGGCCATGAGATCAAATCGCTTCTGGTGCAGGAGTTTAGGGAACGGCTGAATAGTCTTGCGAAACGTAACCAAGTGCATCTCATCTGGGTGCTCGGTCACAAAGGTATGCCAGGAATGACATGGCTGATGAGATCGCCGACTCCACAGTATCCACTAACATGGTAGGACCTGAACCCTTCGTCACGGTGGGTCGCCATTCCATAAAGAAGCTGCTCCGCAAGGAAGAAGGTATTGGCAACAACTTCGAGGCATGCGTCATACCAAGTTGTTAATGGGAGTTATAACCTCAGTAGGTTTAAAGATGTAATTAACCTCCTTAGGGACAAATTCAGGCTACTTGTCGCATTATACATTGGTCACTGGCCCAGCTTCTTGCACAAATTATCGCTTCTGCGACAGGGAGCCTGAAACTCCAGAACACCTGCTAATTGACAGCATAGCAAACTAGAGACACAGGACAAAGGCGCTTGCATCCAAATTTCCAAATAGGAATCACATCCTCATAAAAAAACACACTAAGAAATTTGAGTTCGTGTTGATGCCGCAGACAAGAAATGCAACTATTTCCATTTTGTTGCCCAACGATAATAAGAACCAGTTTTCACCATGTGTGTGACTCCCAAAGCACATTTTGCAATGTAACCGAAAAAAATTGCACGCCATCCATGCTCAGTTGCTTGGGGACGCTATAAAATCCCATCAAAAGTATTATCCCACTAAAAATACTATTTACTTGCGCATAAAGTTTAATGAAACAATCAGCCATTCATTTCAATAAAACAATCCAATTTATACTTCTAAATGTCTGTAGACATGTGAATGTGTGTATGTATGTATGAGCCCATGTATACGCGGCTTCCTTCCGCAATGGCTTCACTTCCGATTTTCGCTGATTCCTAGCAGTCTAATGGGATTTGTTAGAGACAATTGCATGCAACCGACCAACACAATAAGCGAGATGGAGGCGGATAGTGACGAAGTAAGTAAGCAAACGAGAGAGAGAATGAGAAGTTATGGATTGACGCCAGCCTCCAGCGGCGAAGCGAGCACAGTAAGCAGATGAAATGAAGCCATAGCCACCATAACCACCGAGTAAGCATTGGTATGTATGTAAGTAAGTAACTAAGTAAGTAAGTTTTCTAATCAAAATTCAAATTAGATGCTACACAAAATTTCTGCTTGACTTGGCAGCCGAAAATGGGAATTGGGAACTGACGTCAGCTACAACCGCACAAATACGAGACACAGCTGTAGCTGTGGTTGCCTCCAAGGACGGAATGCGGCAAAAGACAATGGCTTCATGGCGACTGTAGGACTTTAGGACTGTGCGACTGTGAGGCCCTGCGTCGGCGACAACAAATACGCCGTACTGCTTGTAATCATGCCACAGTCAGCCATAACAATCTCTAAATGCCACACGCCGCTAGGCAAACGAGCAGACTGCCGATTGCAGACGGTGCTAAGCCGAACTGAGGTGCCGAAGCTTCTCACATTCCACACTCCGCTCTACACAGCGCACAGCTATTCCCTCAAGAGCTGCTAGGGATTTAGCTGCAGCGGAGACAATGAAATGCTTGGCGGAGCTTCAATGTGTAGCCTACCTCCTCCCCCACCACCAGTAATCATGCTGATTTTCCATTTTATTTGCAATTTTGTTTCTGTTTTTTTTTTTTTTTTTTTTGTTGCTGTAGCCGCTTCGGTTTAACATTGTAAGTGGTAATAGAATAAAGCTTGGCGTACATTAGCTCGAATCATTTCGGATTGGCTTGATTGTACACCCACTACTACACCTTCCATTGTTCGCTATTATGTGGGCGTGGATGGGAGGGGGGCACAGCAGAGCTCATGCTCATTTGTGGGTGGTGTATATGGTATCAATATAGTTATCTGCGAGTGTGTCGATGAGAGTGTGCCTTCGGTTGCGCAGTCGCCGCTTACAATTTTTCGCTCTATTCTCTCTGCCAACTACCCCTGTGGCAAGTGCACACCCATACACACGCAAATACACGCTCAGCGCTCCGTTTTGTTGCCACTTTTTAGCCTTCCGGCCATCTATTTAGTTGGCTTCAGTGACGACGCCCACCACTTGCTTCATACAATATTTATTTTATAAGCACATTATAGCGTACTACAGCAACATCAGTTACAAAAATAGCAGCAACAACAACAACGTTGGTAATAAAAACAGCACAAATGGCGCTTGCCACCGTACAAATGTGTGCTTTATGGTGGTTGTGGTGATTGCTGTGCCATTTTTTACTATTGTTGTTGTTGTTGCTCTCGCCTGTAATGGCTCCCCATTTTTTCCGTGCGCTATTATTTCTTTATTCTACGGCACCACCTCCCAATTGCCATCCCTTTGGGAGTCTTTTGTTGGCCGCCTCGCTGCATACTCCTTTCTACCAAGCTAAGTATATACAAATACATACAGACATATACTTTTATATTGACCTCCCTCTCAGTGCGTTCTTTGTTGTTGGCAATTTGCGAAAAAGTTAAGTGAATTTCGTTTTTCGATTAGAAACAAAGTAAGTTAGTTAAGATAATTCGATGTTGAAATTACAAGGATAAGCAGCAAAAATTTGTGGTTTGAAATTATATTCTGAAGCTGTTGAAAAAGTGGTGAATTGCGAAATTTTTGAATTAGAAAAGTAATGGAAAAGAAATTTAGATTATTTTTAATAAAAATTCGATTATTTCACACAGAAAAATGTAATGGAAAATTGAAAGCTTAATACATAATGAGGACTAATAAAATATTACACTATAATGTATTTATTAAAAAAATAATAATTTTTAATTTTTTTACTTTACTAATTCTATTAAACCTCAGTATGTTTAAAGCTTTCAATTTTCCATTAATTATTAATTAATTAAATAATTTTTAAATTTTTCTTCAGTCGCTAACTTGAGATACTCGTGAGTGCTTTTCTCTTCTCAACTCAACGCAGATTTTTTATTATTTCTAGGTTTCTTTGTTTATAGCGTACTTTTAGGCTGAAAACCACGAATTTTAGCACCAGCATTATTTTACCATACCTAGAATTTAATTTTTTGAAATTTTTTGTTAATATTTTCCATTTAAACTCCAAAAGGTATGCCATAAAGTATGTAATTTCTGATTATGGCCTACTTTTATTCTGGAAACTGCGAATTTTGGTACCTGCATTATTCTTCCATACCTACAATTTCATTTTTCTATCACATGTCTTCGAAATGGTTAACGATAACGTTCTGAAATCAAAAATAACCACTGCTACCGAAAAGAAGGAAGAAGCCAAAAAGGAGGAGTTGGAGCCCGAGGAAGACGACGACATGGGTTTTGGTCTCTTCGACTAAACAACTCAACACTATAGAATTAAATCCATATGATTGTAATGCTAAGTTAAAAGTGCTGACACCAGCACGAAAGACGGTGAACGTAGTGGACGACCGAAAGAGCTTGTTACCGACGAAAACAAGAAAGTCTACAAAATAATATTGGATGACCGTAAAATGAAGTAGTTTGAGATAGCAGGCACTCTAGAGATGCCTACTGCAGGTGTGTATCATTTCATTCATGAAAATTTGAGTATGCGAAAGCTCTATGAAAAGTGGGAACCGCACGAGCTCACTTATGACCAAAAACAACGACGAGTTGATGACTCGGAGCAGTGTTTGGAGATGTTCGAGCGTAATAACCCTGAGTTGTTGCATGAATATGTGATTATGGATGATACATGACTCCATCATTTCACTCCGAAGTCCAAACGACAGTCATCCGAGTAGATTGTACACAATGAACTCGCACCAAGACGTGAAAAATCGATAAAGTCGGCTGGCAATGGTATGACATGGGTATTTTGAGATGCTCATGGAATAATTTTTATAAACCACCTTTTAAAAAAGGAAAAATATCAACAGCGATTATTACATAGCGTTATTGGAACGTTTAAAGTACGAAACCGCCGAAAAACGGGCCGGTTTAAAGAGAACGAAATTGCCGTTTCACCAAGAAAATCCATTGTGTCACAAGTCAGTGAAAACGATGACAATAATCCATGAGTAGGGCTATGAATAGCTTTCGAATCCACCGTGGTTTTCAGATTTGCCACCCAACGACTATTTCTTTTTCTCAAATCTCAAAAGATTGCTCACAGGAAAGAAATTTTCATTTAAAGAAGAAGTGATTGCCGAAATTGAGGCCTAATTTGAAGCATAGGACAAATCGTACTACAAAAATTGTAGTAAAAAAAAAAAACTTGGAGGATCGCTATAATCAGTTTATTATCCTTGATGAGAACTATGTTGAATAAAAAAAAAACGAATTTTGTCAAATAAAATGTGTGCTTACTATAATAGATAGAGGACTTTTCAATTGACTTGTTATGTAGCTGTATTATAGAGTTGAAATCTTTATTCTGAAAAGTTATTTAAAGAAATCGACTAAGCTTACGATTCCTTTTTATCAAATAATGCATAAACTTATGAAAATTATAACAAATTATTAGAAAGTGCTTAGGTCAGCCACCTGAAAGTAGAATACATTATTTAGAACAAATTGTTCTTTATTTCACAAAAAGGCTTACAGAGACTCCGTTGTCTTATTACGACTTTTCAAACTGAAAGTTATTGTTTTCTCAATGCCGAGCTGGCACTGGAAAATTAAACTTGAAATTGCGAGAATTTTTAGAAAAAAAAACTTTTTTCATCAGTTCACTTAGGCAAAACATACAAGCAATTGCATGAAAAGCGAATTTTTTAGACTGTGCTTTAATTTCTTACTCGTAACTCTATCATGAAAAAGCAGTTTCTAAAGGCTATAACTACTCGGTAGATATTGGCAGACACTTCATACCGTTTGTAATCAGCCCCAAGCTTACAAGTGTGTCCACGGATCAGATAGTATATCAAAAATCAAAAAAGAAAAAAAGGCGTAAGCGAGAATTCTAACTTTATATATGTATATACATCGAAAACATACATTACAGACAAAATCACTTCATCTTATCTTCTTGCAGATCAAAGTGGGCGGAATTTTCTGTTCTACTTTCAAAAAAACAGTAGAGTGATTACTAAAAAGAACTTAAATTAAAAAATAGGCGGTCAAAATGAAACTATAATATAAAAAAATTGATTTTAATTGCTTTTTTGGCCATAATTTCATATATATATATATTCCCAGAACTCTTTAAATTTTATCGAACCCAAATCGCGAGTATTCATTCTCACGAAACTTCTTTCAATATCAATTCCAATCACTTAATCTCTTTAAGCGTACATTTTATGGGTTGGTCATATAAAATTGATTATAATTCTATGATTATACGCCAAAATATGTGCACTTTCTCAAGCAGCGATGTAGGAGAACAGCAGTGCCTTGATACGTAATATATGGCTTTGATGCTACTACAAGTATATTCATAATCTGCCTTAAAAGCAACCCGTGTTTGGGTATGAAAATTAATATATGCATATTGAAAGTAATAATAGCTTGTACGACATAACTCGGTTAGAATGAAGATATTATCCGCCTAATAATTATTATATGGCAGCAAGTATAATATGTGCCACTTACAATATACCTCATTCCATTAGGAGATGAGGTAGGTATACCCAGTAAACGAAAAACCTCATATGAGCCTGTCTAAGGAAAAACCAGTCAGAGTTCATATACTGAATTCAAGTCACATGGTTACTTCAGGCAATTACTTAATAGAAAAAATATATATCCACAAGTTGGAGTAAACCAAGAAAACTTAGAAAAAAGTACTTTAATGAATCTAAGGGTACTTGTAGAGTGGACGATTTAACCAGAAAAAAAACCAGAGAGAGTCGAAATCCTTTTTTATATCAGACTTTTCATGGGTTGAAAAATTTGTTAATTATACTTGACCTGATATCCAAAGTGAATAGAATAGAGTAGAATAGAAGTTATCCATAAATGACATTAGAAGCTTGAAGCTCAACAAAGAAGATAGATGATATGTAATAATGTTCCTCTAAGAAGACAACTTTCAGTACTAAAAGCTTTATTTCCTCCTTCTTCGAGATATCGAGTAAGTGGAAATCTCGAAAAAAGTCTCCAATAATCCAAACTGCATGAAATTTAACTATGATTTAAAAACAGACACCAGACCAACCCACAGTTGGAAAAGAGGTCCGAAGAGAATAACCTGAATAACCTAATTTTATGACTCAGGATAAGATACGATTAGTATAGATTTTCCAACGACACCGGATCATTCATTCCAATTTATAGTATTAGAACTTACACTTGGTAAAAAACTGGACACAGGTCCTACATATCAGCACTAAAGACAGAGAAAACTCGCAACTCTGGATTCAAACGTAGTCCTTGAGAACTTCGGTTATTTCGGTGTTTAAGTAAAATTTCCGATTCTTTAGGATCTAAAACGGTGCTTTAAAGTATTTAGAAGAGTTTACACTTGGTAAAAAACTGAACGAAGGTCCTAAATATCAACACTAAAGAACGAGAAAACTCGCAACTCCAGATCCAAATCTACTTCTTGAGTGCTTAGTTCGGTGTTTAAGTAAAATTTCCGATTCTTTAGGATCTAAAACGGTGCTTTAAAGTATTTAGAAGAGTTTACACTTCCTAAAAAACTGAACGAAGGTCCTAAATATCAATACTAAAGAACGAGAAAACTCGCAACTCCAGATCCAAACCTACTTCTTGAGTGCTTAGTTCGGCGTTGAAGTAAAAATTGCGATTCTTTAGGTTCTAAAGCGGTGCTTTAAAGCGTTTGTTCCAATATATTGAAATAACCATTTTATTGAAAACATTTTCAAGCCACATTATGATTTACTGGGTTCGCATTGCAACCCCTTTGTTTCGTCGCACGGCTAAGTGTTATGTTACATTGTGCACTCGTCGGTTTAGCTTTTTGTGCGTTGTTCGTTCGATATGCATGAAACCAATATTACGCCTCGGGCCAAAGGGGTTGCCACATTCGGATAATTGCATTTGGTCGAATAATCCTTTAATGCTGATGTAAGTTGATGGCGACGCTGCAATGCGCTCACTAGCTGATGTTGCAACACAGTGGTTGACGCGGCTCTGTTGTTGCCTGAGGTGTTGCGGCTGCTGGCAGCGCTGCCAAAGAGCAGCCAGAAAGGGGTGGTGGTAATTGCGGTCGGCCAACAACAGCGGAAGGGTTCTCGCTCGCCAAATGCGCTTAGCATTAACACATCTGTTCATTCATTCCACTTGAACTGCGTTGGCTGCGCGAGCGTTGAAGTGTTTGCACTTTGCTGTTTGTTTTTGTAAGCGTTGTTGTTTTTTTTCTCATTTTTATTTCTTCTCAATTTATTGTTGCTAGTTTTTTTGTGCTTCCTTATTTCTTGCGGTTGGCAGGCGGCAGGAAGGGGTGGGGGTAAATTGTTTGCGGAAGCTAATGGTGCGCACTTGTTGTAATTATTGTTGGTTGCAATAATATTTTCTCTGGTGCACAACGCACAGGCACACCTTAAACAATACGTGTTCAGTGATGCGGTTGACTCGAAGTGATGTGTTTGTTGTTTGCCGCCCCGCTGCACCTTTCTTCCGCCTGCTGTTGGCTGCCGGCGGCGCTCACCATTTGCTGGCATTTGCCTGGTTATTGTTGCAACTGTTTCCTTTGTTTCAACAAGCACTCACACAAGGATACTTTTCTCTAAACACATGTTGACAAATTGTTTGCTCATAATCTCAGCTAATTTCATGCGAAACAATTATTTGTTTACCTTGCCAAGTTGCTTGTTTGTTTATTGTTGGTAAAATTGTTTTTTACGCTCGCTAAGCACTAATTTAAATGAGTAAATTGATTGTGAATATTTCAAGAAATTTGTTTACTTCACTCTGGGTTTGGTTATTAAGAGTAAAAAAAGAAAAAACGTTAACTTCAGCTTCACCGAAGGTATAAAAGCCCTCACGAATAACAAGGTTACCATAGAATAACTTGATTTTGATCGTTCAGGTTGTATGAGAGCTAAATGATATACATACATATGTTTATAGTTGTCCGATCTAAAAATATTCTTCAGTTATTGTAGCGCTCTTTTGGATAATTATCTAGATCAAATTTCGTAAAAATATCTCCAAGTACAAAAGACTTCCATACTAGGACCAATACTTTGTTCCGAGTATAAAAATAGCGAAAATTAAAAAAAAAAAACCTCATTTCTCTTTAACGAAATCATCGAGAAACAAGCTCTGTACTCAGATTTACTTACGAGGTTTGACAATTAAGTAATGAGACTGACTTTATTGCCACGCTTGTGGTGAACCCTTGAACTTGAAATTCACTTTCTCTTTTTCCGGCATCCCTCCCCTCTCCATTGATATATGTACCATCGCTTTAGCTTGTTTAGTTCGTCTGCTGTGTCAAGTTGAGTAGACGTGTCTTTGTAGTGCTCGTTACGAAAATGGAAAAACGAAATCAAGAGCAACAGCTTCGGAAACGTACGTTAAAATTGTAAGAGTGTATGGTGATAGTGTTCTTAGTCGTGCCAAAGCTCACAATGGTTGTCTCCACGCGCCCCCCCGCCCGAAAAAAGCTCGCATGAGCAAGTCGAAGGTGAAAACAATGATTATTGCATTTTTTGATAGCCGTGGAATCGTCCACAAAGAACTCGTTCCACCGGGGAAAACTGTGAAGTCTACTATCGGCAAGTACTCGAAAGATTGCGAAAACGAGTCAACAGGGTGCGCCTAGACATCGCTCGTAACTGGATCTTTCATCACGACAACGCGCCGTGCCAAACCGCTCTCAGCGTGTCCCAGTATCTGGCCTCTAAAGGGATCGCCGTGTTGCAACAGCCGCCTTATTTGCCCGACATGTCACCCTGTGACTTTTTTTGTTTCCTAAAACAAAATCGGTGGTCAAAGAAACCCACTTTGAGTCGATTACGGACATCCAGGCGCCGTTACGAGGGTACTCGCGGACATCCCAGTCGAAGCGTTCCAGAAATGTTACGAAGCATGGAAAACGCGCTGAAATTGCTGTACAGCTGCCGAAGGGGACTACTTTGAAGGGGATGGCAGAGTTGTAGAATAATTTTCAAATATACGGTTTTTATGGAATCAGTCTCATTACTTAATTGTCATACCTCGTATACCGAAACAGTTAAAATAACAAATAATACCTACAAAATGCTATAGAAGAGGCAAAAATTTAAAATACCAATGAAATTTTCCAACGAAATACACTATATTTCTCCTCCCTATGTAGACTGTTCCCTTCAAATAAATTTAGGTTTGAAAGTAAGTCTCTGTTGTCCTCGATCTGCAGTGAAACTTTAAGAGACGAGTATGACGCCATAAAATGCTAAAAAGCTTTCATGAACCCGATAACCATTGAGTAAAAATACAAACCGCTATCGATTTAAGTTTAGTTCTTAAGATAAAAAGGTACTACTTAAATATAAAACTAATTATGCGAATACTCAACAGATAATAAGAGTTCGGGGACTCAAGCTTCTTAAATATATTTTTTTAGTAATTAATCGAAGATTTTTTTTCTCCGATAAACATTTTCTATAAGCAATTTAAGTTCGAAATTTTGGTCAAAATTTGTTTGTTTTTCAGAAACCAGCATTTTGTAAAAACAACACTCTGATATTTGTCATTGCCTGCCTAGACGTGACTGTTCTTAGAAAAATATGTTTCATGATATTGACCATAGCAAGTATCGTACTTAAGGTCTGTGTTGTGGTAGTATATTATTGAGACCGCCTTAAGTAAAATAAATCCAATATATCTGATTTTGTAAAAAAATTAAAATTTCAGTATATATTTGAATATTTGACTAACGGAAACCATTAGACCACACGAAATAACACCACAGCTAAACTTATATCAACACTATTAAAAGCTTCAATGGAACTAATAATTTCCATATACAATAGATACATACAACTATATTCAGATAACAAAATAATTTGGTTAGTGAGCACAGTCGAGTTGAGCGGACCTTTTTGTTCACCATTTCTACACTCAACACGTAATTATGTCACAAAACTATGATACGAGACCGAATTTTCTATAAATTATTATCTGAATGTCATCTGCAAGCCTTAAGGTGTAGCGAATACAACAAAAAATTGTTTTAAGTACAGTCTAGAAGAAGAAGTAGAAGACTGGTATAATCAACTGATTCCACGACAAGTGTAGAACTCGATTTATATCTGGCGATAGAACGATTTTCTACTCGGCTTGCACTCCTGCTCTCTGAGAGCAGTCGTCAACAACTCGGTATAAGGGAACTGTGGGACGGCATTTCAAACTCCTTACGTACAGCTGCAACCGAAACCATTGGTTTTCGGAAAGTGCAAAGGAAGAGCTGGTACGACGAGGAGTGCCGTGTCGCAGCGGAGAGAAAACAGGCTGCCTACCTCGCAACGTTGATATTGATATCATCGGCCTCAACACCCGCGCCGTTAGTTCTGCTTTCTCCAGACTGAACAAAGAAGCAACTCAAATGGGTCTGGCAGTGAACGAGGGCAAGACGAAATGTCTCCTGTCATCAAACAAACAGTCGTCGCACTCGCGACTTGGCTCCCACGTCACTGTTGACAGTCATAACTTTGAAGTTGTAGATAATTTCGTCTATTTAGGAACCAGCATTAACACCACCAACAATGTCAGCCTGGAAATCCAACGCAGGATTACTCTTGCCAACAGGTGCTACTTCGGACTGAGTAGGCAATTGAAAAGTAAAGTCCTCTCTCGACGAACAAAAACCAAACTCTATAAGTCGCTCATTATTCCCGTCCTGCTATTCGGTGCAGAGGCTTGGACGATGACAACAACCGATGAGTCGACTTTGCGAGTTTTCGAGAGAAAGGTTCTGCGAAAGATTTATGGTTCTTTGCGCGTTGGCCACGGCGAATATCGCATTCAATGGAACGATGAGCTGTACGAGATATACGACGACATTGACATAGTTCAGCGAATTAAGAGACAGCGGCTACGCTGGCTAGGTCATGTTGTCCGGATGGATGAAAACGCTCCAGCTCTGAAAGTATTCGACGCAGTACCCGCCGCGGGAAGCAGAGGAAGAGGAAGACCTCCACTCCGTTGGAAGGACCAAGTGGACCTGGCTTCGCTTGGAATATCCAATTGGCGCCACGTAGCGAAGAGAAGAAACGACTGGCGCGCTGTTGTTGACTCGGCTATAATCGCATAAGCGGTGTCTACGCCAGTAAAGAAGAAAGAAGAAGATAGACTGTGAACCTGTCAGAATTTCTCAGAATTATTAGTGAGTGTTTTCTGGCACTATAACAACAACGAAAACTAGCGTAATCAAAGAGGGACAGTAGATAACTTTGTATTGCTTCCACGTATAAGTTTTTTGAGAGAAAGCAGGGTTCAAATAAAACGAATACAGAAATGGAAAATCGAAGACAACTATAAGCATTTGTGATGTCATTCTCATAGTAATTAATTCGTTTCGTCAAATCTAAGAAAATTGAGGTCTTTAACAGTATGAAGGCCATCAGTAATCACTTTTTAAGAGAGCAAATCAAGCTGATTGGACCTAAATATTGCAATTGAGTCTTAACTACGGTCCTTGGAACCAGGGACAGAGATCACATCACCTCCATAGAGCCTAGCAAGCTGCTATAACTGTTCAGAGTGCTGTACCTTTGTGATCATTTGTGGATAGGGCCATAGGGGTACCATAGGTCGCAGTGCAAAACCTCACTTATTTTCTATCTACATATCTAACTCCGGTAATTTTTAAAATGAATGAGTGGATATACCATATATGGCAACCGTCGTTCTTCGTAAGACGACATCGCGACATACACCACAGAAATATGACGATACTTTTCAAATAAACAGATGTTCTAAACAGGTGTTCAAATGAGGTTCTTATGCATTTTTAACCCCAGTTTGTACTCGCCTAAGCAAAAATTAAAACGGAAAAACTTTTCACAGTAAAATAATAATAAGACATGCTTATTGTATGTACCCTGAACATATTTTTGAGTACATTAGGAAATTTCCGTCACTAATTGGATACGCAGATATTTTTATACAAACACATAGCGGTATAATTATTAACAAGCCAAGTGCTCATTAAGAGAAACGTGTTAAAGTCGACGGAAAGCTAAGACCAGTGAATGCAATAATGGCTAGGAAGTCTTAACAAAGCATGTTGTGTTGCAAATTATGCCGGAAATACATGTGTAAAAATGCAAAGCGGTGCGCTAAATATTATTGTATTGCGTAAGTGGCATCCACTTAAATATAACCACAATTAGTGCAAACATAAGTGACAGCAACATTTTTATAAGTGATAATAACAATATAACCTCTAAGGATGCTGAGAGAATTGTAAATTTGTTGGGGTACTTCCTAGCATAATGCATACAGGAATCGCCAACTTTTTTGTTGGCACGGCAATATGGAATAAATTCTGAATTCAATCTCTCAGGAAGTAGCAAGTTTGACGTTTTGGCCATCTCTATTCAATGTAATTCTAACCTTGAATATCTTTGTTTTGAAACAACTCGGTTAAGGGATCGTGAAAGCTATTTCTGGAAGCAAAATTTTATGTGCGACGGTCTTTTTCAATACGGGCGGTCGTTAATCCCTTCGAGATCCATGATTTAGCTGTTAAAGTGTTTCAATAAGATCGAGAAATCAAAAAAGTGACTTTGATTGAATGCTCTGATATACATATTTGACTCCTCTCACTTCTGTTTTATGCTATTACCTGAAAAGCTCATCAATTTTCGGAGCTTTGACGAGATTCTCGCTATTCCGGTCGAGGAAAAAGTTATGAAAAACGAAATTACTAATAATGGATCTGGAAAAAAGAATATATTGGAACTGTAAGCACTGACATCAGTTTCGATATTCCTGTAAGAAAGACTCTAAAAAAAAGTCACCAAACCTCTCAAGAAGTTTACAAGATTTGGATGAAGTTGAAACACTTTTCAACAAAAAAGTTCGAAAACTTATATTTTCCACCTGAATTCTGAGAACTTTTTGATCAACCCATGTAAGTAAATACTCTCATTAGCGCTCTAAGCGCTCGAGTGGGATCCGGTGCAGCGGCTAACTACTAGTTAAAGGCGTTGATGCAATAAGAAGCGTTTGTCGCGGCGCTTCCGTTCGTGCATGAGTGTCGCCTATTTGCCACGCGCCAAGTGTTAAGTGCGGCCCACTACAGCTGAGATACTCACACACACATACACTATATATATATATACAGACTGCTAAGTAAAAAGTGCACTGATTAACAAATTGACAGTTACATATGAGCATAAGTAGAGCACAGCGGCAAAGCAGCATTATGCGAGCAAAAAAAAAAAGAAACAAAGACAAAAAAAAAATATGAAATGATGGCGACCAAACTGCAGGCACTTGTGAGCGAGTGGAGACTGGAAGCGCCATCGGCAAGCCACTAATTGGCAAGTTTCCGCACTGCAATGAAAGCAGATTTGCACACAGGCGCTACACACACACACACACACACTACATAGAAGCGCAGTGCCAATTACAAGCTTGTGCCAGCTGCTGCCTGCTGCCATCTTAATGCAAGCTTCGAGCTGTGTGGCAACGCAAAATTGAGGAAATCTATGTTTAGACTATAAACAGACACAAGTGCTCGTGCCAAGTGCTGTGTTTAGTGCCCGAGCGCCGTTGCAGCTAATAAACCCGAGCCCCTTCTAGGTGTCTACAAATATAATCGCGTCCGTCTCAGTGACGTCTTTGTGTCTTGAAACCTTGAATTCTAATTCGTCGCCAAATTACAACCAAATCTCTGCACAAACCGGCGATTAATCTGTCTATGCCAGTGTGCTGTATTGTGCCGCAGTTGCAATATCAACACTTGCAACACAACTTGGCAAATGAGCGCGATCTAAATAAATTAGCAACGCAAATGAGCGATTATCGCTGGTAATTGCCAAGTGTGATGACAATGAGTTTGATTAAGGCGTGAACTACAACTACACCACAAGCGAATATACATATGTATGTATATGTGATACAGGTATATGTACACAAACTGAAATATAGCCTGCTCGCATATTAGCGTCTACCTACGTTCATAACTAGATATGCAAATTAGTAGTTGATTCGCAAATATATACATACATATGTACATATATACACATAAACCTGCATTAATGGATTCTAATGGTAGGTGTAAAATATAATTTCATATAATTATGAACGGATGACGCAAATGCACAGTTATTAATACTGAAAATTACTATCACAAAACGCTAAAAACCCGACCTGTCACCATAAATTCTTCTTCTACTTTATTGGCGTATAAAACGCTTACTTGGTTATAGCCTGGTTAACAACAGCGCGCAAGTCATTTCTTCTTTTCGCTATTTGGCGCCAAGTGGAGATATCAAGAGCGGCCAGATCCTTCTCCACCTGATCTTCCCAACGGAATGGAGTTACTCCTCTTCCTTTGCTTTCACCGGCGTGTCCTGAATCGAAAACTTTTGAAACCGGAATGATCTCTTGCATCGAGGCAACATGATCCAGCCAGCACAGCGGCTGTCCGTGATTCATTGAACTATGTCAATCTCGCCGTATATCTCATTCAACTCATCGTTCCATCGACTGCGGCATTCGCCATTACCGATGCCCAAAAGACCATAAATGTTCCGCAAAAACCTTTCTCTTGAACACTCCTAAGGCCGACTCATCATATGATGACATCGTTCATGACGAAGAGGTGGTGTGTGAGGATCCTTCTTACACGGGTCTTTTTAAGATTTGGCGCATGGTCGAAACAGGTCGATAGTCGATTTTCTTCGTATAAAGCCACACTGATAAGGTCCAATCAGTTTGTTGACAGTGAACTTCAGTTTTTCACACACTTCGTTCGATAGGATCTTATATGCGATATTAAAGACAATCCATCGTATCAAAGTCAGTGAAAACGATTTCAAAAATCCATGATTTCGGCTTCACTGAAGCAAAGGTCAAATGATACTACAAAGTGGTGTCAAAAAGTTTTAGGATCGCTATATTCAGTGAATCACCCTTTAAAGAAACAAACGGACATGACTAAATCAACACAGTTCGTCACGCTATGTTAGAAACGTGGGCGGGGCATGTCAAAAATTATCTTGCCCTTCTCATTAGATCCTCATCTTGCTGAACCCTCTCCGAGGTTGCCGATTGGTAATATATCAGAATCACAAGCAAGACAGGGACGGGCTGCAGCTGAGAGGTATCTATGTAACCAAAGTCTGAATTCTTATCTGTGTGTTCGTTTTTCCTCAATAGCACAGTATTCAGATGTTCTATGGTAGGTGGTAGAGGATCAAGGTGTTATGAGATCCGTGCCGATGATCAACCGAACGAAACTGACGGATAGCAGGCACTCTTCGTACTAATATACTTTGCTTTTCTATACACGTGCAAGCAGACTTACTTTCCTCTACACTCGTGACTCGAAAATATATACCAAATCAACAACAACAACAAAGTGTAATAGAAGTAATAGGGAACTAGTTGTTCCCAGAAAACGGCAGCGTTCGTAACGAGATTAAAAACAGTCAGCTTAAAGACAGAACTGAAGTTTGGTCTAGGTACAAGAGCTGGCACTGAAGCTAAGGCTTGCTCCAAGAAGGTAACAACACCAACGGCAGCTGGAACCAAACTCTACAGCCAAAGCATGCCTAGTAAAATATATTGGTAAATGACGTCATGAACAAAAGAAGGGAAAGTCTTGTTCAATTACTATCCAAGTTTGGCAGTTCGTTTCATTATGACGTAATGTGTCATCGGTTTGTAATCTATCCTCGGTTATTAGGCTATACTCCGCATTTGAATACTGTGACTACGAATTATCTGATTTTTATTGATAATCGTGTAAAAATATTGTGTAATTTGAGGATTTAATGAGTTTACCAAAGGAGAGCCAACTTTAATGAATGTTTTAAAGAGAGAGGTCATACTAAGGTCTGTCATAATGTGACTGAATTCTTGTCAATGAATTTATAGAATACACTGTCGAAGACCAAATGATACGAAATCGAGTACAGGACTTTGAAAAATTTTATATTTTCTACGGAATATAATCTCATTTTTATAAATTATGCCAAAAATGGACTTAAAGCCGAACAAAAAATTTTATACGAGTACTATATATAGTATCTTCAATTCGATGTACCAAACACGAAAAGTATCGGATAACAAAATATGTGCTGCAGTAACCACAACGAAGAGCCAAAAAAAGCACAAATTGTATTACCGTTCGTTATTTTATATCAAAAAATCATTTTTCCGTTATTCATTAAGTAATTGTGGTTCACAATACGATCCACTTTTTTGCATTTTTTTGGCATTTAAATCCAGTAACAGCGCGCATTTACAACCATTTATCCCGACACAGTTCAGCCTTGGCCCTCGTCTGCCGCACAGAGTGGAGCTCACCCTCATCAAAATCCAACAACCACTCAAAATTCACTTTGGCACTTATTCATTCCATTATCGAAATCCCAACAAAGCTTCATTGTGCGAGTGAGTGAGTGGTAAGCGAAAAAAATAAATAACTGTATAACTGTTTGGCGGTTTCACGGCGACTGGCTGACATTTGTCATTTCAAATTCATTTTTTCTTACTTTTGAGGATATTTTACTTATTTATTAAGACATTTGTTGTAAAGTCGCCGCTCGAGTACAATTGTCAAGCACTACAACAACAGAAGAAGCTATAAGTTTTATTAAAACTTGCGTTCGCCAGCTAAAGACAGTCCCCAACTGGGGAATGTGAATAACTTGGTGCAAAAAATACGAAAATAATTCGAAATAATACAAAATAATTGTCAAAAACGAAGAAAATGACAAAATAAAAGATGCCGTTATGCGTGTGAGGTGATCGCTAGTGTGATGTGGGTTGGCGAATCCTGACTTCACGCTGCTTTATTTTCATTCAAACCAAGTCGAAAATACACGCTCAAACAATAACACACCCACACATTTTCTTCTTTTTCCTCCCCCCTCCACTTTCGCTGCATGTAATTCAGTTAGTTTGACAGTCACACGTGTACGACAAGTGGAAAATTGACGTGCGATTATGTTTTTGTGAAAATTAAATTCAAAGTATCAAGTGTCAAAATTATTGCTCAACAATTACGTTAAAGTTTCCTTTGACTAGTGTGGCTATAAATACATACACACAAATGCACATATCTGGATGTGTGTGTGTGTGCCACGTTTGGGTTAAAAATACATTTTCTTATATGCTTATGCTGTGGGAAATACTTTGACTCAGTGGGGCGTGGAATGGTTGAGGAACTACTAGTGCGCATGTCCTGCAAGGAGGTATCCCGTATGAGGAAGCTACCCGAAAATACACACTTATATGTGAATATATGTGTATGAAAATTTTCATAATTCGTTCGAGTATTGAAAAAAAAAACAATATTTGGGACCACTGAACTAAAAATAAGGCGAACATAAACCTGAAAATGTTATCTGACTACAAAACGAGGTTCCCAAAAATTGTGGAAATTAATGATCCTTGTTACCGGAACTTTTAAAGGTCTTCCAATTTAACAAAATTCAGAAAACATTTAGTTATTTGTCATTTTGAAGGTTACCGCTGTGGGTTGGTAACACAGAACTTTTATAAAGATTCTAAAATATATGACTCCATCTCATGGATTGTGACGTCAATTGACAGTTGAACCACAAACAACCCCAAATGAATATATCAATCAATGGCCTTGCAGATTCCTTACTTAGAATGAAACTAAGTCCATACGTTCAAGCAACTGAGCTCTTGAAAAGTTCCAAGAAGATCCGACGTTTTCGGTCCAAATTTTGTTCATCGATGAGGTCCATTTCTGGCTCAATGTGTATGTAAACAAACAAAATTACCGAATATGAGACGAAGACCAACCTGAAGATATTCAAGAGCTGCCATTTTATCCAGAAAAAACGGTTTGTTGCGGTTTGTAGGCCGGTGAAATCATCAGTCCATATTTTTTCAAAAATTATGCTGCTGAGAATGTAACCGTCAAAGCCGACCGTTATCGCATCATGATGACCGACTATTTTATGCCTGAAATTGAAGCTCGTGATCTCGACGACATTTGATTTCAACAAGACGGCGTCACTTCCTACACATCGCATCAATCAATGAATTTATTGAGAAAGCACTTCGTTGAGCAGATAATTTCTCGTTTTGGGCCGGTCGATTGGAACCTCGAAATGGATCACCATTTACAATAAAGGATCAGCGTGATGAGCCGAGTCCGTCTTTCTGTCTGTAGAAACGTAAACTAGTCTCTCAACTTAAATTCGCATTTTTTCTGGTTCTTCATCTACCATAACCCAAACGGACCATCACAATAAGAATTTCAAAACCTTTCTAAGTAACCCCATCACAAATTCAGAGTTTACTTATGCGTCCCCTACTCCATTGCCGTCACTGCAGCCCTTTTCATATTCGAAATTATATTCGAATTTTGTAGATTAAATTCACTGAATATGAAATCATAAAAAATGCATGCAAAAAAAGGTGAAATTGTCGTCCATTTTACAGGTCAAAATAAGACAAAAATTACAAAAGAAAAATCTTTATATTTTCAGCTTTATCGTCTTTGTTGTTATTTTGTTTGAGCTTTGCTCTTCTTTATGTAAAATACAATTCCGTGAAATTAATCCTTTTTTCTGCAGAATAACAAATAGTAAGGACAAAACCTATTTTAATTCATTTTGCACGTGAATATTCAATTTTCAAAACAAAACAAAAAATGCAAAACATTTTAGGGGATTTCTTTGTGAGAAATCTTCAATTTCAGTCATAATTTTTTTATGAGTCAAATTGTGCACTGCAAAAAACATATTATGGTACTGTAAAAAATATTATTTGTCGAAAATTTGCCTACGTAACCGAAACAGACCCGGATGGCGAAGTTTGTGGAAGTTACTTAAGAGCTAGTTAACTAAGGCTACAAATTTAGATCGAGAGTTCTTTAGAAACATAGTTGAGGGTATGGAATTTCGATCCGCAAGGTTTTCGAGGTTTATCTATGCAAAGCTGAATAAGCTTAGAGCTATATTTTCTAGCAAATAATCTATGATGTTAGAGATATCGAAGATGTCAGTTTGAAAATAGTTTTCGGAATGAGGCCTCTCCCAGCCTGTTCGACTGAGTCTATCTCTTAAAGTAATTCCGTGAGAGGTTTCAACAAAGTCTAATTTTTTCTTGATAAAAAGAACTGCATGATAAATACATAAATCCAAAAATCAGCACTCGGATAAAATTTTTTAAAAACTGAGAGCAATTAGTTTTGAAAAATTTGATTCAGAAAGTGGTTTTCAAATGAAGGAAGTGATTTTGAAGTGAATGTTAAATTGTTTTAGGATAGAATACACTTTACAAAGTTAAAAAAAGTTTTTTGAAATCTATTTTTCATGACAATTTTTGGAAACTCTTTTCCATAATTTTTTTACGTGTAATTTCTTTAGGATTATTACTTAAATTTTGAAACTGTAAAAAAATATTTCTTTTTTTACATACGCACATGCATTAATAATGAATTACAGGCAGTGGCTAAGTTGCTACATACAATTTGATAGACCGAGGAAAAACAAAAACGTAGTGTAAAAGCAATAGGAGGGATCAATGTGGATAAAAAATCTAAGGCACATACACGCCCTTTGATCACAAGGCGTAACTGAGAAGGCGAACAGCTAAAAAGGCAATAAATGCGCAAATGGAGGGGAGAACGTAGTCATAACTGACTGCCTGAATGAGTGAGTGGCTGATTATGAATGGAATAACTGTTGGCAGGCGCCGTCAGCCAAAGCGCCGTAGCTGCGTAGCACAACTGGTTGAGTAAGTGAAATTTGATACGATTTATGAATCTATTTTCCTTCTGATGCGAATACATACAAACACTTAGCACAAAAAAAAATTCACTTTTCATTTTATGACCTTTTCTGCTGCCTGGCAAATTCATAACCCATCTTGATTTCATTTAAATATTTTGTTGCAAACTTGAAGTAGACACGACATGTCCATTACAATTTACCCAAACAAAAGAGGGGATAATTTTATTTATACACATGCTAACTGAGCTAGAGTATGGCGAACATTAAGTTTTTCTCACCTGAACGCGCGCTTCCGTCAGATTTATTTTCATCGCCAGGTCCTCACGTGTGAACACATCCGGATAGTGGGTCTGCGCAAAGGCAGTCTCCAACTCTTCCAACTGCCAAGGAAAGCAAAATTCGTGAAATTAATAATGAGAAATTGCATGTGGCTGAAGAAATGACGAAATAAATAAGCAAAAATTCTGGTAAACTAACTAAAACTCCTAAAAGTGAAATAATCCGCTCTTAAACTCTACGTGGTGGCGTACTTACCTGTTGCAATGTGAATGTGGTGCGATTACGTCGTTGCTTACGTCGCACGAATGTCTCATCATGTATGGAAGGATGATACGAGTAACTTGCATCTGTGGTTGTGTAGTTTAGACCGCAAAAGTGTTAAGTATAAAAAGAGAGGAAAATATAAAAATTTAGACGAATATACATAACTTGTATAAGAAAGTGGTCAAAATTCATTAAATAAAATAATACATATACGTATTAGTGAGAGGATATAGTCTACTTATTCCACCTGTGGCATTCTTAAGCTGTTATAAGCTCACAAGTGTTGTATAGTCAGGGAGAATTATAATTACATAACTTAGTAAAGAAGTGAATGAAGACGCTATTTTTGGGTAAAAAAGTAAAAAAATCTAATTTAAAAGTTGAAGGGAGGTCAGAAATAGACTTAACTTACTTTATTGTAATAAAAAGATACTAAAAATATATATAATTTGAAGACTCTATGACATTTTGAAGTGCCCAACCTAACCTTGCCATGTCGTCAAATCTAGAAACTTCTCAAAATATATATATTTTTTTTTTTTTCAATTTTGTCACAGCCCATAATCCCCCAAAAATTAACTTAATGGTGAAATTAAGCAAACAATATTTTCGAAAGCACTCGCAAAAGAATTTGAGTCGTCTATTCAAACTCTCAAAGTCTTTTAATCATCCAGCAATATCTGTAAACATAAAAACGGCTGCGAACCGATCATAAAAAACGCTGAAATCGATTCTCCAGCTGTAATAATAGGAATATTTAATAAAATAACTACTGCAGGAGCTCATAAATTTCCAGCATTTCTATAGAAGTACTGCGAAGTTGCAAATATTTCAGCTCCCCAAATGCTGTTTTACAAAATTCGCTCTTTAACATTTTTTAATCTAATCCACATTTATGTCAGTCTATCACAGAACTTCTTTAGAAAATCCAACCCTCTACAGTCCCCAACGCTTGCATTGCAAATATTTAGTGAGCAAAGTAAACTTACAAATTCCTTTATTCAACAAATTAAATATTAATTAGCATGTAAATGATATAGTATACTTTTTGGCGCTGGGAGCAGCGCTGATTTTCACAAACTAGAGAGAGGGAAAGAGTTATAACCACCTAGCACGCAAGCATAGATAGCAGCCAGCAAACAAACTTACATAATTACATGTACACATACATACATAGACATACACAAACATAATTAGTTAACCTTTTCTGCAGTAAGCGAGCAGAAGCAAAGGTAAAAAGAGTAAAATGGCTGCCAAGATGGACAAAGTGGTATGAGCATAAACAGCTGTTGGCACTAAATAACATTACTACGCATTACACAGTTCCCCCGAGACTTAACTCGGCAAATGTTAAACGACTCACAAACAAATCTCGCTTATGTAAATACATATATGTACAAGGATAGTATATATACATATATATATACATATGTATGTATGTGTATACTTGCATAGATAAATAACGAAGCGTAAGCACGAACAAACACAGGTTACTAGCCAAGTTGTGTGGAGCCAAAGGAAGGTGCTGATGCCGCAGCACTGGGAAAGGACGGCATGGCGGTGCGGTGGTCTAGCAAATGTTTTCCGGCGCAATATTCTTAATCCGATTATCGTTCGTTGAAAATTAGTAATGGCGCCGACAACAACAACCACAACAGCAAAAGCTTAGTGAAAAAGTGAACAAACCCGCCGCCAACAACCTTCAACTCGCAACGGACTGTTTGCCCTTTTCACTTGGCTTGCTCGGCATTTCACTTGGTGCGTTCTTATTTGAATGTGGCACATTCAGAAATTAAATTTTACAATTTGCTACCTAATTATTTATTTAAAACAAATTGAAAATTAATTTCGTCGAGTCGAGCGGCAACGGCACACAAAAAGTTCAAACAACACGAAAGCGTAGAAATTGCGGCCGGAAGCGTACTGGCAAAGGAAACGTCTCCATGACTTCAGCAGAAGACTCCACGCATTTTGTGTAGCTACAAATAACCTGTGCTGCTCGGCTGACTGTAATTCCTCTAAGTGCCTTAAGGGTCAAGTGTGCGGTTTATTTTGACTGCGTGTTGTGTTACTTCGGAAAGGTTTGTCAGCTTTTCACTTTATGTTAATGCCAACAAAATATAAGTAAAGCAAAGGATATTTTGTGTGACTGCCACTCGTTCTGCTTTCAAGTCGTTGCCCACAAAATGGCGTCGAAAAGAAAATTAAATTAGAAAATAATTTTGCCAACTTTTGCTACGGCCAATTCAGGAGTTATGCGGTTGTTGTTGTTGTTGTTGTTTTATTCATACCACACTCTTTACTTGTGTGGAACTGCTTTAAAATTCAATTTGTTGATGATGTTGAAATTTGCTTTTGGCACCATTTTCTTGGTAAGGTAAAAATATGTTCTTCGTATTGTGTATACAAGTTTTTATTAAGTTAAAACAGGAGTGTGTGATGTCATCATTTGATGAAAATATAATATATTTGAATAAATTGAAAAACAGAGGCCTAAGCAAGTTTGAGAATATGGGGGATTTTCTTGGTGAATAACCGTGACTCACAAATAGGAGGTTTATAAGAATAACAACGATTTCGTTCATAAGCATCCTAAAATATTACATAAGGCTACCAGATGTTTAAAAATTCATTTACTACCCCTCCCTAAATTCACTTATTTTTTTATAATATTATAAACATATTAATATCAACCCAACATGCTTTAAATTTCAATTAAACAAAATAATTTATAATTTACACCCAAAACTCACCTACGCGTTAATTATCAGATATATGTATGTATATGTATGTACATATATCCTTTTATTTTAACACAAACAATCAATTTAAAAATTTTAACACTTCACTCGCGATGTAAAATTCACTTCACTCGCGCACGAGTTTGGTATAAGCAATTAAATAACATTTGTTTCCACCAAATGCTATTTGTTTTTGCTACGAAAAAATACCGATTAGAAAATATACACACGCGACCCGAACACGAACTGGCACACAAATGCTTTTAATAAAATATAATACACCATGTATTTATTTGCAATTAATTACACTGAAAATTATTATTTATTTGATTAAAAACAGCTTTTCGTCAAATTAATTTGATTTCATGCCGCTTTTAAGAAGCAATAACAAAACTCAGCCTACAATATGCTTGTGCGAAAACGATAACGAATCGAACTATGCGGCGGCGTTGGAACAACACTGTTTGCTTTTATGCACATTCTTATTACTGCAAATCAATAATTTGCATTGTATACATTGCACATTTCTTTATATTGATTGAATTATTTGAATATATATTTACTATGTAAACTTTCACCAGAAACACTTTTTCACAGTTTTTCACAACTTTTTGGCACTAAATTCTACTTTTTTACTTTCGTGTGAACTAATTCATTGACTTCGGCGTCTGCACATATTGTTTACAATGTAAACTTTACGCTCACCTAAACTAACATTTTCTATGCTTATAACAGCGCAGTGGAGGTGTTACTCTACTGCAGTGGCTATTAACAGCAATAAATTCATGTACAAGTTTTAGTGCTTAACATATTGTTAGCCTGTTAGTTTTGAGTGGGCAGTTGATGGGTAACATTACATAGTCATGTGTATTCTTTATGAATATAACGTTATCAATTAACATCAATTTTCAATCCTTACAGCGAGGATGTTAACATATACGTGAACTAAGTAAATGTTTATTGTTGTTGTAATTATTATTTAAAAGAAAGAGAGCATTAAGTATAAGGAAGGATTGAAATATCAATTAGCAAGTATGGAAATTATGAAATGAGAAAGAGATGTGAGAGGATAAGCAAAAAAGGTAAAGAAAGAATGAATAGAGAACTGTATGTTGTTGGTAGTGGAAGTACTAGTATAGGTGTTTTTTGGTATTTTTTAATGCAAATTAAGCATATTTGTAATAATGAAATAAAATTAATCATTTTTATAAATGTTTAGGCATTTCTTGTTGGCCTTGAATGTCCAATAATATTAAAAAATAAGGAAGAAGAAAGTAAGTTTTTATAGAATGTTATCTGTGAATATTAAATAAAAAAAAATGAATTATGTTTTTATGCCTTGTCTTTGATATGCAAATTTCTTGCACAAAATTGATTCATTTATAATCAATGCACAGCCCGGAGACGCAAGATATATTGAAATATCTTATATTTGAATTAGCTTAATACCCAAACAACTCAGAAACCTATATAATCCAGGCCGCCATATTAATCAGGTAAAATGCAAATGAGTGCAACAATTGAGACACACCCTTATTATGTTGCTATTTACATACCTACTTACAAATAAATGTATGTACAATTGCATAAAAGCAAAAAGCTGACTTGTTGTTGTTGTAAATTTAACCTGCAGCACGAAGCGGCAATTAGCACAAATTAAGTTTTGAGTACAAATCCCACAACGACTGTGTCAAATGCGTCGAAATAACAAAAAAAAAAAGAAAGTAAAAGACAAAAACAAAGGCAGAAGTAGCAAGAAAATCAATGGCAAAGCAAAAGCAAAAGTATATTATGCACAAGAGTATGTAAGTATGTTGATTACTTGGTGAATATTGACTCTAACATATACAAATGTAAATCTTTCTATATGTACGTATGTGTATACATAACAGCATATCCTGCAAAATTCGCCCGAAATACCAAAGTACTCAGCACTAATCCACAACGCAAGCAAAGCCGTTGAAGGCAATCAAAGACAGGGTGGCACAGGTTGCTACACACAACCGTTTGTAAAACATCTTTCCATATATGTATGTACATATGTATGTGCTGTATGTGTATGTACATATAGTTAACATCATGTAAAACCATTGAACCAACAGCCATTGACACCCCCGATGCTCTGCCTGAAAATCAAAAAGCAAATTTTCGTATTCTAGTATGCCGACAAGCGCCCTTCCACCTCTACGCCTTCGTGCTACAAAAACAACACTCATACCACCTCTTTGACGGTAAACTAACCGCACTTGTCAAGAGACAGGATTAACAAATCCTTCTTGCAAATTGATTCAAATGTGTGCGCTACGATTTACGGCAGAAACAAACACGCACACACATGTACAAACGTGTAGAGAGTGTGTTGGAGAGCGCATATAAACGCTCTCATACACAAGCATAGTGCTGCTAATAGCAAAAGCGTTGGCATTTACCCCTCACAGAAATTTGCTAACGAATTTTCCTGCCAACTTTCCGTTTGCGCTTGTGATTTTCTAGCGTTACACACGTACATACATATATATTCTTTCTACATCTTTGTTTTCTTCATTTTGCTTGCTCATTGCACACTCATCTGCGTGTTTAATTCAGACTCTAGCATAGTCATCAGTTGTGACTTCATCATCATCAACAACAATTTACTCATATTAAGCTGTTAAGGGGGTACGCGTTGACAGCCACGTAATCTCCCAAGAGCGCTGGCGAGTTAGAGGCGGTGAGACCGAAAGCAAAGGAGACTTTTTTTCGTTCTATCGACAGCAGTATCGAATATTATCAACAAGCGACGGCAAGAGCCACCAGTCAGCAGTCAGCAGCGCAATTTTACCATAACCAGAAGTGACAGTAGTTGCAACAACAATGCCAACATATTGAATAAACATATATACATGTACTCAGTATACCCTCTCAAAGCCTGACCCTGATTGCCGCAGCCTGTATTGATGTATGTGTGTGTATCTTCGTTGTCTGTCTTCTCGTGGCATTCACATCGTTTGCTCGTTAGTTGCACATAATGGAGATAATTCAATTTTCAGACAGTTGGTATAACGGCAAAAACCATCATTAAAGGATTTACTCCTCCTGGCACTGCAGCAGCAACAGCAACACCAGCAACAAACAACCGACAACTACAACAACAACTGCTTTGTTGGTGGCAAGCACACTCTTCGGTGGCCTAATCAAGAGCAGCTTTGACCCAGCGCTACAGCATCAAGACACCCTTGCGCGCAACACTTCGATCCAGCCAATATCTGTGGTACTAGCAGTCGCACAACCACGCGAACACAGCCGTGGCACGGCGTCACCCCAGTTTGCACGAATTTGATTTACCCTAGCTTATGGGGGACAACAGACTTTGCTTGTCGTTTATTTTGATCTTAGCTTTTTTGCGCTCATATTGACTTTTGTTGGGGAGAGTATGAGCATTTTGCGTGGCTTGTTCCGGTGCGTATGAGTACTTTGTGGGATATGCGCACATTTAACCGTTATGCTTGCAATACTATACGTTTAAGGCTTCTAAGTGTTTCACAAGTTCAGTAAAATTGATTTTATGGCATGGAGAGCATTGATGTTTGTTATAAAGCTGTTGAGAATTCAATTTATGGCGTATGGTAAGAGCGAAAACGAATTTTTATTGGAAAATAATTCGAAAATAGTTGATATTTTTTCGAAGTTTTGCATAAGTGTTAAAAATACATGAAATGTAGGCTACATTTTACCCTCATAATCCATGAAAAAATACTTGTGGCCTACATTTAGGCGGATCTTAAAAGTTTAAGTTTAAAGATGTTTGTGTTACTAAACGTGTATTTCATTGAGTATCATTTTAGAAGACCATGAGGAAACCCTTTTTCCATTTCAGATGCAATAACTGGGAGCTACGGTATATAATTTACTGACTAAATAGACCTAATAAAGCCTTAATAGCATTTGAGAATTTCTTGCTTAAAAGATTTCACAAAAATCTATAAGCAGTTCCAAACTGGAAGTTAATAGGTCGTTTAAGATATTTTATCTACTATTTTTATTCACTATAAGTTGCTCCAGCCTGATCGAACGATTGAATCTACATTTTACTCTCAACAACTGATGATATTGAAGAAAGCAATCGGAAATAACGGCCAGAACTGATCAACAGAAAGAGCGTTGTCTTCCATCAGGACAACGCTAAAGCATACACATCTTTGATGACTCGACAAACACTGGGAAAGCTTGGTAAGGAAGGTTTGATGCATCCCCCATATAGTCCTGACCTTGTGACATTGGACTACTATTTATTTCGGTCAACGCAAAACTCTCTTAATGGAGTAAAGTTGGCTCCAAGAGAAGACTGTGAAAATTACTTGTCGCAGTTTTTCATCGAGAAACCAGAAAAGTTTTACACTGATGGAATAATATCTCCAGCGGAAAAATGGAAAATAGAAGTCAACCAAAATGGTACAAATTTGGTTCATTAAAAATAAAAATAAGTTGAAGTTTGGTTAGAAATACGAAAAGACTTTTTCGACAAACCTATATTTCTTGCATATTTTCGCATTTTTTTTTTAGAAATAACGAGAGGATATAATAACCAATTTCCAACAAGAATGTTTCGATTCTTCCCGATTTTGAATTTTTTTAATAACCATGCCTACATAAAATACTATACTATATTATATATGTACATACTTTCTCTACAACAACAAAACCCAACAACTTTTCAGCCACCCAGCGTCACATGCCTTCTACCGTTATCCCCAAAAGCATACCGTATCATTCACCATCATCACTTCGTGTCCTGTGCTGTCGTGCCAACACACAGCCGCTGTCATTGCTGTTGTTGTAATTGTCACTGGCATTAAGGCCTTTGGGGAATATCAATGAGTCTGATATTATTTGATTTTTTCGTTTTTCATTTTAAACAAAATTTGCCTTATGCGCTGAATTTTAAGTGTGAAAAAAGTGCAGAGTGTATAGATATGCATCTAGATACATATAAATGTATGTATAGGTATGTATGCGGCTTTGTATGCTCTGCAAAATGGCATTTGGTTAACTTGAAAAGCTCACAGATTTGCACGAGGAGTTTTTCGAAAATTGAACTCAATTGAATTAGGCATGCAAATTGATACTTTTCTTTATAAAGTGGATTTTCAATGATTTCAACTTGATTTGTGATTTTATTTGTACTCTTTTTTTTGATTTTTGGTGTGGATTGTCACACTGAGTGAGTGTGTTTGTATATGTGTTGGGTGATACTGATCTTAATTCTAAGTGTGACGGAATGTCAAGGCATTACCGCTTGTTGGATGTAGTTGACACGTCTGTTTGAGTGTTTGTTCTTAAGAGAGTGCTCTTTTGGAAAATCAGTTAACTGATTGAGATTATTGTGATGGCAGAGATTGAGGATATTGATTTTAGAAGATTTTTATACTTGGAAGTGGTTTAAAATAGAAAATAATATGGTTCAGCCGCTATACTTCGACAGGCACGTTTGAATTGTGGAAATAATGACTTTTCATAGTTAAATACTTTGCAATTTAGAGGTTCCAAGTGTAATCAGCTCCCTGTCCACCTGGTCTTTCCAAAGGAGTGAAGGTCTTCCTCTTCCTCTGCTTCCCCCGGCGAGTTCAAGCGAATATTTTCATTTCATCCATTCGGACAACGTGAACTAACCAGTGTACCCGCTGTCTCTTAATTCGCTGAACTATGTCAATGTCGTCGTATATATCGTACAGCTCATCGTTCCATCGACTGCGGTATTCAACGTTGGCAATACACAAAGGACCATAAATCTTCCGCAAAACCTTTCTCTCGATCACTTCTAACTCATCAGATGTTGTCAACATCCACGTCTCTGCACCATATTTCAGGATGGAGATGATTGAGTGACTTGTAGAATTTGGTTTTTGTTCGTCGACTTCTCAATTGCCTAGACGGTCTAGAGTGGAACCTGTTGGCAAGCGTTATTCTACATTGGATTTCGATGCTGACGTTGTTGTCGGTGTTAAGACGAAATTATCTACAATTTCAAAGTTATGACTGTCAACAGTGACAAGTCGCGATCCTGACGGAGCTTTTGGTATTGGTCAATGGCAGTTTACACAGTTGGATCAGTTTTTCAGACACAGCGGCATAAAGGGAGTTTCTTTTAATGCTGTCGAAGGGTGGTGTGTATCGATCTTCCTTTCATGAGTCTTTTCCACGATTAGGCGCATGGTGAATGTCTGGTATATGTTCTAGGCCTCAAGCCATACCGACAAGGTCCAAACGTCCTTAAAGTGGTTTTTATATTGTCTGAGCTCCGCACATAATTGAATAATAAGCTATGGGTTTTCAACTTCGCTGGAACTCGAAACCATGGGTAGTTAAGACCGCTCGTTAAGGTGCTCTTGTGCTAGTGCAAGATTCTTATGAAGTTGAGCAGAATGCAGTAGACCTTCTGAACTACTTGCTCTTAACATAATTCTTAATATGGCAATAGCAGGGTCTATCAGGACATTGTCCAATGGGCATTCATGTGGTAACCCTAAAAATTTTGACGGACGTAAAGTGTCAAAGTTGTATATAAGAGAGTAAGGAGGACTTTCTTCTCCATTGTTCAGCTTTTACAACACTAAGGTTGTAACATCTCGAAGCTAGCTTCGGCCAGAAGCATAGCCGAAACTGATACTGGTAGTTAAAAAAAATTGTGATAGACTCAAAGCGCTTCGGCGACTTGAAAGGATCTTGAGATCTATTATGTAGGAGTTTTAGGTAACACAATGGGCCGGCGTTCTAAGCTGTCCAAGTGAGATCCCTGTTAGGATCGACCTCTTAACCTAACCTAACCTTTTACAGAGTACATGCTTGACTGAACGCAATGGCAAGGACTAACCGACACAAAAAGCCAACACAAACCGCATAATGTCTTCGCTAAGGTTCACCCATAGTTCACCGATCTTTCTGTGTAAATATTTTCTATGGTAGAGGTGTGAAGTAAGTATTTTACCAAATCTGAGTCATCTCCTAAAGAAATGTTTTAGAACTTAGAAGAAAGAAAGTTCGGAACTGAAGCAGTTTTCGGCGATGTGTTAATATCTGGATGTTATGAAAGTCCGCAATGGAGACAGACATTTTTCGCTCACAGATCATCGGAATCAGTTGATTATTGTGGCCAAGGACGCGTAGATATATTATTGATTACAGAATAACCTTGCAATATCTCAAGTGATTGGCAATTGAACTTGGCTAGTTTTTGTTGTTAAGACACAATATGGTCTTCATATTTGGTAGCGCACTAAAACCATATCTTGCATGTGTGCGTAAGTGTTCCTGTGTGAGCATTTTGCTTAGCTATTTAGATACTTAAGCGATAATAAGATTATTTGACGACTTACGAGCACATTACAGCGAAGATTTTAACAACATGCCAGACAAAATCCAAGTGCCGTGCCATACAATTACACACATGTACATACATACATAAACATACAGGTGTATGTGTGTTTTTGTGAGTGTGTCTGCATTACATTTATTTGCAGTTAATGCTGCTCGAAGGCAAAGGAAGCACGTAAAGGTAATTTAATATACATAGCGCTTAGTAATTGCTTGCAAGTATGCTTGCGTGTATGTGTCGGTGTGTGTGTGCACATGCCATTACAACTACTTATGCAGTTATAAGCATGCTTACTTAAGTGCTAATATGCTGAACGCGCAGCTAAACAGCATCGATATTTGATAGCGCTGGGTTATTAGGACTCAATATGAGTTTGACAGATATGTGTATATGTTGGGGTGGTCCAATAAATTCTAATTTTTTTCTTGAATAACTTGGTAATATTGACCGTATTGATGAAACACATCTCTTAAGTATGAGCTCTTAATATTGATAATTAGGTAATAAAATAGTTAAAAAAAATCGGTCCACCCTAATATATGTACGTAAATATGTAATATACACAACTAGATATTTATGTATGTATATCTAAGCGCTGGGTTATTAGGACTCAATATGAGCATAAGCAGATATATATACCTATGCATTAGGGTGGTCCACTAAGTTTTAATTTTTTTCTTGAACAATTTAAAATTGTCGTCCGAGATAACGAAGTAAACCTCTTAAAGTGTGAGTTCTTAATATTATTAATTAAATAATAATAAAAAATAAAATTTAATTTCGGCGCACCCTAATATATGTATTTCTGCAGTAAACCTGTCAAAGTGTGAGCTCTTAATATTATTAATTAAATAATAATAAAAAATAAAAAAAAATTCGACTCACCCTAATACTTATTATACATATTTATAATATCTACACAAATAGATACTTATGTATATCTAAGCATAGTTATGCCAATAGTCACACAGACACACATCTGTATGTATGTAAGTTCGTGTTTAGTCGTGTATTAACTTCCACCATATTTGCGCTTGCATCTCTTGCTCCAGGGCAAGCAACTATCTATTTACTCCAGTAAATACATATCTATGTGTGTGTGTGGCGCTTCCCTTTACTTAAGTAAATATTCACTTCGCTCGAAGGTGTGCTAATGTGATTTCGTATTCCAAGCAGGTCTGGTGGATTAAATTGCAAGCAGGTGTCTACTTGTCACGTTAACTGTGTATTTCATGGTGAAGTTGTCAAGGAGCTCTAGCGTATGGCTAAATAATTAAGTTAACTAAAAGCTAAGTAATAAGTGTCAAAATAAATAAAACATTAAGTAATGGCTATCAACTTTTATGCCCAGAAATTCCTATGTGTTTGAGGTGTGATTGATTTTGAATTCGTAATAAATATTTCACTTTGAAGTTTCGAAGATATTTTAACATTTATTTGAGTAAACGAAACGACTTTCAGGGTTGCTATTGAAAAAAAAAACTATCACTTACTCTGAGATCTAAGAAAAGCTCAGCCACATATAATCTTATATATAATATTATATTTTAATCGGTTGGTTGAAAAAGGAGGCGCACCAGCGCCAGACTATAGGCAGCCGCACTTAGGCTATTTTACGCTTATTTGGCTCCAGGGTGGTAACCAAATTCAGCCTTGACCCAGTGACTTAATGGATTTGGTAAGGAACCTGATTCTTTCCACCCCAGCTGCCCGTTAAGTTGGAGTATTGAGATCCGCAGAATATATCCCGAATCATCTGACTGAAGTCTGGTCATTCGCATAGACAATGTTCAAGCATTTCTCCTCCGCGCATGCTCTGCATTTCGCCAAATCCATTTTTTAAATTTTCTGAAGTTGGGATCTTAACTGCTGCTCGCTGAGGGCACTCGTCAGCGACTCGGTATAAGCGAACTGTGGGACGGCATTTCAAGCTTCTACGTACAGCTACAAACAAAACCATCGGTTTTCGGAAAACGCAAAAGCACAGCTTGTACGATGAGGAATTGTCGCAGTAGAGAGAAAACAGCATACTTACCAACGTTACAATGGACCACAACACGTGAGGGATGGGTTAGATACCGAGAGTTGAAGAGGGAAGCGGGACGTATTCGTAGACGAGAAAAAAGAGAGGACGGAATCCATGAGTACGAAGAGCTTGACAAGCTGGTGGACAGGAGTAAAGCTCGAAAATTCTACGAAAAGACGTGACAATTAACAGAAGGATTCAAGACCGTAACATACTATTTTAGAACCACCAGAGGTGATCTGTTGACTGATGCCCAGGGCATACTAAAATTATGGAGAGAACACTTATCCAGTCAGTCTGCTGAGTGGCAGTGAAAGTATAACGCCAGGAGATGACGAACCCGATTTCCCAATCGATGACGATGGAGCAGACGTTCCACTGCCCGACTATGAAGCAGTTCGAATAAGCAATTGCACTCCTGAAGAATAATAAAGCGGCGGAGGCCGATGGATGACCGGCCGAGCTATTCAAATACGCCGCCGAAGAACTGATATGGAGCATGCACCAGCTTTTTTGTAAAATATGATCGGACGAAAGCATGTCCAACGATGGGAATTTACAAAATGAGAAACACCACAATCTGCGCCAACTACCGTGGGATAGGCCTCATCAACATCGCATATAAAGCTCCATGGAGAAGGCACAATCTTTTGTAAGAGTAATTTCGTCTATCTTGGAACCAGTAACTCTTGCCAACATGTGCAACTTCGAAGTGAGTAGAGAATTGAGAAGAAAGTCCTCTCTGAACGAACAAAGACTAAATTCTACAAGTCACTCATCATCTCCGTCCTCCTTTATGGTGCAGATGCCTAGCGATGACATCATCTGATGAGTCAGCCTTATGAGTGTTCGACAGAATGGTTCTGAGGCAGATTTATGGTACTTTGCGCATAGGCGACCGCGAACACCGCAGCCGATGGAATGATGAGCTGTACGAGATACACAACGGCATTGACACAGTTTAGCGAATTAAAAGACAGCCGCTACACTGGCTAGGTCATGTCGTTCGAAAGGATGAAAAAAATCCAGCTCTAAGAGCTTTTAAGAGTACCGAAGCAGAGGAAGAGGAATACCTCCATTCCGTTTGATAGACCAGGTGCAGAAGGACCTGGCTATACTCTGAATTTCCAATTGTGGCCAAGCAGCGAAAAGGAAGAACGATTGTCACGATGCTGTAAACCCGATTATACCTGTTAAAGCGATGTCTACGCCATTAAAGAAGAAGAAGAAAACATAAAATTTAATAAAATATTTTATTTTTTATATGAAAAAAAATTATTGAAAATAAGCCGTATTTTTCTCAACGAAACCTATGTAACCACTAAGAGCTCCTATCAGTTTCTTAAGATCGAATTAGCAAACGTAACTGAAACTCGTACGTTCTTTTATGTGATCGTTTATCGCTTCCTTATGCCTACTGAAATTTCGGTAGTGCTGACTTCCTGGCTATACTTGGATATATTAAATCAATTGTTGCCTACATCTAGGCGCATTCATATAAATAATAATTGAAAAACTGATAACTGTATTCTAAATTCCTGAAATAAGCGTATATTATACATAACAACAATTTTTATTGATTATTATAAAATTTTTTTGCACTTCATTAAACAACTACTCCCATACGAAGTAGTAGCAGTACTAGTACGACACTAGTACCATGTTAAATTTCAGACTAAAACAGCAAAGGAAGTATTTGTGTACAATACACACAAATGTACATTTGCATTAATATTTTAAGAGTCTATGTAAATTTTGATATCCACTTAACAACTAACAGATTTGTCTATTTATTTTACATCAGCATTGATATGCTTTTGACGGCGTCGGCTTTTATGAATATTTGCCGAAAATTACGAATTCACCAGCAATCACAGTCGCAACACCGCAATTTCCTGCGCAAATAGCAAAACTAACGGCGGCATGGCACACAAGCGCACACATACATATAAACATATGCGCAGAAATATATTTATATACACATATAGTTACATATATGTATGTACGTATGTGCCACATATGTATTAAGTGCACTTTCATTTGGCGGCATCATTAGCGCCTCAAAATGGAATCAACACTCGCGCTATTTGCCAGCGTGTCGGCGGCGCCTTTTACGGTTATGCGCGCATGAGAGTGCAGCGCGCCGAAATTCCGCAACCAATCGAAATGCACACGTTCGTAAATACACACACACTCGAATATGCAAATTTATCAATGCAAATTCAATAATCGCAGATGCAATAATCACGGTGCCGTTATGCGCGCCAAGCTAGCAATGCGGCAATACGCTCGGCTTCAGCGCAGGAGCAACGCTGTATGGCGTACCGTTATGTGCTTCAGACTCAGGTGTTGTGCAGTGAATAATCGATGGCTTGGATTGTTTTCATTTTTTATATGTTTCTTCTGCCTTTGTTTTTGGAAATCATAGCGCTTGCTGCTTGATGTGCCGCCTGTTGATTGATTGATTGACTGATTGATTGATTGTGAGTGTTGCATTTGAATGAAAATATTTTCGTAACCAAAAATTACTTTGCTCTGATTTTAGACGTTCAATGAAGCCGCCTTTGGCTTTGAAGAAAAGCCGCTTACAACGCTGAGGGGCGACGGCAGCGACACTTTGGCGCGTGCGACAAAGGCGACAATGTAATTACAATTACAATTACATGCATTGATTGTCGTTAAGACACACACGCAGGCACGTATGCATAGCTATGCTTGCAATCGCCAACAATTTACATACTTATGCACATTCCGATATAATTAGCACCCCACAAGCCTCTACATGGTTTTCTTTTTTTGGCTTCTCTTCATTCTCGCGCAATCAGCGTTATCTCGATAATTGCTTCAATAAGAAAAATTGATTTTTCGTTCGCTGCTGTTCTTTGGCATGACACACCTTTGTGGCGCTTCGGTTTGTCCTTCAGCTGTAATTGCAATGCTTTTGCGATTCGCAACACTCAACGCTCTACGCAAATCGAATAAATCGTTGTCAATTCGATTTCAGCGCTTATTGACTGATGAAGAGCAAGAGCTTATAGGAGTGATGGCGAGCAATGGCATTTGTCCTTGGCGAAATCGGAACTTTTTCATAACTAAAAGAATGTAGTGACAATTTACAAATGTTTATACATACATATATACTCCAATATACATATGTATGTACGCATTACAAAACAGTAAATTTTATTCCTGTTATGAGAGAACGCATACATTTTCTTAAAGGACTGCAATAGCGAGAGACTGCAGATAGAGTGGTCAAACCCCAACCTGATATAAACATATGTATGTATGCAAAAGCGCTGAATTATTTTGCAATTAATACTGCAGAAATATAGTAACAATATTTTCTTTAGAAATGTATGCACACTACTTTTCAAACTAACAATTTAAGGGAGAAATGCATGCATCTATTTTTTACAATCCTGCCAGAATACTCGTATAACAATATTATAAGCTGAAAAAATTCTCAACTTAATTATTTTGTTATATTTTGAAGAATACTTTAGCGATTTACTTTTGCTAAATCCCGAAAAATTTCGGGATCCCGAAATCCATATTTCAAAATACCGAATGAATTTCTTGTTATGAATAATTTGTTTTAAATAAACAAAATTGTTGCAGAACATCTTAACAACTTTCACATTATAAGACCCGAAAAGTTTCGGGATCCCGAATTCAATTTTACAAAATCCCGAAATTCATTCAACTTTTTATAAATAACAATATTCATTTGTTTAAATAAAAAATGACAATTTTGTGGAACATAATCCCTAAAATTGATTTTAGAAAACCCCAAATTTCGGTATTCGCTCGAGGTAGGCTTATTTTGCTCTCCCTTAATTACAATTGTACTACTTGTACATATATAGTATAAATAGTGCAGAAAAAACATTAAGAGTATTGGGTGTAAAGTATTGCCGAATGCTTATGAAATCTCCGACTTAAATACAAAATTTTACAACTTTCACATTTTAAGTCCCGAAAAATATTGGGATCCCGAAATAAATTTTTCGAAATCCCGAAATTCATTCAACTTTTTATGAACAAGAATACTCCTTAGTTTTAAATAAAAATAGCAATTTTTTTAAGACAATCCCGACAATTTATTTTAGAAAACCCCACATTTGGGTGTTTGCTAGGCTTATTTACTCTCCCTTTACTATATAATATAAATTCTACAGTGAAAACAGTAAGCATATTGAGTGTAAAGTATTGCCGAGTGATTATGTGACCTCAAATTTCATCCACGAATACCCACATGTCCGCTTTATGCCTGAATGAGTCCTCTTTTTTGTAAAGCCCTGTAAGATACTGAAGGGCAAATATTTCATTTATCTCAACATTAAAGCTTTGCACGCAAGGCTCAGAATTTTGAATTGCTTGTCTCTATTTTAAAATACTGGGAGACTTGCGAGGATATTTTCCCCAGGGCTAAGATGTCTAGCATCTTATAAGTTTCAAAAAACATTCCACTTACCGGAATAAGGTAACAATAAGTTAAGAAAAAGGTTCTTGGCAATATAAAAATATTGTGAATAATAAGCATTAAGCTGAAAGCATTCATTCCGAGGTCAAAGAAGTTATATGGAATCTACAAATATACATATAAGGATAATGTAATAATATGTAAGCTATGAGAATTATGATATCATTTTTTTGCGATTAAATAAGAAGAATCCCAATTGAATTTAATTAAAACTCTCAAAACTTTTCGAACGAAATTCACAAAAGTGAACGAACTCTTTATGATTTCTCTGAATTTACGGACATATGCATGCGTATATCATTTATACATACATACATACATATATGTGTGTATGTATATGCATTTGGCTCACCAATCAACCTATCATATGTCAATATATCGTATGCTCAAACTATTTTCACCACAACGCTTGATTGAATAACTTGATGAATCTCCAATGTCCATTAATTTAATCAGAAAATTTTCGAACCATAATCGAATCGATTGGCACACAAATTCTTCTGATTCAATTTACGCGAACCCGCTATAGCCAAAAAACACGAAAAGCGAAAAGCACAACAATAAGAAGATAGCACGAAAAAGTATTAAAAACAAAAAAAACTATATAAAAAACAGATCTGAAAAAAGTGAGCACGAAAAACGCCCATCAAATGTCAAGCGAGCCAATGGACCGAAGGTCATTAGAACAGAGGAAAAACCGACGCAAAAACAAAAAATGTTTTGCTGCTAAAAGTTTAACCCTCCGCAACGAGACAAGAAAAGTTGTAAGTGGCCTTTATTGCTGTTGTTGTTGTTGGTAATACGATATTTTGAATACTTTGCCGAACGCAAAGGCT
This sequence comes from Bactrocera zonata, assembly GCA_037783105.1. Classification (NCBI taxonomy): domain Eukaryota; kingdom Metazoa; phylum Arthropoda; class Insecta; order Diptera; family Tephritidae; genus Bactrocera; species Bactrocera zonata. The sequence goes on from JBAWJQ010000506.1 coordinate 97,358, forward strand.
AATAGAATAATTCGTTAATGCATTTGAAGGACATGCAGCGAGTTCGGCTGAGGGATAGTAAAGGAAAACGGCGCACGAGCGAACGATAGAGGGTAGGATACACATATACACATACATACATACATATGCTTTGGTAAAAGTTGAGTTGGGTGTTGCTGCAGAGTTAGCGGCACATACATGTCAACATAAGTTAGCCTCTAGCTTTGCTTCTGTATTCTAGATGCTTATCGGCCGCTTTGCTTTCAAATCGAAAATTGCTGCGAAATTAGCTTAGTGCTACACATCACTCTTATCAGCGCTTTTTATCTTATCTGTGATATTGCTGTCTATGCATTTCGTATTCTTTTCCGTTTTTGGCACTATGGCTGTAGCTGTTTTGTTGTTGTAAACATATGAGTACATTTATTTGTGCATTTATTATGCTGCATGTTGCACTTTTACTGTTATTCACTAATTTTATTAAGTCTTATCTAGGGTTTGCGAGTGCTAAGGCAAATGAAGTGGCTGCGAAAGGGCGTGAAGGGACGAAATTTTATCTGTGTTCTCACAAATTTATGTAAATGGATATGTAAATAGGTTTATGCAAAGAAAATGCAATATATCGTGAGCTCTTATGTGTTTATTAACAACCTAATTGCATATAAATATAAATAATAAATATTTTTTTAATATCATATATTAATCACTGGCTTGAGTCTCTCTAGTTTTTAAATAGATTTAAGATTTTATTACTTATTGTTAGGCTTTAAGAAAAAGCAGATACAATAAATAAAATAATTTTGAAAAAAAAATATGTGTATATGTATATAGATGCATATCGTCACCTAAAATACAAAACAACATATCATCGAAAAAGCGAAATTGAATATTTTATTGTTTGCGTTAAAATAAATAATAATAAAATTTTCAGCTGCCAGTGTTAGATATAACCATTAAATAACCATTTTATAACCAAAACTCAAATTTTGTCTCAATATGAGTGGTTTCTATTATATCGCTTTTCTTTCGCCAGTGAACTTATGAAAAGTGAGGTTATGTTATTTTGCATTTTAGGTGACGATCTGCATACCATATAGTTATGTTTATGGATTATAGATATATTGAAAAATATATTTACATTTAAAAAAAAAATTTAAAATAAATAAAAAATACATTATCTACTTACATGGATGCGTTGCTGCGAACGGATACTCCAGTGTTGGCAAGCGCGATGGATGCGGTCCACATGGATGCAGCGATGGCGGACACTGATAGCAGAACATGCCTCTTCCCGCGGCAGCAGGACCAAGCTGAAAGAAGATGACGTAGATTAAATAATTTTTTTTATAGATAAAGATATTTTTTTGAGTATTTGTGGGAATATAAATATTTGTTGCTGCAGTTAAGCGCAAAAGTAATGACATTATTCTTAGTCTCTCTTAAAAAATTATTATAAATAATAAAAAAAAATTATGATTTTGTATTTAAAAAAAAATTTTTTTTGTTCATCTTTTTTTATTTACATAGTTACTTATATACAATTTTCAAATTTGAAGCGTTTGAAATTAAATCGATCCCATGAGAGCTCGTTTAAAAAGTAGCGGCCACAAGGAAGTGCTCTGGATAATGACCAATCTACTACTGTGGACAAAAAATAGTAAGACTTTTTCGTTTAAATTTCGAGTAAAAATACTTTCGTCAAAATATTTCTTTTCTAGGTTGGTATGACTGCAAGTGACATCTATGCCAAATTTTATATCATAATAATAATTATTGTTTAGTAAACATTTGTCTTTCTGAAGTACATAAAATGCATTCGACGATTCGTCCTGACCAGTGCTTAGGTGACTCTCGCGCCACAATGATGTGATGTGACTTCAAAGTCATGAGATATATAAGTGAGCACCGTTCCTGTTCAGTGGTTAGGCGACTGTCGCGCCTCGATGTGATATGATTTGAAAAAGAAAAGATGACTTCGCGGGAAACTGGGTAGCAACTGGCTCTATGTAAGAAAAGCAGGCATCGTGCCTGGCCAGTGCTTAAGTAAATCTCGCACCTCGATATGCTGTGATTTAAAAGTCATAAGGTGACCTTACAGCTGGCTGCCGTCTCGCTCTATAAAAGTAAGTGCTTGGGTGCTCTAGCGCCACGATGTGATGTGATTAAAGACTTTTGAGAGGACGTCCAAAAGCTTGTGAACTTGGCTAAATGTAAACAAAAAGGTCATTGACCCCAAATGAGAACAAAGTCATTGACCCCACAAAATGTGAACATAAGGGTCAGCGACCTCAAATGTAAACAAAGGTTGTGGATTCGGCTAAATGTAAAACAAAAAGTTCATTGACCTGGGCCAAATGTAAACAAAGGGGTCATTGACCCCACAAAATGTAAACAAAAAATTCAGCGACCTCAAATGTAAACAAAGGCTGTTGTCTCGGCTAAATATAAACAAAGGTTGTGAACTCAGCTAAATTTAAAACAAAGTTCATTGATCTTAAATGTAAACAAAGTGGTCATTAACCTCGGACAAATGAAAACAAAATGGTCAATGACCGCGGCCAAATGTAAAAAAAGGGCCATTGACTTCATGAAGTTTAAACAAAGGCTGTTGTCTCGGCTAAAAGTAAACAAAAGTTGTAGACTCGGCTAAATGTAAGCACTGAAGGCTGCTCTGGTAATTGACTTTAACAACTGTTTCAAGTATTGGAAAGTCCGACACAAGTTTTTTGGGGCAAAGGGAGATTACACTGAGGAAAAGGACTGAGATTTTGAAAAATAAATTAACTCTTTTAAAATTATTTACATAGCCTTACTATTTTTTTTGTTTTTTCACTCATTGCGTAAGTTCTTTTCCATCAAATAAATATCCATTCGATTTATAAAGTTCGCAAACATGTCACAGAACAGTTTAAATTCAACAATATGGGTATTATATTTCCTAGATATGTAAATGTAAATATAAACCGTGACACAAGTATATGCACATATGTATGCAAATTAGCACATGTAGAGCATTTTACTAGAACATAAGATCTAATAGAGATTATCAACGGCATACGATCAATATACCAAACATATGCCCGCCTTTTCTCTCACCACTTCATACACATATCCATACATGCATATAGTAAATAGTAAATATACATGTATGAAGAATTGAATTTACCGCACATACAATGAACATAAATTAAAAATTTCAATCACGCATTCGTTTGAACGAATAATTTGAATTCAATTCAATTGAAGTAAATTATCAAACGTTCGAATATGAGTAATAACAACCATGCATCCCCACAACTCTACAACGATACACAAATTCATACACACACATGCATATGAGCGAGAAGGAGCGCGTCCGCTCATTGAAAGTCGTTGGCGCCGTCGCATTGCCGCTGCGCTAACATTGTCAATTGCACCTTTAATTCGATTCAATTAGAGACAATTACCATTATTCGTTCAATGCGAATGCAACTCTGCGTTTGTTTGCTTCAAGCATTGCATTTATTATCCATTGCAATCCAATGCCATGCAATTCAATCGATGCGTCGCAATTTGATTTCATTTTTTTCAGCGTTTTTTCTTAATGGCATTCCATTGAAATCAATTCAATTCGATTTGTTATTGTAAATGGGGAGCATGAAATCTTTAAGATATATGCCTACATAAGAGTGTGAAGGTGTGTTAGTATGTAAATTCGAGATGGGTGTGCCAGTTATGCAATGTTTGTATGTAGTGTTATAGTCCACCGTATGCGAGAGATTTGTTTGTGAACTTATGGAACGCTGAGCTCATCAAGTGTATCGGTACCGCATGTCCTTGCTCGCTCTGAGTCATTATTTAGGATATTTATAGCTCATAACGCAGATTCGCCGATTGAATTGTCCTCAAAGTAATAAATAAATAACAAAATTGAGTTGCGTTTTTCGATTTCATTTCCTTATTATGATGTGAAGAATCATGAGAACAGCAAAGAAACGACGCGAATTTCAACTGCAAATTGAAGATCTCCATTTGTATTAGCTTTTTGAAAAGTATTTTGATAGCTGTAAACCAGAAGAAGGTGTTCTCTCTAACTAGCAGATATGTCAAAACAAAAAATATACTTAAAATTTATATTACCGAAGATGGTGGACGCCAAAAGAGGTTGTTCCCGAAAAAAAAATTGGGAAGACAACTTAAAAGTGAAATTGATTGAGATAGCAGGCACTCTAAAGATATCAACTGAATGCTTACATCATGCCATTCATGAACACTTGGGTATGAGAAAGCTCTGAGCAAAGTGGGTGCCGCTCAAATAATTTTTGACTACAAACAACGACGAGTTGATGATTCGGAGCAGTGTTTGGATATGTTCAAGCGTAATAAACTCGAGTTTTGAGGTCAATATGTGACAATGGATGAAACATGGCTCCATAATTTCTCGCCGAAGTCCAATAGACAGTCATTCGATCGCACTGCATACAATGAACCCGTTCAAAAGCGTGAAAAAATGGAACAGTCGACTGGCAAGGTGATGTCATCTGTTTTTGGCATGCGCATGGAATAATTTTTATTGACAACCTTTAAAAAGAAAAGACCATCAACAGCGACTATTACATAGCGTCATTGGAACGTTTAAAAGACGAAGTCGCCGAAAAACGGCCGCATTTGAAGAAAAAGAGAATGCTGCTTTATCAAACCAATGCACTTTGTCACAAATCAGTGAAAACGATAGCAAGAATCCATGAACTGGGCTACGAATTGCTTCCGCATCCACCTTATTCACCAGATCCGACCCCCTGCGACTATTTTCTGTTCTCAAATCTCAAAGAAATGCTCGCTGTGAAGAAATTCTCATCCAATGAAGAGGTGATCGCCGAAATTGAGGCCTATTTTGAAGCAAAGGACAAATCATACTACAAAAATGGTACCGAAAAGTACAAGGGTCGCTATAATAAGTGTATCTCCCAGGAAGGAAACTATGTTGAATAAAAAAAACGAATTTTGCCAAAAACATGTTTTTACTATGGTAGGCCAGGGACTTTTCAATTGATCTCTTAAAGACTAAGATTCAGCTTTTGAAGTCATTTATGAGATCAGAATCCAAATGACGGAGTATAAATGTTCAAGAATTTTGTGTTTTCTTAAGAGAAAAGGTTGATGAGGTGGCTACTTTGAAATTTTTTTTAACGAAATTTGTAGTTCATTTTTTGAAGAATATGATTATGAAAAATTAAGAAAAATCATAGCTTAAGTTCGAAAAGTCAACTATAATATTATTCATGAAAGCCTGACGATGAAGAGATCTGGAATAAACTGAGTGAATCTCGTTTATATGGAATTAAAAAGATGAATCTTATAACCTATTTCTACTAAAAAATATTTTCAGTGGGATATTCTTGGCTGATTTTTGATAGAACGGAGTGCTCCGAATGGAGTGTTTTCTATACTCTAATCTTAGACTAAGCGGATAGTTGTAAGTTAAGATCTTTTCGACAAGAAAAAAATAGTATTTTTCATAGGTTTCGTAAAAAATCTAAGCAGCAATGTTAAGCTGCGAAAGCCTGACGACAAATAGATCTGGAATAAACTATCCTCTCTGGTTTCTGTAGACTTAAAACAAATGAATAATCTAATAGATTTATGTTATAAAATAATTACAGAAGGGTATTTTCTAGTTATTTTTGATCGAAAGGAACAGATTGGATGGAGTCATGTGTAGAAGTTACGCAAGTGAGGAAAGTTCTCTGAGCGCAATTCACTTGGGAGTGGCTAAAACGATTTTTTTACGTATGATGTAAGCAGCTCACGACTTCTCTTCAACCAAGTATCCTCTGGGTAGCCAAAAAAACATCGGTTAGAAGTCGAGCTAAAGTGAGGTGGCGAAATATTCCCTCTCCAAGGTTGTGCGCTGGATGAAAAAGAAGAGAACAGCCTCGGATAAGAGACTCCGTTTTTGATAACGAAGGGAACAGGTTGCCTGTCTTTTATATTCTATTGCTAGACTGAGTGAATAGTTCTAACTTAAGTTCTCTCTGGTCCAGAAAAAAAATTTTTGTAGGTTTCTTAAAATAACTAAGCAACAATGTAGGGCGAAGACGATGAAACTCGTTCCCACGATAGTTGTAGCGACGTAACCAAAACGTATCCCGGTTTTTAGCCGGCCATAGTCGACCAACCCGGCAGTATGCCTACAAATTACTTCAGAAATGTTTTCTGTCACTACGACAACAACAGTTTTGTGAGACGCTTCAGAAAGGAATTGAAGAGAAAAATATTGCAAATTGAATAAAGTACTCAGGCTGCTTGAATAATGCCTATAAATCGATAACATTTAATTATTTTTGATCAACTTTCCATATTTTATTAATTTTGAAAATATTCTGACATTTTATTTATTTGAAAATATTAATTATGAACAAACTTAATGAATTAAATTTGCATTTCTTTATTTCCATTTGTCATAAAATTAATTGAAATTTCAGCAGACCGACAGCAGCGCTTTGTGAAAATCAAAAAAAAAAAAAAAAATACATAACCTCAAATTTATGACAACCAAAAATATGCGACTTTTTATTGCAAACACACACACACACAACAAAAGCAGCAACAATGCACAAAGGCATGCGAGCGCCACTAACTGCGTGAGTATCGGATTACGAATGCGGCACGCGGACCACGGCGACCAACTAATTTGAACACGCAAAATTGCATATTTAATGACGCAACAGCAGCACCTGCGACCAGGCGCGCACAAACACACGCATACAAATTAATTTTTAGTATTTATAGTAGCGGTGTGTGGAGAGGGCAGGGTGGGTGAGCTGTTAAAATAGGCGCTGCCGCCACAATGGCGTATTGGGTGCAATAAATTCTCATTTAGCCAAACGTGCCAACAACAAAAACAATGACAATATTAACAAAAACAATAACATCAGAAAACAACAACAACAGTGAGCGGTTTTATGCAAGTCAACAGCCAATAATCGCAGCACAATTTGTAGAGGCGTTTTGTTATTGTTATGCTTGTTGTTGTTTTTATTTTCACTCCCAAACGCTGCGTGTGGTCCAGCGCGCTAATAAACCGTTGAACTCAATGTGTGTGTGTGTATTAACTGAAATTTTAAAAGTACATTGGCGCTGTTGTTGCGTGGAGTGCCGTTATATGTGTTTATATATAAATGGCTGTGTGTGTGTGTCAGCCATTAGAATTGCGCGCATTTGTAATTCTGCATAATTGTGTCTGTACGCATTCGAAGCGAAGTGTCCGCAAAATTTCATTTAGCAAATGGAAATTTTCCCATTTCGACAAAATGGAGCTCAAACTGGGCCCCAGCTGCTGGGTCCGTGCCTCATCCACATAAAATATTTGCGGCATTAGCGCATAAAGGAGTGAACGGCCACAGCTGTGACCCCAAATGGCTGACAGTTGCGGTTAACTACAACTCACTCGCTGAAACGGCCGGTCCAGACCAAAACTAACGGTGAAAAGCTGCGCCAACACACATACACACCCATACACATGCATGTGCTATAAGTGTATGCATAAATAGTTTAACAAGCGCTGGTAGTTAGTTAATGCAATATTTAGTGGCACAATTACATAAGCAGGTGTGCCTCAGCACAAACACACACATACGCATAGATACATAGTTACACAAACATGTATATGTAATAATATTTACACAAATGCCTTGCAATTTACACGGAAATTTCAGTCAAAACACCTCTGCGTCGAAGCGCTGCGTCCCTTTCGCTCTCACTCTCCCGCTCTGTCGCTTTCCTTCTTTCTCACACAAACATATCCTCACCTGCTGTTAGCGCTTTCACTCACCTAGCATCCGCCTGACCACAGCTGTTACTTATAACGGTATACAGTTAGTAAATTAAAATTTCATTGCCTAATTTAGGGCGGATATTAATAGGGATTTAGTATAAGAGCAATTAGCAATGGGATTTCGCACGGTATTTGGCCACAGCGAAATTCAAAAATTTCACAGAGTTAAACAGAAAATTGTGTGCACTTTATATTCTAATGATAAATCATATTTCAAACAAAAAACAACAAAACATGCACCAGCTATTTCCAATTTGAGCGCGTCTAAAATACATTTATATGTGTGTGTGTGAATATAATATTTGTGCAGGTGCTTAATGGTTTGCTAATTAAAAGTTTATTAATTCATTAAGCAGCTGCGGAATTTGGTGCAATTGCCAGCAAATGTAATCACATGCATTACGATGCACACACATACACACATATATGCTTTTGTGTTGCTGTGTGTCAAATATTTGAGTAGATGCAATTATTGAAATTATCAAAATTCAGCTAATTCAACGTTCAAAATGAATCGATTCATTAGAGTATTGCATTAGTGATTAATGACGGTTAGATAAACGTGAATACAGTTACGAGCAAAGAAATGGGAACACATTTCGATGATTTTAAAAACACTTTATTTGGGTGAAACCCGTTCAATTTGTAAAAATTAATAAAATATTCTATCAAAAAACTATATAAATATAAATACAGTTACGGGTAGAGAAATGGACACACATTTTAATGTTTTTCAAAAGCAATAAATTTAATTGAAAATCGTTAAAATTACGAAAATTAGTTAAATATGCTATCGAAAAGTTATATAAATGTAAATACAGTTATGGGTAGATAAATGGGAACACATTTTAATGTTTTTCAAAAGCAAAAAATTTAATTGAAAACCATAAAATTTGCAAAAATTAGTAAAATAAGGTTGCAAAAAGTTAAATAAATGTTAATACAGTTGTGAGCAGGGAAATGAGAACACATTTCGATTATTTTGAAAATCATATGTATATAATTAAAACATTTTATCTAAAACTTATATAAATATGAATACAGTTATGGGCACACATTTTAATGTTTTTCAAAAGCAGTACATTTGACTGAAAATCGTTAAATTTCCAAAAATTACTAGAATAATGTTTCAAAAAATTGTATAAATGTTAATACAGTTGTGGGCAGGGAAATGAGTACAGGTTTCAAAACTCTTGAAAAGAAAAATATATAGTTATAAATATACATATGTGAGAATTAACAAAATACTGTAATAAAAAAATGCATGAAATACAGTTGCGTGCGAATAAATAAGTACACGTGAGAATGCATTTACAAATAATTTTACATGATTAAAGTGGAAATCTTACTTCATTTTAGTAAATAATAGATTTTGTCAAACCAATTGTGTATAAATTAGTACAGTTGCGGGCAAAAATGTAAGAACACGTTATAAAAAATTTGTTAAATGAAAATTTTAACTCACTTTCACTACAAAAATTAAGCTAATTTAGTGATTGAGGAAAAAATTATAAATGCAGTCACGGAAAATGTAATAAGAACCCGTTGGAAATTTTAATTAACTATTTAAATAATATCCTTTATATAAGTTAATTTATTATCGTTCTGTAACTTATTTTAAAAATCATGGATTAAAGTGAAAATACTACTTAATTTTTAATAAATTGTAAATTTTTCGAAAAGAGAATAACTAGTACAATTGTGGACAAAAAACTAAGAACGCGTTTAAAAAAGTTCATAAAAAGAAAGTTTAATTTAAAATTACTACAGCAATTACGAAGAAGGATTGCGGGAAAAAACTATAAATACAGTCACGGAAAACTTTATAAGAACGCGTTGGAAATTTTATATAATAAAATTGGCATTACTTATTGTAAAAATCATGGCTGAAAGTGAAAAAAAATGTATTAACTTTTAATAAATAGTAATTTTCATGTAAAAACTCAACTAGTACAGTTGCGGGCAAGGCCATAAGAGCACGCTTTAAAAAGTTTTCCAAACAACATTTCAAGGTTAAAATCAATACCGCAAACAGATCAAAGAGAGATTGAGGAAAAAAATTAAAGAAAAATACTTACAGCCACGAGCAAAGTTATGAGAACGCGTTGACAAATTTTAACTATTTGATTTGTCAATACGTAACGATTAATTAATTACCAAATTCGGTAACAAAAAACTTCTAATTATTAATACAGTTGCGCACATTTATATAAGGAAAAGTTAGTAATTATTTGAAAAAACATTTTTTATAAAATATAATAAAAAGTTATTTACCTTTGTTTTGGAAATTAACCAAAATTGGATGTTAAAAGTAGAATATAAAAATATAATTACAGTTGCGAGCACAAAAATAGTACAGGGAATGCATTCAGTAAGAAACACCAAATCAACCATAATTGCCTGACAGTTGCTACAAACGACCAAAGACTGATCTTCGAAAAAATAAATTTCGAAAATTTAACAAAATATTTCGTTTATGGAGTTTAATTTCAAAAAAAAAAAAAGAGATGATTGAGAAAGGACTTTCTTTCAACTCAAACTCTCTTGCAAAAATTCGTTGGTCCAATAGCCAGAGAACAAGTCAATTTTGCGTTCTGGGATTATTATAATATTTTTCAATATTTTTTTTGAACTCTTCTGATATTCTTTTTGTAATGTAGTAACTCGGAGTGAAATTTTAAAGTCTTTCATAACACTCCTCATAACTTATATAATCTAAAGTACATGTGCTAAGCTTAGATCGGAAGAAAAATAAGTTGTTTTTGTAATTCAAATAAATTTCCAAATTCATTAGAGTTAACTTCTCCTCTTTAACAGCAATCTTAGTGACCCCATAGTTCGCCTACCATAGTACCATTCATGAGTGCTCATATCCGGCGCTTAATAATGCTTTCGTCAGTTCCCCTTAGAAAAGATAAGGATTACTAAATTATGTTAACTTATTAGATTTCCAAGTTTTCTCTAATGTTCTGGAATTTTTTTAAGTAAAACAGAACTTAACAGGAAATCTTATTATATAATGGATGGGAAACGTAGAGCTCCAAAAAATCTCCTAACCTCTTTTGTTTTGGTGTTTTTTGATTTATTTTTTACAAAAATTGTTAAATTAATAGTATTGAAAACTTTTAAGATCTAGAAATTTGCTCAAAATCTAGAAATTTGGTCAAAATCGCAGAAGAGTGAGGTTATGTAATATCCCAGAGTGAGTTTAAACATCCAGTATACATTTTCGCTTCAACTAAATCTTATTATTAAGTTTTTAAATTCTCAAAACTTTTCGGTTTTGCAGCAGACAATCGCAACGCAACAACAACAACAATTATACATAAACGCTAACACGAAAAGTAGTCAACGCGACGTGCTGGTGTGCTGTCACTCAGCGACGCGGCAACACCTCGTCGATTTCACCAACAAATCGCGGCTTTTTGCCAAAAATGCAATTTCAATCACTAAACGAGCTGGCAACAAGCGCACAACAAATCGTTTTTCGCACACGTCACCGGCTGATTACAAATGTTGCAAAACCTCACCGTTAGGCAACGTGGCAAGTGGCAAGTGGCATATGTAGCCGAGTGCGAGTGTGGCAAACATGCGCTGATTGAATTTGCATGCCAATGATGCGCTGATGATGATGAATTGCGGCGCGTTCGCGTCCGCCACGCTAAACACCGTTGCAAGAGTGCACAATGCTGAGTCCGGACTGCTGAGGACTGAGGGCTTTGGACTGTGTGTGTCGATAGCAACTACAATGCGCGTCAAAATGTGGATTAGTAATGGCATTTTTCGGCAATTGCAGCACCGTTAGCCACAATGCGCCGCGCTATGCACGTGCAACACTTGCACCGAAGACTGCATGGACCACAATACAACCCAGCTTGTTTCATTAGAACGTTCGTTTGGTTGCCGCGTCGCTGTGGAGCCGCTCATTCAGCGGTAGCGGCAATTTTAACAAATGCAATTTACTTAATTTTCGCAATTTCGCAATGGGGAAATTGCATTAGACGACTGCGCGACGCGTATTGCCCGCCATTAAGAGCAGCACACGCTAACCGAACGCCACGTACGGCCGCATATATAACGGTAACTGTGCAAAACTACATATTTTCACCACCTCTCACCACCACTGTTCGTTGCAAAGAGTGGCAAATGTGTTGCAACAGATTTGGAACTGCGATTGCGGGGCGACTACCGCCAGTCTACACCTACACACTTGCACTTACGGTCGGCAATGCGCTGTTAAATCATAATCCGCTGTCCGCCACACGGCCACGTATTGTTTGTGTTGTTGTAGTTAGTTGCACATTTTGCTTTGTTGTTAGTGTCGCTTAATTGAATTTCGCGTGTGCGCATTGTCTTGCCGCCGCACTGTACATGAGCCTAAATAACGGTACACATATAACTAACAGCCGGTAATGAAATAATCATCAGCCTTATCATCATCATCATCATCGCCAGCATCATTGTCATCATCACATATGCATGCGCTCACACCGCTCACACCCGCCGCAGCGAAATCTCGCATTATCACTTGCCGCCATCGCCATTAGCGTCATCCTCTTTATCAATGAAGTAATCCTCGCAGACGCTGAAGTGCAGCAAAACGTAGCTGGCGCACAATTGGATAATTGCATTGTTGTTGTTGTTGTTATTGTTGTCGTTGTCAATGCAATTGCCGCTGCATGAGCGTGGCGCGCCGACAACCGACCGCCTGAAAGGTGTGTGCAAACAAGAACATTATCCTAAGGTTTAAAAGCTTTATAAGCGCTTGAAAGGTCTATTCGCGCGAATTCCAGGGATTTAGTGTTTGTGATTTTTTTCGTGTGAAAACATATATTTTTATAGATACATAATTATGGAAAATTGTCTCTGAGAGAGTTGGAATGTGGGAAAATACACTTACATACAAGACTTTATATAAGAAATTCTCTATGAAATGGATTGAGCTAACTAGTTGACGACGCGAAAGTAAATACCCAGTAGTCATAAAAACTGAAAGTAAAGCTAAACAATGTGAACCTAATTAGAAAAACTCTTTAGAAATCCCATATTAGCTCACAAAAGACTTTTTGTTAAAAACCGAAAAGAGACATTTTTGAAAACTTCATCGAAGTAGTTCAAATCAGACCAGCCACATACAGGTTTGTGCAAAATGTATCATAAACTATGAATTACTGCTTATTTGTTCATGAATTATATTTATTCCGCTTCAAAGAAAACACCCCCAAATATATTGTACTTCTAGCAGCATTTTTTTCAATCCTTAATCACTTAAAATATGGATTTTTTGTAATTTTTTTAGTTTGTCCTTCGATACCCTTTTTATCTCTTCGATCGTAATCTTAATCGCACCGTCGTCCTTTCATAGAACTCTTAAGAGGGAACGAAAAAAGTTACACGGGGCCAGGTCTGGAGAACAAGGTGGCGGCGGCACTATTAATGTGTTGCTTTTAGCCAAGTATTCAAGCACAAGGAACGATTCCTGAGCAGGGGCGTTATTATGGGACAAAAGCAATTTTTGTAATATTCCTTATTCACCGTACCACCATTCAGCAAAAACTTTTGATGCACGACGCTCTCGCAATCAAAGTAAGCTGTTGGCAAAACCTTCACATTCGACTTGACTTGAGGCGTTTTTTTTTTTTGATAGTGGCTCATGCGGCAGCTTCCATCATGATTGAGCTTGGGCTTCCACGACATTACTATAAACCCATGGTTCGTCACCAGTTATGATCCTCTGGAGAAAATCTGGGTCGTCGCGGGCTGACTTCAAGATCTCCTGAGCAATATCACCGCGACGCTGTTTTTGATCGAAATTGGGCATTTTTGTCACAAAAATCGAACACGCATCAATACAACTTTCAAGTTTGGACTCAAAATAGCCGACCTTGTTTGCATTATAAATGGATATGATTACCAACATGAACACAACAAAACAATCGAAATCGAATACCGCATTAGCTCGCAAAAATTCAAAATTTTGGAAACTTTTTGTATAAAAATCGTAATATCTAAAATTATTTTTAGGTCCAACCATCTCCTTTAGATTATAGCTAAGTAGATAAGATTATACATAGGTTAGAGGGGTATAATAAGGGTATAATGCACTCTTTTCAAAGACAAACATCTATGCAAGATATGTACATATTTCAGTAATTCCGGATTCTCAATTCACCAGTTATTATTTATTAAAATCTTCAATACAAAGTTTACAAATTAAATTATGTTTTTCGTTACACTCAATCATAGCTAAGGCTGTTTTAGAAGTGCTAGTATAGTTGGAAGTCGCAATAAAGTAGATCCATAAGGCAAATATAGTATGATCTGTGCTATGAAAAGAAAGGGTTGGGAGTGAGATCGCCACTCAAGTAATAGAGTTAGCGGGCCACTTACGTAGTTCTAAAGCTTTTTATAAACTTAATATACTTGAATAACAGCTTTAACATATACTAATATTATAGATGGTATATACATACTCGTAAGATTGTATACTATACTTTAAATAGCATTTTTAATACGCGCTCGTCTTCATAAATGTAAAATTTCCAAAATAAACAAACTTGCATCACACAACGCTCTCTCCCTTTGTGTTTATTAACAGCAACTTGCAACAAATTTGCTGTCGCTGTTGTGTCCGGCGTTAATGGAATTATAATTTATGAAATGTCACTTTTTATGATATTTTTTTTTTTGTTTTTGCAATTTGTTTGTGCATTTTTACTTTCATTATTCATTGCTGCATATGCCAGCAGCAAATCGATGCAGCGTGCAGCAGACACAGCTGTGACAGCAACAGCATAATGCAAGGGACAACAACAAAAACATATGGAAACTCATTGTCATATGCGAGTTTTTATTTAATATTTTGTCCTTTCAGTTTTTACGCATAATTTTTTGCACTTTTTTCATTGTTTTTTTGCTGTTTATTTTGTTGTTGGTCGCGCTGTTCGCTTCTGCCTCGGCTGATGGACTTGTATTTCGCTTTTAATTCAGTTAATTCAAATTAATCAAGTGAAATTGCATTTCGTTTGAATGCAGTCTCGCGCTTTCAATTAATGCAATTGATGTAAAACAAAAAAAGGCAACAACAAACAACATGTTGGAAGGCTTAACTATAAAAAGTATGTGTGTTTGTTTACTATATATTATATGATGAATGTAGTGAGTGCATACATAATGAATGCTTATATTTTCAAATTAGTATATATATATATACATAATATACTAATATATATATATATATATATATGTATATATATTTATTACATTTTCGCTCACTTTTTATTACTCGCAGCGCTTTTTGTCACTTACCCTGTTGCCTGTTGCATGTTTGTTCGAATATTCAATTAGTCTTCGCCATATTTACATGCAACATGCTAAATAAATAAGTCAATGAGATATAATATTTTTTTAAGAAGAAATTTATACACATCTGCTGCAACCTCTAGCTTGCCATTTTGCTGACTATTTTAGGCAACTTTTCACTCCATTATTCTTTAATATTTTTTATTGTAATACTGGTACAAATAAGTTTCAAGGTTGCCACCCATTTGAAATGTTTAACTCAAAAATATTTATAAAATCAATAGGACAGGTAGAGGTTTTAGCAAGCTTAAGTGAAATTTTTTTTGCGAAAGGTTGCCACTTAAATAAAATTTAATTCAAAAAATTTTACCAACCAAATGAGTTTTTACAAGAAGTTTCTAACGTGGAAAAGGTCCAAGAAAGCTTTTCTTTGAAAATATTTTTGGCCAAAGCTGCCACATCTTTAAAATTTTTTAATTAATAAAATTTATATAAATAAATAAAATATTTAATTCAACAGTTCTAAGAAATAACTTTAACAGAAATATTTTTGACATGCGTCGGGTTCAATTATAAATACTATATTAAAATTTAGTTAAAAATAACTTTTAAGAAAATAATTATAATTATTATACATATATATTATAAAATAATAATTAAAAAAAAAAATCCGAAATAAAAGTTAGATGAAATAAAATTTAATATGAATAGTTTTGTGGGGTCTTTTTCACATTTTTACAAAACCTTCTTTCACTAATAATATAAATTTTTACACATCAGAAAAAAATTATTTCAAGAAAAATAAATTTTACCAACTTTTGCGAGACAGCTGATATTTTGACGTGCAATTTTGCGATTAAAAATTAACAAGTCTTTGATATTAAATCAAAATATTATTTATTTATTTATTGTTTGTAAAATAATAATACAATTATTATTATACATTACATATAAGGAGCACTAGCTACAGAGGCTTTCAGCTCACGGATTAATTATAAAAGACTTAAATAATAAAGATGGAACCTTCCATGTAGAAAATATTTACAAGCAATAAGTTTTTTTAAACTGAGAAAGTAAATAGTATAACAATACAGCGTGTTCCTGACAACAAATTTCTTGCAAAAACTTGTTAAATATGAAAATAATAAAGCTAAAAGTTGATTATTTGAGCATTTCATATAAATTTTGAGGTTATGTGAAAAAGGAGTGACTACAAAAGTTGTAAATCTTTTCATTTTCCACAATTTTTCCATGTTACATATTTTTATAGGATTCGTAGTTTAGCCGAAAGTGAGATTAATCGTTCTTAACCAACCTGAGATCGCCAGTAAATGAATTTTCTTTTCTTAATTGTTATTTTATTTTCCTTTTTCAATGTGATTTTTTCTTCAAATACTACACTAGTTTAGAAAAATTTTTTTGCTGTGATTTTAGAGACTGTTTCTTGCAAGTTGCTTAAGGTTGTGAGATGCTTAAACCGAAAAAAGTTTAATAAATGACAAATACAAGTATAGCTATAAGTAAAGAAACATTTTTTGAACTCAACTTCTTAACCAGGACACCTCAAATACCCAACAGCCCTATTAGATCCTCAGTCGCAAATTTTTTTCCAGATTTTTTAGTGAAGATTTTGAGTTAGATAACTTAATTCTATTGTGGGCAAAAAATAGTAAGACTTTTTAATTTAAACGAAACGAAAACCCACTCTATATATCTATCCCATTTTTTTTGTTTTTATGATTGGCAGTGACATCAGTGACAAATGCCACAACAAAATAACCATTACCGTTTAGTATAGGTTTGTCTTTCTGAAGAACTTAATGTTTATACGGCGATTTTTACGATGAATGAAATTATTCAACAAAGAAGTTCCATTAAATTTTATGTGCGGAATCAACCGCAGAAACGTTCAGAATATTAAAAAAGCCTTTGGTAATAATTGTTTGTAGCGAGCAATAATTGGTACAAATTATTCAAAGTGGGTCTGCCACTTTTAAGGGGGTATTCTAGTCTAGAAATTTAAAAAAATCTGTTTTTTTTTATATTTTTAAAGTTTAACTATTCAAGAATATTTGTACAAGAAAATTTTTCAAAATTCAAAATATTTTCGGAGATATAGGCATTTTTCCGACTCGGCATCCAAACTGGTTCGGCCGGAACGCGAAACTTTAAACGCGTTTTTCTTTTTCGGAACGATACTCACGATTTCACAGGTTCTACTGAACCGATTTACCTGAAGTTTTTATAAAGTCTTCTTTATAGGCTTGTCTATGGTTGGAACTAACCCCATCCCAAAATTTTTTTTTTTTTTATTATTTTGAAAAAATTCGAAATAGTCAGAAAAAGTGATCCAAAAATACTTTTTTTTTAAGCAGTCGCCATTTTGTTAAAATTTTGTAAAAAAAAAAATGTTTCCCACTTTTCCGTAGTTCCGACCATTGCGACATTATTCTAGATTAATAATCCTTTTTTTTGTGGTTTCAGATAACTAGGAGGGTTGAAATCATGGGCATGGTCACGTGGAAATTTTTAGAGACCCCCCACTTCGTCAGCTCATAATTTTTGAATTTTTTTACTTTTTTCGTTTTTAATTTTTTTCTGTACTCTTCAAAAATTACTAAATAACTAATAAACAAAATGGATAGCAAAAATATTAATTGCCTTTTTTTACGACATGCTTTTTACTTCATGCTTCTAGACCAGAATACCCCCTTAAATTGAATTCTACATTTACTATAACAGCTGATTGGCTAATAGTTACCCTCTTTCCGCTCAAATGACTAGAGGTGTGGAAACATAAGCAAGACAGTTGAGCACTAATATTGCTCAGCTACAGAAATTTATCTGAGGAATCTTAAGCATTAGCAGAAATTAGTACTTTTGTAGTTTATTTAATGCTACAAGGAGAGTCTAATAAATCAAATAGTGTATGGAGGAAGATCATCCACATAAACTGATGATCAACACGTCGATAAAATAAAGGAACTGGTGTTTGAAAATCGACGAATAACAGTCAGATGTCTTACTAGTATCGTTGGAATATCGAAAGGATAAGTAAAAACCATTTTGAATGATCATTTGGGTCTAAGAAAAATAAAAGCATGATTGGTTCAAAAAGTAAAAATGTCAGTTTTTATTATTTTCTAACTTGTTTCGAAATTCACAATCATAATTTTTTTGAAGCCAATCTCAATTAAGTCGCAAAAGAAACTGAAAAAGCTTCCTTCCTACTTGAAATCAGCCAAAGCGCAAATTGACTATAATATTGCGTACTTACACGCTTATAATTTAATCAAAAATATTGTACTACAAGCACACACTCTGGCGCATAAGAAGGCCGCGGGTGGCATACGCAACAACTTGCCACTAAACTCACTTGGACCACAGTGACTGAGCCTAATTTCATTAAGTTAAATTACACAAATTGCATATGGGAATTGCGTGAAATTGCACGAAACTCGGTATGCGAATGTACTTACATATATGTATATACTACATATGTACATAGTGAAGACCCGAGAAAGAGGGTTAGCGAAAAAAGATCGCCTGGTTACACATGTTCCTGCTGGAATGCCTGGCGGTCAAATTCGGCGAGCAAAGACACAAGACTAGAGTATAAATATATGTATGGGTATGTAATTATATTACATAAATATGTTTGTGTGTGCGTGTGAATATGCGCCAGCATGCATAAGTCTGTCTGCCAATTAGTGCTTGTCCGACACTTGTGGCAAATTATGTGGCAGCAATTGTCTTCAACATAAAACTCGTTGCAGTCATGGACCATGAGTGTAGCTACTATTTAGTATGTGTGTAGCGAATATTATGGCACTCTTTGTTATGTTTATGCGGCGAGCATAAGCTGGGCAGCCAGCCAGCCCGGCAGCCCTACGATTAATCAAATTGCTGCGCATACTTTCGAATTTACAAATTGAATTAAGCAATTCAGCTGACAAGCATACATTATGCATATATATTGTACATATATATACATAAAACATACATATATATATACATAATTTCACATAAAAACCTTATTATGCTGCTATCGCTACCGAAAGAAGGCATTGCCTGCGCATGCGCCACAAAGTAGGCTACATACAACGTGCAAATTGAGTTTATGAACTTTTTCGCCTTGCATGCATGCACATGTGCGTGTGTGTGTGAAGAGTTTTCTAACAAAAAGTTATAGATATGATTATACTTGCATATGATATCCATAATTTTATGAACAATGAATGCCATTGAGCCTCGTCTCGAAAGTTCACAGTCAGTCGAGCACGTGCACACACACACACACATGCATACACGCTCAGCTATTTTTACATATGCACAACAGCCGACATTTAACCCAATTAATGCCGCGCTAGACAATGCGGATGTGCAACAGCTGATGATGTGATGAGCTAATGTGCCAAGCAGTGTTGCTTTTGTTGTTGCCTTGTTGGCGACACCGGACACCGGTGCTGTTGCTGATCGGCGTATTAGTGTTGGCGGTGCAACTAAGCGAATTAGACGATCGTAAAAGGAGCTTCTACAGCAAGCGTGGCAAGGGGAGCGGCAGCGGAGCGCAGTAAGTGAGCGCATTGCATGCCAAAGGCGGCAGCGCTCGGCGGTGTGAAGGTGTTGCGCGCGTTGGCGTTACAACTACCGGTTGCACACGTTTACGCGACGGCTCAAATGCAAATTGGGCAGGCAGCCGGTTGCGGATTAGCGCGCTGATGTAACTTGCAGCCGTGGACTGTGTGTGTATGTGTTGTTGATGCATGCTATCAGCGCAAAAATTAGAATGCATCGCTGTACGTAGTGATGTGGGTATATACTGTATGTATATGGGGGCAGTGTGTCAGTCAAAAGTCAGCTGTGGTAATTCCACGCAAATTGACTTTGAAATGGTTGCCGTGCCCTCGAATAAAAGCGCGGTTAGATAAAGTTTATAAATAATATTTGTAACGGTATAATTATTTTATTTTTTTTAGAACCTTTTTTTTCAGTAAACCGCAAATTATACTGGTTGGGTTTAAAGGTATGATATTTTGCTGAAGAATTAAAAAGATGAACTGAAAATATTTAAAAAATAAAGTAAAAAAAAAATTATTTTTATAAAAAAAAAATAAAAGAAAATTAGTTAATATTTAATTTTATTTTAATTTAAAGTTTTTAATTTGTAAATTTTAATTTTTTTAGGAGAATGAACGAGAATGAGAAAAAAATAATACTGGGTAGTCGAAAAGCTCTTTTCGTATTTTGTCAATAGATGCCGTTGCACTTTATATCTCCAGCGCTACCAAACACTTTGTGTCATACCATATAGTGTTGGAAATGTGAGATTTTAAACTTCATTTAACCAAAAAAAAAATTAAATTCGTGGAAGTTCAAAAAAAAGTTACAGCTGTTCAAAGTGAAATGAGAATAAATGAATGAAAATAATGAAGAAATTCGCTTTATTTAGAAATTCTTGTATAAAAAAGGGAAGAATGCCACGCAAGCCACCAATAAAATTTCTGAAGTTTACGGAGACGATTCTGTATCAGTTCGTGTAGCATAACAATGGTTCCCTCACTTCCGTTCTGAGAATTTCGAGGTGAAAGATACACCTCGCTCTGGTCGACCTATCATTGAAAAAGTTGTTGAAATTATAGAAAAGATGGACCAGGACCGTCACATAAGCAGCCATGAGATCGCTAAGGAACTTAACATTCATCATTAAACGGTTTTGAACCATTTAAGAAAGGCTGGCTACAAAAAGAAGCTCGATGTTTGAGTATCACATAATTTGTCTATGAAAAATTTAATGGACCGAATTAACATCTGCGAT
Organism: Bactrocera zonata; assembly: GCA_037783105.1. NCBI lineage: Eukaryota > Metazoa > Arthropoda > Insecta > Diptera > Tephritidae > Bactrocera > Bactrocera zonata. The sequence goes on from JBAWJQ010000506.1 coordinate 118,273, forward strand.
TCTTTGTTGAAAAGATATGAAATCGGACCATTTCTGAAGCGAATAGCAACAAGAGACGAAAAGTGGATCAAATACGACAATATTGTGTGAAAAAGATCATAGTCCAGGCGTAGTGAAGATCAACGAATGGTCGCAAAACCAGGATTGACGCCTCGAAAGGTTGTGCTGAGTGTTTGGTGGGATTGGACAGGAATCATTCACTATGAGTTGCTTCTGGCAGGTCGAGCGATAGATTCTACATTTTAGTGTCAGCAATTGATGAGACTGAAGCAAGCAATTGAAAAAAAAACGGCCAGAACTGATCAACGCAAAGGGTTTCGTCTTCCATCAGGACCACACACATCTTTGATGACTCGGCAAAAACTGGGAGAGCTTGGCTGGGAAGTTTAGATGCATCCGCCATATAGACCTGACTTTGTACTATCGGACTACCATTTGTTCCGGTCAATGCTGAACTCCCTTAATGGAGTAAAGTTGGCCTCAAAAGAAGCCTGTGAAAATTACTTGTCACAGTTTTTCTTCGAGAAACCAGAAAAGTTTGACACTGATGGAATAATGTCTCTAGCGGAAAAATGGCAAAAAGTGGTCGACCAAAATGGTATATATTTGGTTCATTAAAGTTCATCACAAATATAAAAAAATGATTTGAAATTTGATTAGAAATATGAAAAGACTTTTTCGAAAGAAAGCAAAAGAAAGCAAATAAGAACGCTTTGCCTTAAAATTTGAGAAATTTTTATTCTTAAAAAAAAAAAAAATATTTCCTTAATTGAAAATTTTTTTTTTGAAAATTTTAATTAAAATATTTTTTTTTTTATTAAAAATATTTTCTTAAAATTGCATTCCATGAACTCAAACATAGACAAATACACTCGAAAAGTGCCCGCAGACGCTCAAAACGCTGCCGGCGCGTCCTAAAATGCATTAACCGCCACGAGCTTGTAGCCGCCAACCGCCTATATACTTCATTAAGCAGCGGCAGTGAACTTTCACTCATACAACACATACACATACACACATGTAAGTGTCAAATGTGCGCTGTCTGGTGTCGCTATCCACTTGCTGATTACCCGCCAGCGAATTAAGCGAAATGTTTTTGAATTTGATTGTGGCAATTGTGGCGCGGCGTATCGCGAGCGTAAGTGCCGCGCGCTCGCTGCTAAATATATATACGCGCTGGCAAATAACACACGAAGATCTACCTTCTTATAAGTATGTTGAACTGTGTGCTTTAGCTTGCAATAATATTTATGTGATTTTTGCACAGTGATTTGCTGATTTGCGCGCAAATTGCGCTGAAATCAAGAAATATCACGATTTCCAGCGCAGCGGGCTGCACGAGTGCCTAGCGTAATGGCATATGGAATGGCGAGTGTGATATTTTTAGTAGCTAAATTAAATTACCGGCAGCCGCATGCCACACCAGCGGCGCAGGCGGTGGGGAGTTTAGTAAGCAGCAGCGACATTTGCTTAGATAATACGCGCTGCAGCCAAGCGTCCACACTACCACCCACCTGCGGCCGGCCGCGCGCTGTATACCAGCCAGTTGTCATTGTTGTTGTTGCATTGTCACTTGATGTGTGTCATCAACCCTTAGCGCTTAGCGCAAGCCACCAGCCAACTAACCAATCAGCCCGAACTCGACGCTTGGCGGCGCGCAAAAGTCAACCCTTTCGATTTGTAGACAGTTGAACTTGCCACTCGCGTTGCATGGCGTGCAGTTATTTCAGCATTATTGTCATTTTATTTTATTTTTTTTTGTATGGCTTCTGTTTTGTCATCGGCTCTCAAAGGGTTAATTGCATTGTCAACTTCATTGCACAATTTTCTCTTTAATTACACAAACACAAAGGATATCAACGCACTCGACAAGCAAAAAGACAAACAAAGGAGTGCTGGCAGTTTGGTGGGGTGTAGCTGAGGCGTCAATTTTTTCCTTGGGAGAGGGGAGTGTAATGAACTTGTTGCTGCTTCGTAGTGTCTCCTGCGCTGGTTGGATGTTTTTGTTTGTAGTTAATGACTGACAAATTTGATGATTGATGACACCAACAAGGGAAAGGGTTTCGAGCATATTTAACCCTTCCCTTATAGAATACAATATAAGTGATATTTTGATATCATATGTTTTTAAATAAAATCCTCAGACTTCAGTTGGTAGTTTGTCATGACGCTAAGCTTCTTAATAATCTCAAAAAAAAGCTTAGAGTACCAAACAAAGTTCAATAAATAATGAGTGTTTTATGGTTCCCAGATTTTGATCTCTAAGAAAGCCAAAAATATTCAAATATTTTTACAAAAGACCGAAAAAAATTCCGCAGTTTTAATGATCATCAAAATTCTCCAGACTAATCAAACAAATCGAATCATCTGATGAGCCGTGTTACAAGAATCTCTATTCCCCGAAAGCATTTGTCAATTTTTGACATAGAAGAGACTAGGCAAAAACTTGATGATTAAGGTAGGTTTATTTAAAAATCCTTTTGTAACAAAATCTCTAAAAAAATCGAAAATTGGTAACGCAGAATATTCTGTACTGAGGTGCTTTCTCGCCCAGACTTTTAGTTCAAATTCTTAAAAATGGTATACAAAGGTTGTAGAAAAATCGCATATAACTTGGAGAATAACTATTCCCGAACCTACTATATAAACCCAGGCTATCCGCCTAATACTAACGAATCAAAAGTCCTCGGATTATAAGCTGGGAGTTTTCGAGAGTGTTTTACTTGAAGTAGACTTTGGAACAAGTTAATCTTGACTGAAAGTTTTCAAGGAATTTTAACATAGACGATTAAGCCAAAACCTTTGGCAGTTCAGTCTAGAATCTTAGAGATTATATCATAGATGCCCATATCGAAATTTTTTTTGATAAATGGGAAAGTGTTACACTTTTCGTTTGGCTATAAATTCATAAGCGCATTGGTACTTTAGATTATATTTTTCATATTTTTTCAGTAGACATAACCTCTCAAGCAACGAGCTGGAGGTACATATGAATGTATATACACAGATTTGGTTTAGATTGTTTATTTCGAGGTAATCTTTCTTGGAAAACAACTAAAGAACTTTACATAAGTGCTCTAAGTATCACATAAGGAAACAAGCTACATGTTAGTTCACATCGTTGAACATAAAAGCTTAAATCTCAGACGACTGAATATTTTTTAAACTAGTTTCTAATCCGTTTCGAGACTACTTGTTTAACAATATTCTGCATGAATTGTATATTTGCTTGATATATGTCAAATAACTGACGATTTCACTAAACTTAAAATCTTAAGAGCTTTTGAAAGCTGAAAAGCTCGGAGGCTCATGAGTTAAATTATAAACTTTTCTGTTATATGCCAAATAACTGCCGATTTCAGTAAGCTTAAGAGCTTTTAGAAACTTAAAAGCTCAGAGGCTCATGAGTTAAATTATTGAACTTCTTTGTTATATGTCAAATAACTGACGATTTCACTAAAAGCTTAAGAGCTTTTAGAAGCTTAAAAGCCCAGAGGCTCATGAGTTAAATTATTGAACTTCTTTGTTATATGCCAAATAACTGACGATCTCACTAAAAGCTTAAGAACTTTTGGAAGCTTAAAAGCTCAGAAGCTCATGAGCTAAATTATTAAATTTTTTGTTTCTATTTTGGAGGATTATATCAGATGTGATTAAAACAATCAAGACACATGTATGTATGCTAAGCTTTTCATTATATTATATTATATAAAAATGATAAATAATTAAAATAAATATGTTTTTTGAAAATCTTACAAATTTTAATGCCAAAAAATTAAAAAAAAATTTAAGATTAAAATTTTAAATTCGGTATTTTACTAAGGTAAATGTACATAAATCTACGCCAATAAGTTAGAAGAACTGTATATGAAATATAAAGGATAAGTATAGATATCTAAAGTGAATTGCAAAGAGAAAGAGAATAAATGTGGTACATATAATATGAGAACTAAAGCTATATGGCTGTCTTTATTTAATTAAATTAAGAGAAGTCAAGTGACTTTCTATCTATTTTAGCAACTACTGTCAAAAATCGAAGTAATTTTTACCCACATATTAGCTTTTTATGTACACTGAGCGAACTGAGCATCGAGCAAGTGAGAGAAAAGCCTCTCGTTACAAGCTTCGAAGCTTTTTGAAACCTCTAAACGGGTTTACCAGTCTAAAATTCGCTCCCAGCAACATTGTATCAAATTTTTAAAGTCATTTCTAAATGTAAAAATCGATCAAAGCTTTTACAAAAAATCACCCATCTATGATACAAATTTGCAACAATTATTTTTATTATAAAATTCAATACAAACACTGATTTGCTGGACGCAAACTAATTACTCAAGCCTCAAACTGCTCAACGCTGGCAAAATAATTTCATTTCTTCTGCGGTTTTATAGGAAAATTGAAATTAGCGCATTCCACTTTTAATTTGCAATCATCAATTCAATTTAAGTTCAATTGAATGCAAAAATGAACAGACGCGATGGATGGATATGATGATAGAAGGAGGATGAGACGATGCATGGAAACGCTGATAGATAGAGGATAAGCCGCAGCTGGTGGACGGTCAACGAATGCATTTCTATAACGACTGTGGCGACATATTTGTCTGTTTATATGACAAATATACATGGATAAAGAATATATATGTCTATACACCCATTGAGTTCAATCGAATTTCCGCAATTTCATTCAATAATTTCTTTATTGAATTGAGTCAAATTAAAACGAAATTTGCAATGAAAGAGCAAAATCGCGCGCAAAAAACATGAAAAAACGAATGCAAAGCAGAAATTTCAGTTTTTGTAATTTTGCTTTTTTTTGTAATTTGTCCACACAAAGAATATGGCCGCCAATGGTGAGCCAAACGCACGCACATACACACATAAGTAAACTCCTCAATACAAAATGTGTATAAGTGTGTGTTTCGATTTCACCCGCGTTGGCGTGGCTCCAATGGCGTGTGGCGGCAGCGCGCTTGGCGCTCTCCAATCGACCAGCCATGCCTGGTCCACACACACACTCAGCCAACGACCGTCCAATTAATTTGTGGTTTATCAATTTAATTTCAACGATATTTGTTATTTTGTTGCTTTTTATGTTGTTCTTGTTGTTGTGCATTACTGTTTGCACAAATTTTAATTTGGCGGCTTGACTTTGCATTTGGCATATTATTTTATTGGTCATTAGCGACGTTCAACGCCATGCAGCACAGGCTACATATGCGCCACAGCAGCGCTGGTTGGTGTATAAATGTAAGCAAACGATTGCATATACAGACACCCACTAGGAAATTGCTGAAAATAGGAATATTTTTTACAAGATATTTTGTTAAAAAACTAAAATAATATTTCGGGTTATAACGAAATGGTCAATATTAGCACATTGGGTTGATCAGCTGTTGGCTCAGCTGCTGACTCAGCTGACTTGAAGCATAGAGTGCAGCATACTTTTAGGCCAAAAACACAGAGCAGAACGCATTGGCGTCATGTGTATTCGGTTTTGTCTTAAATTTGGCTGTGTGGGCTGATATCATGTATGATTTTTTCCATTTAGTGTTGTCGAAATGGATCCAACTTTTATCATCAGACATACTACGATACAAAAACGACTACTTTTCCTACATAGAAATCTCGTTTTAACGCTTCAATTTATATGATACCCGAGTTCCTTTCATTTGCTTGTATGAGACTATTTTTAAAGGTTTCAAAATGCCTGCTTGAGTGACTCTCTAAAACCTGCGAGTTCTTCTTGTGTTTTTCAACAATCTTCATCGAGTAATCCTTTCAATTCCTCGTTTCAAACTCTAAGGTTCCTCGTCTTCCAGCCAAAATCAACCAAATGAAAATCAGTTCGCTTACAACTTCCTACAAGGCATATGCGTACCAACGCCAGCATCATCCAGCCAAATCCATATTTGTTTCGATGGCGCTTCACTCCTCAGCTCCAAATGATTCATATGCAAAACATGAGTTCATATTGAGGTACCAGAAAAAACTTCAATGGATCCCATATAAGTATGTATGTAGGTGTATGTATGTATATAACATGATACAATTAAGTCTGCGTGTATGCTGCGTATATCCATTGGCCGCTGCCAATGTTGTTGGTCACCCCCAGTTATGGCAGTTATGGAGCTTGTCTTTGGTAGCTTATTCGACAGTCGCCTTTTAATTATCATCAATTATTCAAAGCCATTTTTAATTGAGCACTTTTTGCAATCGAATTGCTAGTTTCACTATTTTTTCAGTGTTTTGCATTTAAAAATTTTTTTTTTATTTTTTTCATATTAAGTTAGTGGGATTTTAAAAAATTTTGAGTCCAAACTTTTTTGTATAAAAATATTTAAAGTTTAATTTAAAAAGAAAATAGATCAAAATTAAAAAAAAAAAATTAATTTAATTAAATTAAATGAATTAATTAAAAAAAAATTAAAAAAACATCAAATTAAATTAATTAAATTTTATTAAAATGAAAAAAATTAAAAAAAATTAATTAATTAATTTAATTTAATTAATTTTTTTTAACTTAATTAATTAATTTAATTAAAAAAAATTAAAAAATAATCATTTAATTCGTTAAATTAAATTAATTAATTAAGTTAAAAAAATTAATTAAATTTAATTAATTAATTAAATTTTTTTAATTTTTTTTAATTTTTTTTAATCTCGTTTTTATTTATTGAGATTTTTAAAAAGTTTGAAACTCTATATAAGAAAATCTTAATTTTTTTTAATTTTATTAATTTTTTTTTAATTTTTTGTTTTTTGAAGAGCAAATTAGCTGAATAGTTAAATATCCAAAATATTTATAAGCATACACTCTAGTATAGTTGAACTTCTATTTTTAAATATTTAAAAAAAATTTTATATGCAGTAATTTCAATTTTTTTATATTTTTTTTTTTTTGATTTCTCCCTCTTTGTTTCACATCTGATTTAATTTAAGCGCTGAGTGCTGCATTATTAAATCGTGTGTAATTTCACAGGAAAGGCATGAAAGAAAACACTTCAGCGCTGAAGGATGCCTGAAGTAGCCGTCGGTGCGGCGACACTACACCGCTTAACAGTAAAAAAGGAAGCTGAAATAGCAATGAGTGCCGAGTGCTGTGCCGAGATGCTTATCAGCAAGCAATGGTAATTGAGAGATTTCGGCATGCAAATACATACATTAAATATATGTATATATATACATATATATGTATATCGTCACCTAAAATGCAAAATAACGTAACATTACTTTTTCTATGTTTAGAGGCGAGATGTTCTTCAACTGTAATATTTACAAAAAACCTGACGTGCTACGTCACTATCTCAAATGGAACAAAAAAGCTGAGACCTTTACTCATTACAGCGAATAATTAAAACAATCCATATTTTGTGAAAGAAGTTAGCAAATGAACAACTTTATCAGTTTGCTGAGGAAGTATCCAGCGCTCTTCCGACTTATACAAGTCCACCTAAGCTTACAACAACTAAAAATTTAGAAATTACAAGATAACAAAACGCGAAACATTTTGGTTCGATGCAGAATCTAGCCACAAAGGGTTATGTAGGGTCGAGTGAAGTATAGAGTTGTGTCAACGGCCATTGCTTTACACAACATTCGAGCCGAAGACAGACAATGGAAACTCAAAACTCGAACAGGCAATTTTTGATAAAATAATGCTCTGTAGTGCAGTAATTTAAATCAGGTATAAATATCAGGCTTTGTGAACATTATTTTCTAATGACATTGCCGGCTTCTATAGCATAAATCACAGCGATAAGGCGGAATTTGAAACTATTTTTCACTGAAATTTTCACTTTTTTTTTTAAAAATGTCTACCAAAAAACCAATTTTCATTTTTCTCCCTCGTCCAAGTCGCATCTTCTTCCAAGCGGTCACCGGAAATAGCGTCGCATTGGCCGCGTTTAAAATATTTTGTTCCAAAGATTTCAGAATTTCTTTGTTAATAGTGTATGTTTGTAAAAATAAAAAATTCTAAAAAAATATTTTTTATATGTGAAAAAAATTCGAAAAAATGCTGTTTTTTATCCGAGCAAACCCATTTAACCCCTTAAATAAAAGTAGAGAATTTATACAATTATTGTTTTTATCTCGATTTGTAAGTGATATACATTTTAATTTTTTGAATACATAAAATCGCATGATATTTTTTGAGATATAATTGTTCTCATGCAATTTTTTCATAATTTGTGCGAATAAATTTTAAGAAAAAAGCTAGAAGTATCTTATGAAAGTATGAAAAAATGTTCGTCGGTGTTAAACAATATTGCATTTTGGAAACTAAAGGTAACTAATAACCAAAAGAAGTATAGATAGTTTTCAAAAAATCTTAAATTTATGGCAATTACGTAATATGCCAGTCAATCACATGGAAGTGGCAAGAAACGGTTTTTTTAAGCTCAAGCACGACTTCTGGCCTTAGACCGAGGATACTTGCGTGGGCAAAAAACATCTGAACTAAAGTGAGAAGGGCTAGCCTTGGGACCCGCCACGTAAAAAAACTTCTCCAATGACAAATAGAATGTTTATACCTGAAGTATATATTAATCACTTCAATCTTTTTATGTAATTTTATCGAAAATATTTCAAAAATGTTTTCTTTCAACTACTTTCAGCAATGTGAATTAAAAAAAAAAAAACAATAATTATTATTACTTTGTTGACTTATGTATTTACCTTATTTCCGTCTGTAAAAATTTTGACGACAATTATATGGCGGGTTTCCTATGTGGAAACCCGTCCTAGCGTGCTTTGAATGAAAAAGCTGAAGTACACACGAGAAAATGCGCTGCAATGCTGAGGAGGCAATTATAGTCTATTTTAATGTTTTGTATATTTTCCGTTTATTTCAGAAGCTGCAGTTATATATCAGTTATTATAATTTTTAATATATATTTAATAAAGTTCGAACGATTTCAACTTTTTATCGCAACTTCAGCAATTTTATTTAGTAAACGCACAAATACACTCCACAAACAACCGAGTCAATTCCGAGTCAATTCCGCAACTCTTTGCTGCTCACACACTCAGTCCGTCAACGGCGTAGAAAAATCACGTCCTTTTATAAACACAACAACAACAACGAAAACAATGAAAGTTTTTGTGCCGCACAATTACGCGTTTAATTATCCACAAAATAGGCGAGCAGCACAGCGCAGCGAAAGCGTCAGCCAGCGCAGGTGAGTGCAACACACGTATGTATAATATATGTACGAGTATATATGCCTGAGGACACCAATACTACCGCAAACACACGTGTGCGTGTAATTTAGTTATAGTTTAGTTTAATTAAAAAAAAAACTTGCGTGGGTGGGCGCAAAAGTTTCGCTGCTTACACTTAAATTGCACTTTTCAACTTTGATGTGCGCGTGTTTCGCATATAATAACAGCAACAACAACAAGAAGAAAAATGTGATATAGAGAGTTTGTAAACTTTTTTCTCACTTGGTTGGGCAAAGGTAAATTTGCTAACTGAAGTATGGTTGTGTTTTACTTAGTTTCTTTGGAGCGCTGCAAATGTTTAAAGTATTTCTGAAGTTTTGAAGTTTTGTAGCAGAATTTTGGAGATTTTGGGCGAATTTTCAATGTGTGTATTTTATAATTTGGTGTGAGTTTTTGCAAACTTTCACTGCTGTCGTTCAAAAGCGAAGTTTTAGGGGTGATGAGTTGGAATTTTTTTTATATTTTTTGCAGTTTTTTTGTATCTGGTTTGAGGTTTTGTCAATTTTTTCAATTTTTGTATATTTCATGCATTTTTAAATATTTTTTCAAAGGTTTTTCTCTGATATATTTTTCATTAATTATTGTTAATTATTCAATAAAGCACAGTGAAATTAAAGTTAATTAGTTTTTTGGCGTCTAAATTGATAATATTTAGTTTTTAAATTATTAATTTTTGTTGTAGATTTAAAGATATAACATAAATGTTAAGCTTTTTTTAATTGTTTTTTTTCTCTAGCTTTTCAGTATTAAAAGAGCCACTTTTTAACATTTATATTCATTGGTAATTATCAATTTTTTTTCTTCAACAAATTTTCTTTTTATTTTTTAATGCTTTTAATGTTATTATTGTTATTTTTTATGTTCTTGTTTGAATATTGTTCGACTTTTATTTAACTAATTTCTTTTTAAAATTGTATTTATAATATTTTTAATTGTTTTTTCCACTTAAAACTTTTAATCAGATTTTTTACAGAATTTTGCTTGTTTTTGTGTAGATTTTAAAATATATTATCAGTTAAAAATTTTAAACTCATTTTTAAAAAGTTGAAATAATTATTTGGTCTTTAAATAATTAACTTTTAATTTTTTTAAATTGATTTTAAATATTTTTAAAATATTTTTTAGATAATTTTTAGTTTTGAAATTTTTTTTAATAATTTTTAATTTTCATAAATAAACTATATATAATTCTTTTACAGTTTTAGCAGCCTTTTAATACACGAAAATTAAAAAAAAATTGGTTTGATGTTTTTTTAGTCTTTAAAAATATGGTCTTATGTACTTGAATTATTTTTTTTTTTAATAATTTTAATTTTAAGTTTAATTTTAAGAGATAATTTCATACAAATATTTTTTTTATTATTGTTTATTTTTTTTATACATACATATGTATATCAATATTTTTTATTGCTATTTTTTACTGAAAACATAGTTTTTTTATTTTTTTTTAATTTAAAAAAATGTCGATATTTTCTCTCACTTTTATTTCAATTTCATTTGCAGTTCATCAACATTTTTTTTTTAAATTTTCGCAATTTTTTCCAAACGCAACCGCGTGTTGCACGAATTTCCACTAACTTGCGACAGAATTTTTGCGACACTTCAGCGTTGTTCTACAGCAAACACGACGAAATGAAATCGTACAACCGGATAACGGTGCAATGCGTGCTTACACGTAAACTGCTCGCTGGCGAATGATCTAATATGTTTGCTGGCTGTTGCTCTAATTTGAATTGATTATGTTGTTGGCGTTCCTGCGGCGCGACGGCACTGTTGTGACAACAACGATTTACTTTTACGCAAAGCGGCAAGTTGCGGCGGCTGCTGCTGCTGCTGCGACTGTGTGGCAAACGACTGACGATCGAAGCTGCTGCATGCCACAGCCAAACAACACAAGACAACAACAAAAGCTTCAAACTTGTGCTTAAATATGAGCTAGAGGGTTGGGCGTGTGGCGGCGCCTTAATGTATGCTGCTGACAATGCATGTTGTGTTGTTGCTGGCGGCGGCTAATGTGCGGCGCGCTGGGGGTGAGTTCACTTGGCTGCGTTTGTTTTGTTTTTGTATACATTTTGTTGTCGCTATTTATGTGTGTTGGCTTGTGCGCGCGATGGGCTGTCCTTATGGCGCACATTTCCCCTGTGCCAATGAGAATTTCCCGCTATTTGTGGCGTGTGCTGCAGCGAATGCGCGTGTGCGTGCTCTCTTTTGGTTGCTGGTTTATGTTGTTGTTGATATTTTTATTATTATTTTTTTTATTTTTTTCGCTGGCTGCATTTCTTGCGCTCTCGCCAACTCAGCAGTTTCTTCAAGCTGCCGCAGCTTCTTGTTCAAGCTCACATACAGCTCGACGGTATCTCAAAGATTTTTCGCACAAATAAAACTGAGTTTTCATTGCCCGCTTTGGCTTTCATTTTAGCCCTTTCCACAGTCTTCCCTGGAGTTCCTCAAGTTCATAGTTTCTCTCTGCGCTAAATATATCCTTGGAAATCCAATTTTATTGCTATAATTCGCGTATCTTGTTTATTTTTGTTGTTATAATTTCTTTTTTTTCCATACTCTTCGTTTTTATCCGCTTTCCTGAATACTTTATTTTATTACTACAATTTGAGGTTGCTTTTTTTGCACCAGCATCTTAGCCTCAGTTTTTATTGTTGTTGTTTTATAAATTTTTCTACTTCTTTTTGTCTTATATTTGCAAAATCTCCCTCTACTAATGTGACGGCAAATTTATTGCCGCGCTCTATCGCTCTATCACTCTCTCGCTCTTTATCTCTATATATCACGCTCTCTTTCTCTCTTACTCATCTCCATGGCATGTTGTTGTGGCTTGCCAACATGTGAGAGCGCTGTAAAACAGAAAAAAAGTTCTTCTGTCGTCAGCCCCTCCCTTTCCATCGCGTCACTCACTGCATCACACGCTCAAGTGGGTGGCGGCCATAGCTTGCGCTACCACCGCCACCACTATAGCATCGCTTACCGCTCCAAACGATTACTCACTGTGGAATTTATTTGGGATATCATTTTTGACAACTCAATTTATTTTTATTAATTTTCTGCTCTTCCTCCGCTCGACATCGTTCGCCGTTGCCCTGCTCAGCGCCTCAGTCACAGCACGCTCGTTAACTTTCGCATGCTGCCATTACTCCAAAAGCAATCTCTCTGCTGCCTTCACATACAGCCAACGGTTAGTTGACCACCCAGCCACCTTGTCGGCGCTGGCGCCCACGCTTCGCTCTTCCTCTTTGCCCGTTCGAGGCACCAACAACCGACCACATTATGTGTAAGTGAATTTCAGTTAATTTATTATCGGGAATTATTGCCTTTATTGTTATGGTTATTCCACTCTATTCCATTTCGGCTCACTCCATCAGCTAACGGTGTAAATGTTGCAATCAAATTCCGCCTGCCACACATTTGGCGGCCAATCTCCATCACATCCCTTTCCATGCAGCTTTCGGTTAGCTGGCTTCGAGACACACACACATATAACGGTACATACAAACATACATATATACCGATGTTGCTGGTTGGCAGCTGTGCGCTTATAGGTTGTTTGTGGTGTCGTTTAAACTGACTGCTGAATTGTGGCGGCTGCCTGGTGTCATCGCTGAGCTGCAATTAGGAAAAGAATTTGTTGAGAATCACAAGCACACGTTCTTTTTCATCGTTTATTTTTGCTCCTTATGCTCCTCACTTCTTGTAGCTTCGTGTGTGTTCTCGTTTTCGTAGAATACTGTGAGTGTTTGTAGGTGTGTGTCTTTCAAATTGGTTGAAGGCTTTTTATCAAATGGCAGGACATTCAAGGAAATAATGAATTTTATGCACAGATGTAAAAGTTATTAGAGTTAGTGCAGCGAAAGGGTTAGATAGGGAAGAGAGAATAAGGTTAGAGCATCCGCAAATGAATATTTCCATTTTTAACTGTATTATGGAGAATCTTCAGTCACATAATCTTCAGCCTATGACTTAACCAAGAACTTTAATCTTTTGAAAAATGCATCGAAAACTTTCTCTACTGGTCAGATAAAACAAAAAAATAAGATATTTCGGGTCCAATAAGAGTTCACCGACACGAGACGTTTTGAAAATTTTAGGCTCGAAAGGCTTTCAGAGGAGTATTTCAGCCTTTCAGAGGGGCGTTTGAGCCTTATAGCACGTTGTCAAAAGAACCGGAATATGGTATTCATTCTGGGTAACGCTAAGTGCCCTGCGGTCTTCAACTCCTAGACTTGACATTTGCTTGACAAGAAAAGTCACCCTATGACCGCTATTAGTAAAAAGGAAACGGATCGGTGCTGAGCTCTCTGCATTTCTACTGTTAGATAGCTAGGTTGCAAGATCCGTTTGGCTCATGATGGGTCGCTAGACGTCCAGTGAACTCTTTGCTCTCAATAAAACAAGTAATTCTCTAGTTGTGCGGATTAAAATTGATCATCGGTAGGTCAAAAGGTAGAATATCAAGGCTTCAAGAGTAGACAAACAGTCTTTTGACCAAGAGAGTACGACTCGAGAAATTTCATCATCAGGTACCAAATATATGGACCACAGATGGATCCTTGCGGTCAGCTTCAAGTTGGGAGACATCTCGCTGAGCTGATGGGTATAGAAATTAATCGTCTAAGCCGATTTGTATTGAGCTCTAAACACTATTTTCAAACTTCACAAAGATTATTGAGTGACTCGAGAGAGTTCAACATCCAGTTCCAAATATATGAATTCTGAGCTCCAAGCCAATCCAATCAACACACCCTCGTTTATGCTGATAATATCAGTTTTTCCCAACTTAGGGGCACGAACGCTCGCTTGATGTCAAGAATTATGACATACATATATTGACAAAGGCAGGGCAGGCCTAACGACATGATGTACATGCCATAATTTCTTGAACTTATGCTATCTATCCGACCACATGCCCGGCGTAATCGCATGAAGCCATTCCACTGTAACTCTTTCCAGCAGTAATTTTCCAAGTACTAGAAGGAGACTGATGGAGGATGGAGCTTGGTGTAGATGTTCACGCAGGTGAGGAAAGTTCTCTGAGCATTATATACTTGGGAATGACCAGAAAAGATTCTTTTTCTGTGTTTCAAGCAGCTCACGAACTCCGGTCTTAGACCAAGTAGCTCTGGGTAGTAAAAAACACTCCCAATGAAAAGAACGGCTATAACCGCGTAGCGCTGTCTACGCTAGTAGACGATCGAACGAGGATCGCTGCTGATCTTGTCGGGAAACTTCAGACGAGGAAGTTTACTCGTGTCGAAAATATCATTCTAGTGGACCTCATTCGTAGTTTTCTTCGAATAATGGGAACTCGGAGCTCAAATAAGAAGTGGAATTTCAGCAAGTTTTTGGAGAGAAAATCCGACAGGAGTAAAATATTCATCGAGATTTTGCAAAGTTAATTCTCTTATAAACGTGAAATGAGAGCCGCCTACTTTTTTTGTCAAATTTTGTCAAAGCTATTGATCCTTCAACTTTTATAACTCGCCTGTTACATTAAAAATTTATAAGAAAGACATCACCTTTAACAACAGTCATGACTGCAATATGTGATCGGAATACACAACTATCTAATTGCTTTCAGTGGCCAAGGAAAACTTTTTATAACCACTTTTAAGGCAATAAAATTGAGGACTATAATTTATAGATATCCCAAGCACGTTAAAATAAACAGTGCGGCAATGGAGGACTAAACCGTTATATAAGGATGTATATTTATACAGTTCTATATATGTATGCGAGTATATATGCCTTGTGAGTGCAACAAAAATAAGTGGCACATAGAATTTATGACCAGCTATTGGACGCTACCGACGCACTCATAAATTTCCGCAAATGTCCCAATCGATGGAGTAGTACACGGAGGCAAACCGAGGCAAATAAACGTAAATGCAATAAAAATAACAGCAACAATTTCAATGAGCCAATAGCAAATAAGTGTGTATGTATGTAGGGATGAATGTAGGACATAAATGTACGTGAGTAAATAAATAAATAAATACATTGAGTAAAGTGAATAAATGTTTGCTGGCAATTTGGCATTTTTTATTGCATTTGCCGCATCAATAAAACCGCAATGTAATTTAAAGTGAACGCATTACCGAGCCACCGAACTCCGCAACGAAGCAAGAGGAGGCAGGCAACGCCTAGCGTTAACACACGCTGACGCACACACTGAGCCAAGGAGAGTGGGCGACATACGTACGAACGCATTAAACTTTATTTAAGTATATGAAAAGCGTTTATGTGTTTTTAAGTATGTGTGAGTGTGTATGTGTAAGTACATTAACTCACACATATACACACGCACACTAATATATACAAACGACAGCTATTGGTAGCACGAGTGACCATAAATATTGTAAATGCGGCAAAATGGCGAATTGCCCGCTACTTTTATGTGCCTTATGCCCCACCACGCACTTAAGGCATGAGTGAGAGGGCGCGCAAGGAGGCAACTGACTGGCAGGATGACTTGAGAAACCAATAAATTTGTGCGTTACGGTCTTTACAGACTCATTTGGCTAACTCGTAGCGTTGATGAGGAGGACCCAACACACAACTAAATGGCTGGGCGGCAGGCCACCAAGCCAAGTTGTATGGCGAAAATTTACCGTTTCAAATGCGGCTGCGACCATGAGCACATTAACTGTAACACAGGTATTCTAGCGGCGCACCAAAGTAACCAATTTTGTAAATTGAAAGCAGAAATGTAAGCGCATCGTTCATTTAAGTCCAGTGCGCCTTCGCTTTGCCCGCTCCTCAATGTGCTGTCAACTGCTTTACGTTTTATAAGCAACTTGTGTAACTTGCGTAAATGGTGAAGCACCCGTTTGTAGCGGCGCTGGAGCAATGGAGTAGCGCAATTTCACTTGCAATAATTCATTGGCCTCAACAGCCCGATTTCGGGCCCCCCATACGCCATATTGTGGGCCAACAGCAGCGTCGGCGTTAAAGAGTGCTGGAGTTATGTGCATTAAGCATGCATTCAAACACTCACACTTACACATATACATACATAGGTCTGTATGTATGTAGAAAAATTCGCGTGCTCACAACTCAGTCGGAATGAAATTAATTATTTTCCATTAAACTTAAGTAGAATATAAAATTTCCTCGAAAGGCAATTTAGCCAGTCAAGTGCCCATATAAATTACATCAATTTCATACCACCTACAGCTACAGCGAAACAAAAACAAAAAAAAACAACAACTACAAAACTATAAAAATCCACTGTGTGCATGTGTGAGTGAGCCCGGCACACGCCTTGCGGTAAAATGTGTGAGGGAGCGCGCAACTGCAAATCTGTGTATGTGTGCGTTTGTATTTGAAAGTATATTTTATTGTTGTAAATCTCATTGTTGTTGTGGGTGGCCACCAATGCCGCAGCTGCGTCTTCATGCTTTTGCAGCGCGAAGGCTGGTGAGTTGGGTTAATGCAATGGCCGCATCAACGGAAGCAATGAAAGTAACTGGGAAGCGCTAAGAACGACCTGGCCAAATGGTATATAACCGAGGCTAGTGAAAAAATATTAATAACAACACTTTGTCGATATTTGGCTAAGCAAATTAGCTTTCAGCCGCCGCGGAGCGCGTTTTATAGTGTTCTAGGCAGATTATATCCACAGAAAGAACTTGGAACTGTGCTATTACCAGGTTAAAATCTTGAAACAATACTCTAGTATCCCCAGCTATTTGAGTGTATTCGAAAAATAAATGTTAAAACTAATAATAAGAAAAGTGTTTGCACATTTCAAGCGGTCGTATTCTTAATTTCTTTCTTAAATTTTCTGTAGGAAGTTTTCTTAGTGCCGATTCGTGCTAAAAATTTGAGAGTCGTTATTCCAATATATAATATAAGGGTCATGTTGTCCGGATGGATGAAAACACTCCAGCTCTGAAGAAGGACCTGGCTTCGCTTGGAATATCCAATTGGCGCCACGTAACAAAGAGAAGAAACGACTGGCGCGCTGTTGTTGACTCGGCTATAATCGCGTAAGCGGTGTCTACGCCAGTAGAGAAGAAGAAGAAGAATATAAGGCAACTTTAAAGCTTCAAAGCTTCTGCTGAAATTTGAAATGAAAATGGCATTATTTCTTGTAATATTTCAATTTTAATTGATATTAAGAACCTTATACATTTTTACTTCTAGATAACATAGCTCGTTATAAAAAGCCATATTTTAACCGTTGTAAGTTAAGGAAATATTAATTAAATTAAATACTTTAATTTTTGCATTGAGGGAGTAATCTAGTCTAGAAAAAAAAAACAATTTTAGGAAAAAGAAATATTTTTTTTTTCTAATGTATTTTTTGATTTATTTTAAATTTTATTTTATTTTTATATTTTTAAAGTTTAACTATTCAAGAATATGTTGATATAGTATACGAGTATATATAAAATTAAAATTTTTTTTGAAGCTATAGGTATTTTTTTATCGGTATTCCAACTGGTTCGACCGGAATTGAAACATTAAACACGTTTTTCTCGACACTGTTTTTTTTTTCTCAAAAATAATTTGAGTTTTGAAAAATCCTTTTAGGGAGATATTTTTGAATATCAAAACTATCGATTTTGAAAAAAAATATTCGATTTTTTTAAAATTTCTGTACTAAAATACCCCCTTAAGAAAGAATTCAAAAATTAAAAATCTGTCCACAAAAACTAGGTATTCAGTAATCATTATTCCTCACATAATCACACATCGATAGTAGTCGAAATGTAAACGAATATCTTTACTTCTTTCTCCTTACTCTATTATTGTATGATTTTCAGGGTACATAATTTTTGAAAGTAGAGGATAGTGCCATGTGTAGAAGTACATGCAAGTGAGAAAAGCTCTCTGAGCGCCATTTACTCGGGAGTGGGCAGAAACGATTCTTCCGGTCTTAGACTAAGTATCTTCTGGGTAGCCGAAAAACATCCGTAGGAAGGCGACCTAAAGTGAGAAGGCAAATCATCACTTCCATACCCTATCGTGCGACATCTTTAATCTACTCCTGGAGAAAATAGTTCGAGCTGCAGATTTGAATAGAAAAGGTACAAATTTCTATAAGAGTGTACAGCTGCTGGCGTACGCCGTTGATACTGATATCATTGGCATCAACAGCCGCGTCGTTAGTTCTGCTTTCGTTAGACTGGATAAGGAAGCGAAGCAAATGGGACTGGTAGTGAAAAAAATAACCCTGGTCTGTCTAACACCGGGGTGTGTCAAGTTTTTTTTTAGCGCAAAACTCCTTTTGGAAAGGAGTACTATGCGAAAGTACTTCAGTCACCCCGAGTATCAATCGATCAAATATAATGAAATGAACAGTTATCGCATTCGAGACTTGGCGATATTTTGATGTGAGAATTTTTTATTGAAAAGATATTAAATCAAAATTGAAAAATAGGCTTTATGCCACTATGATTTTGTATCACTTTATGCCATTTTCAAAGGGTTCTGCACTGGTCTAAATCATAAGCAATAAGACATATTTGTTAAAGAAAGACAGAAAGTCGATTTAAAGTATCTTATTTGGCTAAAAAAGTTAAATTCTTCTTCGCGGTTATAGCCGGTTAAATTAATTTATAAGTTACATTATTCTTAGCCAAATGTAAACCTCCTCATATTATAGTCTCAAAACCAAAATGGTCGAATATTGGTTATCGTAATATATATATTTTTTTGGGTAAAATATGGAAGTATGAACGAAAGCTTCAAAAGTATAGCGGACATTGGATATTAAAATATAAAAAGCAACAGACCTCATGACTTTCAGTAGTTTTTGGTGCTGAAGCCTTCGAGGTCAGCTATAAAATCGTTTTTTTAACATTCTTCTTTTAAAGTTGGTTGTCAGGATTTTTCGTGAAGTACTTAACCGATGCCAATGAAATTTTACACAGGTTCTCAATATATAATTTATAAAAGCTTGAAAGGAAGATTTTGATTTTGTTCAGTTACAACTATTTATAAAAAAAAACAAACGCAAACGTCGAGAAATTTTCGCCAAAATTTTCATTTTTTTTGTAAAAACGTCTGTCAAAATAGAAATTTAACCTTCGTCTAATACCTGGTTAAGCACTTATTTTCCTTTTTACTTCTGCTGATTGTGTAACAAGTTCTGCTGTCAATGCGGGGTCATCAATGGCCATGTTTTGAATATTTTCCTTTTAAAATTTCACAAAATCTTTGGAAAATACGTAACTTTGTAATAATAAAAATGTGGAATAAAATATTTAATCATTGATATAAAAAAATATTGAAAATAGGCCGTTGTTTGCTCAACAAAACCCATGTAACCACTTAAACTCGAACAGTTCAGATGAACTATCATTAGCAATCAGCATCGGCGCTTAAAGACGCTATAACTAGCTGGCATGTTTATGAAGCCATGAGAATAATTTTTAACAGTTACATTGAAAAGCAGGTTTCCTGAACGAAATCGCGGAAAATAACATTTGAAAATGGAGAAAGTTCTCGTTCGCCCAGACAATATCCCGTGTTCAAATATCAGAGCTCTAAACATCTGAAAATGAGAAAGCATTATATCAATCTGACTTCGATCCGTTTTTATATACGGATATATTTTTAATGAATCTGAGCGCCACCGACTTTTCGTGTTCTCAAGAAGCTATCTGAAAAGAAATTTGGCGATAATAAAGAAGTAGTCGCTGGATTTATATTGAAGCAAACACTTTGTACAGCATAAATGATATGAAAAAACTGAAAGATCGACACACAAGTATGTCTCGAAGCACAGGTAATACCTTAAAACGACACGAACTCTTCTTCTTTAGAACAACTTCCAAGCAGAAATATTAACAATTTCGAAGGCACGCAGTCGTGAAATAAAGATTAATACAGTAAAAATGCTTCTGGAAGTCAAAACCTTTCCGGTTCTAGGTCTGTTATTGTTAGTATCATACTCCGCTTGGACTTATGCTAAACAAAAAAGTTTTGGACAAATTAATAACCATTCCATATCCACCCAAAGAAATCAAGACATTATTTTACTTGGGAAAAATCAACTAATTCGCCTAAGATTTTCCTTAAATGCAAGCAGGCAGATATGTATTAAGCGTAGCCCATATTTCAATACTTTGCATAGCCCATTTTCTTACTTTCACTGCACGCATTTAAGCCAAGCTTATTGAATTGAAGTATGAGCTGAGTTTAGTAGAATTGCATTTTTTGCTTAGCTCCGGGTAAGCTAAATGAGCTTACTGTGCCGTATTAAGCAAGTTAGTTAAGCGTTCAGCTTGCAATATTTCGAATGAATTGGAAATTGTGTCGACTTTATTAAACTTTGGCGATATAGTTTAGCCCAATATATGGGAAATTTGTTGAATTTTCTATAAATGTACATATTTTTTTCTAACAAATGCATGTATGTGAAGCATTTACTCCTCAGTTAACCAATATTTATAGGTTACATTAACGGTTATTTATTCCATCATTTGTACTAGCTTTTCATAAGCTTCGAAAAACTCATCACTTCATCGTTTGAAATGTCCTTCAGTCAGAAATATAATGATATCCGTCGCAGCATGTTTTTCATGCCCCTGGAATGACGTCAGTTTATACTTCCCAACAATTTTAATTTAAAAAGCCATGATTATAGGAAGACTCACAAACTAGCACTATGATTATTGAGATCAAATCTTACAACTGAATTGTTTAATCAACTGCAAGGAACACTTGTTGAATAATGTTTTAGAAGTAAACGATTTCAAGACTGACAAAGATTCCAGTTTTTATCACAGAGTTTCTAAGGTAAGCAAAGTTGTCTTGTCGAAGGAAAAGTGTGTTATTTGCTTATTTTATGATAACGTTCTTCAGCGTTTCCTCATTTGCATCACTATTTCAAGATATATTAGCTCAATCTACTATAAGTTCCCATCAATAAACACATTTTTCGAACTTAATGAAATAGTTAGTTTATCTACCTAAAATTGGTGGTTCCATGAGATATTTACAAGTATGTGGAAAATTTGCTCATCTATTCGATACTAAACTTAGATAAAAGATTTTTTCCTAATGAACTTAATTTTTTTACAATCTCAGCTTCGAAATAGCTATTAATAAAACTGAAGTTTAAAATTCAATATTCGAAGATATTATAACTAAGTTTTTGCATAATATTTACGACAGCCACCGATTTTTTTCAAATACAAGGAAAGCAATGTCTTGAGAGAAAATATAGTTATGTAAAGAAGAGTGAAGTACGGAAATGACAGAAGACTGCTATGGATACATGATATGGATCACTTTTCAGGAAGAAAATCATACTCGGCATTTGGTCAAATTATAATTATTTTTGAGATGTGTATTCGATATATTGATGATAGTTGAAAACAAAAGCGCTATCGAACATAGTTTCAGCATTCAAAAATGTATAATTTTAAAAATCGATTAATTATATAATTTTTCACTAAGGCCATTGTCGTAGGTAGATACCAGGTGTGAAGTCGCAGTAATAAATTTCGTTCATTTAATTTATTAACATTAAAAATCTTAGAGCTTTAACTGTGGTAACTAGATTTTCTCACTAATAACTAGACCACAATACTTGTGGATTGCGTTAAGCTAGCTGAAATTTGAATAGCTCAAGCAGTTTTGTTTAAGTTCATGTCTAGTAGCCAATGGTTGTCGCAAAATTTATGAATATTTTGGAGACTGTTGATGGTTGATAAAAAAAATTCTGCGGTTATAAAAACTGTATGGAGTCTTTCGCCACGGTACAAAAGTGGAGAAGAGCCAATATCGAAAATTCGATCATAGGTTCATATAAGAGGTTGAAGAGGTTTAAAAAAAAGCAAAACTGGTCACAGATATTATCAAATATTATAAAAAATAACTATTTAAGAAAAATGCGAGGCAAGCTGCAAGAAAACTCCTACGAAAGACTAATTTAAAAAAAAAAATAAAAATTATTAATTAATAAATTAACAGAAAATTTATACTCTCAAACGCTACATTATGACTCGAAAAAATATTTTCCACACATAATACCAGTTGACACGATTTTTGGGTCTTACTTCTTGCAGCTTCACCCACACCAAAGAGAACAAATTTTTTACGTATTTCTTTATGTGCAAATGACCAAATTAAGCCCATTGATAACAAGCAAAAGTAAACTTTAAAAGCTATAAATAAAAGAACGGTATTTTTTAATGTCTAGAATCACATTTCGAGCAAAAAATAGAAACCTAAAAAATTTTTTGTTGAACAGTGTAATAAATTTTTTATAAAAAAATTTCGAAAAAAATATTTCCAATTAAAACTTTTAAAAATGCCTAACCTGATTTCGACGTGAAAATACTTATAGAACCCCAAAAAAATAAAATATTTTTGTTGACCAGTGTAATAAATTGATTATATAAAAATTTCGAGAAAAATGTTTCTAAACTTGAATTTTTGAAAATATTCGTAATAAAAACATGAAATTTAATCCAAAATATTATATTTATTAAAAGACTTCGTGATATTTTATTCTAAAAAGGTCAATCCCACGAACCGAAAAATTGAATTTTTTGTACAATAAAATATTTAAAATACTTTAATAAAATTTTTCACAATTCGCCTGCACCCAAAAATTCAGGTCATGGATATTATGGGCCTTCACCTAACCTGATTTCGAACTGCACGACCTTAAAATAAAAGCCTGTCAACGATTTTTGGCAAATGCCGAACCTCGACAATAAAATATAGGTTACTACCGGCACGACTTTTCTGTTCTTTTTTACACACCTGCTATTCATTAATACCAAAATCACAATTCGGCAAAATGTAGTTATTACAACAAACAAATTTCGTATGTTTTATTTAATAATTTTCGCTAGCAACAGCAGAAAAACGCCACAACAGCGTTAATACGTAAACTTACAACGCTTAAGCTAAGACTTTGGTATAAAAGATCCGACGCTTGCTGTCTGCAATCATCAGTTCACTTCGGTAGCTTCACAGTTCAAGTTATTACAAGAACCCAACACAAAACTAAATCAAAATGAAATCCTTCGTTTGCATTGCTATCTTCGCCGCCATCTTCAGCGTTGCATTGGCCGGTCCCACCAGCAATAGCGGTGCCGCCGCTGCCGCCGAGCAAGAGGCCAAAGCCGAACAAAACGCACAAGCTGTGAACCTCCAGTCAGCCTACGATCTGACACGTTTCCGTAAATCCGCTTATGGTGGTGGCGCCGCCGCTAGCATTCCAGCACCTCCCTGCCCCAAGAACTACCTCTTCAGCTGTCAACCTAACTTGGCGCCAGTCGCTTGTGCCGCCCCAGCTGCTGCTCCATCATACGGCTCAGCCGGTGCCTACTCAGCACCCATCCCAACTTATGTCTACTAAGTTGTGGACCATCAAGGATAATAACAAAGGACAAGGGCATACTCGAGCGGACTAATGCGTGGAGATAAGTAATAACTGTGAATGCAGTTAATTATTTTATTGAAAAAATATAGAAAAAAATTGAAGCATATAAAAGTTTGAGTTATCATTATTAATTATTGGTTGAGAGTCGTAGCTTGGGTTGGCAACAAAAATATTTTCTAGAAAATTTTTACTTATTTCTGTTGGTGAAGCAGCAAAGTGTTGACTCGGCAACTTTTCCGAAGCATTAAGCTCGGCTAATGACATAACATTTAGCGCTGACTAAGAAATGTAAAGTTCTTGAATTCTACTAGGTTTTAACAGATTTTGGGCACATTGCACTTCCACAGAAATTCGCGTACTTTTCGAGAATCGGTGAGAAGCGGATAGACTAGATGAAAAGCGAGGACAGACGAGAGCCAGTGGGCTGATGAAAAGTGGAGAGGCCAATGATATACGATGAGAACCAGTGTGAGACAGAACTTAATGATTTCCCCCTCTATCGTTGACTTTATATCTTGCGTAAAATATATATATTATTTATAGGGTCTGGTCTAATGGGAATATTAACTGGTCACTGTCTGGTGGCGATACACGCCCCCACGATAGGGCTGACAGAACGAGAAAACTGCAATAATGGAGCATCTCTTGTTCACTTGTCGCGCATTGGCAAGACTACCCTGTAAGCATCTGCGGTCCCCACGTAATGATACACTGGAGGAGGTGTCGATATTTTGGGCCGTTAAAATAAGCGTCAAGTGCAGGCATGCTAAAGGATGACTACCTGTCTTAGACCTATCAACTGAACTCCATTTGGTATCGCAAAGGACCAAAACTGGTCTATGTGTGTCTTATTGGCCTGGAGGTGTCGATATTTTGGCCGTTAAAATAAGCGTCAATTGCTGGCATGCTAAAGGTTGATTACCTGTCTTAGACCTATCAACTGAACTCGGTTTGATATCGCAAAGGACCAAAACTGGTCTATGTGTGTCTTATTGGCCTACCAGATTAACCTAACCTAACCTTTAGGTTCACCGAAATTTCCTTCTTTCCAGGTTATATGTACTAATATATCAAATGTTTGGAATTCCTTAAGGCTGTCTGATTATCGCTTTCTAGCTTAATATGAATTGGCTTATCACAAACTTGTCAAAAATCTTGGTCAAACGGTTATAAAGGACCCCACAAAATAGTTATTTTGTGAAGATTTAATTTACTCCACTAAACTCAAAGCATCATAATGGTATTTTACCTTAGTTTAGACATTTTTAACACGCCTCTTCAACAAATATTATATATATTATTTCAGGTATGCATTAGGTATGTCCACAAACCCTCAAGAACTTCTGCAAGTATCAACAGTCACAAGTTGGATTGACTCTCGCATATCAAATGGAGAACATAACCTACAATACCACCATACAGCCTATTTAAATTTAACTTAAATGCGAAAATTTTAATTTGCAGCATTTCTCTCCCCCACACAGAAGCCATAAAATTCCTTTTCCGCTTTTAATTCAATTTCGCTAATTTATAAACAATTTCATTTGCCAACTTTGAATTCTGGCAGCAAATTGCTTGTGACACTAAAACCCAACAACAGCAAATACCGCAAAAGATAACTAAAGAAGAGAGTTCAGTTGGAATAATATAATAAAGAGTAAGAAAAAATACGAAAACAAAAAAATAAATAAAAATACGAAAAGCCGAAATCAAAAACGACAAAAACAAATCAAATGGCAAAAACAAGACTTTTACAAAAAGTAAACTAACTGAGCAACCAACAGGAAAGCAGGAGCAAACGAACAAAAAGACATCTTATATGCAAGCACCGACATGCACACATTTATTTACAACGTGCACGAAGAAGTGTTGGTATGAGACGCGACGAGCTGAGACGGCAGTATTACTGCTGCTGCTGCGTCGGCTGCAGTTGGAGAAATGCTGATGCGAAGATTTAATAAATGAAATTGGTGTGTGATTAAAAACACAAAAACCAAACGAAATCCATCTAATCAACTTTGCTCGCCCCCACCCTCGCCAGCGTCACGCAGTCGACTGTGCGCCGCAGTTATCACTCACACACACATACACTTACGACGGCTGTAACAATTACAAGTAAGCACAAAAACAAACACCCACTCAGCCATGCAGCAAGTGTATTTGTAGGAAAGTAACAACAACAAGCACAGGAATTCAGCCATTTTGCAATGAGTAAGCATGGCTCGCACGGCGCATAAAACAACTGGGTGCTAACGCCGTCTTGCCGTCGGTAGACAGCAGCGAACAGCCATCTTCAGCACCATTCGCAAATATATAAGTGTGTGTGTGTGTGTTCAGACTGCTGCTACTGCCTGTATAACCCGAATTGCACTAAATATAAAGATGAAGCAGCTAAAAAGGAAGAAGTAGAAGATCAAATCACAAAAATACATGTGTGTGTGTTAGCACTCATACACTTGCAATTGGGGAATGTTCGTTAGGGGCGGAGCTACACTTGTGCACTGATTGTGTTGGTGCGTTACAGAGCGCTTGAAGAGATGACGAGTAAATATTGGGTTATTTTGAAGAGTTTTAATTCTTAAGAATCCGAGATATAGATGGCGCTCTAACATAACCGGAGGGTTTGCGTCGAGGTTTAATTGGAAAATGAGTACTAACTTTTAATTTTTATATGCCATCAATGCATTTAATGATTGAATCAAAGAATATATAAGATTTTTTATTGTTTTATAATATCTGATTGAATTGCGTGAAAGAAACATATTTGCCAGAATTTTGGCTCAAATTTATATACAGTGAAATTTCCCATTGCGGACAGTACGTATGACCGGACTAGAAAGATTTTATGAACACAACTTTTTCATATAACCGGATATTAATATGTTTCAAGGACCGGACGCGGACACAAGTGTGGTAATATTTCGCTCAAATTATATTATTTTAATTATATTAAACGGACAACTTCAAAAAATTTGTCGAAAAAATTATGTAAAATTTATAGTTCCTACTTTTTTAAATTCGTATTAATGTGCAATACGTAAAGTGATCACAGCAAGCCATTCGTCTTGGGCTGGTGTGGCCTTCTTTGCGGTAGCTCAACGGAAGCTAATGGGATAATTGTCAATCATTCACTTCTGGCTGATATTGGCTTGCATTTATTTATAGAAATATAATTCTGAGTTGCAGTTGCTTACTTAGCGAATACATTTTGAAATTGGGAAATTTCACTGCAGGTATAATAATTAAATATTGTTTTATTTCGAAGTTCAAACTCTATATCTCCTAAGAAATACTTACCTCTCGACAATTATTTCGATGGTTAAAATCTCTTTCTTAGCACTTTTCAAAAAATAAAAACAAATATTTTAGCTGTCGCTATTGTGATCAACATTCGCCAATAACAAAAGTTTCATTGCTTGCCAGAAACTAAAATATCAACAATATTCCGATTTATTTCCTCCAAACTAGCACTTAAGTACCAAATTTCATCAAAATATCTTTCAAATACCTAATAATACCATCCTCAAGGCCTTTGTTTTCGTATTATTTGAGATAAAGGTAACTTTTCATAAAGTTTGAATAAAATTTAAAAAAATCTGTAAATTTTAATAACAAGTATTTAGTTTTTAATACATGCTCACTTACCAATTATACATACATACATACATACTATATTGATACATAACTCTCCCAATTGTTTTTATTATAAACAAAAAAAAAATATATTTTTAATACGATCCAAAATATGTCTACTTATTAATTGTATAATGGTTAGAAATATTTCTGCTCACATTTTTTAACTCTTTCATTTTATTTTAAATTTAAAATTTTCAATAAACTAATTTGCTATGGATAGCAAATATTTTTTAGACACAACACACTGTATAATTTTAATTTGAAATCGCTTGCAAGCTGCTTTCACACTATATAATGAATAAAAACACTAAATAAAGACACTCTTAACACATTTTTCGTAGCAAAACTATGGCGGAGGAGACGCACCAACTTTAGCAGCGAAAAAACGCATTAAAATGCAACATTTCACGCCAAAAACACACACATTTTCGTTACCGACAATTATATTTCACTTTTCTATAGTTTATTAAACATTTAATAACATAATATTAACAATGTATTGAAATTAAAATTCACTACAACGAATGGAGCACGCGATTGAATTTATTAACTCGCACGAACTGTCAAAATTTACCGGTAGAAGAACAAAAGGAGGAAGAAGAAAAGCGCAACAAGTACATTGGGTTGCATCCGCTCAGTTTGTTTCAGGTACATTTTCTAACGGAAATGGAAGGCATGATGTTGCCATATTAAATGTGGATAGTTTGAGATGTTGTTGAAAATATTTAACTGCGTCTTTTATTTAAAACAATTAAATATATTAGTTATTGCTTTTAATTTGATTCAAGCTAAGGTTTTAAAAATTAATAAGAGCATTTTGAGAGTGGGTTCTAACATTTTTAACTAAATTAATAATAGTCCATTGAATGTACTATCAGTACAAATCTAATTAGATTCTCTTTCCCAACCGGATTTCTCCAAATCAGGCTTACCATTGCTTTATAGGGAAAACGCGTGGAGACCAACTGCTACGTCATAAAAATGATGTATTAACAAAAAATATTTTTTTTTTGACATTTTTACTTCATTTCCATATGAAATATTTTTAATTAAATAATTTTACACAATTCGTCTATTAAATATTCTTTATGTTTTTTATAAAATATGTATATTCCCACAAAATTTTTAAAATTCATCAGGTAAGCAATTTTTTCCACAAACAATGCAACCCTGCTTGCCACTTGCGCTGATCTTTTCACACCAAAAGGCGCATGTTTTTCTGCTATTTCCGCCATTCCACGCTCATTCTGCTCACCTTTCTGCAGAGAGTTTCTAATTAGATGTGCGCTCTGCTTATCTACTACAGTCAATTAGCTCTCGTGGGTAGCAGGTCGCACAAATGAAGTGCTGCTACTAGCTCCAAACGGGTAGTCAACAGATTTTAGTACGTTGCGATTTGATGTGAGGAACATTTGTATTTAATTCGTACGCTCTCTCGTACACTGCGCTAACATTTGTTGTTACTAGTGTTTTTGTGTTTTTTTTTTTATTATTTTTTTTGCTTTTATACTCGCTGCGCTGTATTTGTACAAACGTACGTATGCGTATGTGTGTGTATGCACATGTGTGACGTGCTGGTGTTGTTTTTACGAGTTCCCTTCGCCTGCGCCTTCGGTCAAACGCCATTTCTAGTTTTTTGTCGTGCGGTGAAGAAGGAAATTTCGTGTCTGATATTTCATACGTAGAATTCTGCAAATTTATAATTTATTCTGTAAGTGAATTCGATCGAGAAAAGTGCTGTGATTAATGCTGTGAAGTGAAATACATACCTACAAACGTGCATAAGAAATACATATGTACATATCTACATACCCACATACATTTGATAGCGTGTAAAGTCACATTACATACATATGTACATATGTGGGTATTGAATTGCATTTTAATCTGAAATGTGAATAAAGTGTGCAAGCAGTGAAATACGAAACAAATCGCCAGTTATTTTGGCGTGTGATCGAAAAGCAAAATATAACAAAAAATAGAAAAATTAAACCAGAAAAACGACGATAACCTAACCCCACTAACTAACAAATATTATTACGTGCATAGAAAACTACAATTCGTTGGAAATTTTGTAAAAGTTATTAATATGTGCTCGTGTGTGTGTGTATGTACATATGTTTGGCCATGTCGCTTCTGCGTTTGCCCATCGACAACTGTGCAATGGAAAAAACTTCTAACCGCAATCTCGCTGCTGCTACGCCACACTACATATTTTATCGCCACATATAACTATTATTAAACGGTTTTATTATTTATGAGGTTATTTGTCGACAATTGCCTTCGAGTTTCGCGTTTTATTGTTGCTTACGAAAAACAACAAAATAAAACAAATAGCAGTTAGTAATTCGTAAAAGTGCAAATAAGCGCTTGAGTCGTTTTATTTTTTCTTGTTATTGTTGCAACAGCTGTGTGTGCCGAAGTTGCGTTAAAATCTTATGTGAAGCGACTAGTGCTTAATATACAATAAATGTGTTCCAATTAGAAGCGCAACAAATGGCCCATATCGACGACTTCTCCAACAATCAGCTGTTGTTGTACCTGTGTGCATAAACGTGCTCATTGCCATATGTTGTTGTTGTTGGAGGTGAACGGCTGACGTTGCTAACAACTTTTGACAGTTTAACTACGTAATCTACCCTCTCACATCTGGACATACATACATATTCACATACATATGTAGCTCTAAAAATTCCAACTTTTTAATGAATTATTTTATGGCCACTCAAAATGTAGCATGCTTGGATTTTTGATTGTGTCTGCGGTTTTTTTTGTAAACAAATGACAAATTGACCAGCACTTTGACGCACAGCCGGCGTGCTATATGACGTGTCAAGCAGTGGTGCAGAAAATAAAAATAAATTTGATTTTGACTAGAGAGCGTATAAAATAATATCCGTACATATGTACATGTGTACATATGTAAATGTATAAAAGTCATGTTTATGTGTCACAAATGTAAACACAAAAGTTTTTATCGAATTAAATTCCATTTGTCACCCTTTAGTCGCTTAATGAGTCTAGCAAGCATACTCAGAGTATGTAGGTGTTTAAACTAGAAATACTAGCGCGTATTCTGAATAAATTGGATATTTTAAATGTATGTATATTGTTTACAAATGTGTGTGTATGTAAATATTTAAGTACGTAGATATCTTTCAGCGTAGTTTATGTATGTATGCTTATTTTCAAATATGAAATGTTTACATATTTTAAATTTTATTTATTTATTTTGTACTAATTCTTATTAGTTATTTTAATGAATCATTTATTTTATGTGAAACTCAATAGAAAATTGTCTTTTTTATTTTATTAAACAATTAACTTACTATGGAAACATTTTTGTAATAAGAAAAATAATTATTTATATAAAATGCAAAACCAACTTCAAGCATTAAAAAAAAATCTTTTAAATTCATGTACGTATGTTCAATTTTTTTTTGATTTTAATTTAATTTTATCTTGATTTCAATCGATAATTTGGTTTGACAGCTTTATGCTAAAGTGGTTCGATCTGAAAAATATGCTCGAAGCTATTACTGTTTTCTAGGAAAATAATCTGTCCCAAATTTTATGAAGATATCTTGTGAAATAAAAAAGTTTTCCATACCAGAACTTGATTTGTATGGGCAAATGAGCAGCTTCTTGAGAAGAAAAGGATGTATGCAAAATTTCAGATCGATATCTCAAAAGTAAATAAATAAATCAAAATTCGAAAGTTAAAAAATAAAATTAAATAAATATAAATGCCTTTTTGAAGAAAATTAAAATTTACAGACAATTTTTTGTGGAAAATAAAAATTTACATTATAACGCCACAAAAAATGAGCTACGAGTTAATGAGTAATATACGTAAATATTCTTAAAGCAATATAATTCGGATTGTGTCTTTTATATTATAATTTCGTTTTAATTTAATTAAATACATATTTTTTGATTCCTAAAAGTTCAGTGTTATTTGGAAATATAATAAATAATTTTTCTCTTTAGTTGCTTTTGTGGACAAAACTTATTTTTTTTTTTAATTTTCTTTTTTTTATATTTATTTATTTATTTTTTTGGGTTTATTTTTATTTTTGGAATATTGTGTTATTTTTTTGGAATATTTTTTTCTTTTATTTTTTTTTTAATTTTTTTGTATTTTTTTATAATTTTTTTATTTATTTTTTTAATTCTTTTTTTTATTTTTAATTTTTATTTATTTTTGTAATTTTATATTGTTATTATTATTATATTTTTAAACGTGTACTATTTTGTAAAATTTTTATTACATATTTTAAATATACATATGTATTCTCATATTTAAATTAAACAAATATTTATTATTATTATTTTTTTTGGTTTAATTTTATTTAAATTACAAAATTTAATTTACGAATGGAAATCAAGTACTCATCTTTAGCTTCTACATAGGATTATTTTAATTTTTAATTTTACTTTGCATTAAGTAGTTACGCTTAATACATTTTAATTTCTACAATGTAACTTAATTAAATATTTTATTAATTATGCATGTGTGTCTGTTCACATACGACTCTAACAACGGCCATTGTCTTTTGCGGCTTCTCATTGTAAATAAATTCAGTGGCTGCAAAACTATTGCGCACACGCTTGAGAATTCCATTTGATTGTATTGTGTGCGTACTGACGTCTGCGGCTGTGAATTAGATTATCAAATCAAAATACAAAGCATAAGCTCCAGCATCATACACATCCACCTACATACATACATATGTACATAACTATGCAAACATATGTTTGTTAAGCAAGCAAATTCAGCAGCATCTTCGACTACAATAGCAACAATATTAACAAGAAAAATAAATTTTAAGCTAGACTTACCGTGCGATTCTGTAACGTGAGACAGTATCAAGTCTCTAAATTTGAGATTTTGAGTTAGAGACAATTTTTGAGACTTGAGACGATTTTGCTATTCTGTAAGAGACAGTCTCAAAATCTATTACATTTCATTATTCAGAGATGTTTTTACACTTGAATGATAATAAATATGTCGATAACAAATATTAACTTTTCTATAACATAGTCAAAAAACATAATTATCAATAAAAATAAAAATATATGTTGACTTTGTTTCATAATATTTACGAAATTTATGTAAAATTTATTTATTTTTAACCTTTTCGTTTTTGAATTGCTTACAAAATGTAAAAAAACGACAATCGATTAATATCTATGATGATCTCTATTCAGTACATTGAAAATGGCAGCAAGAGTTCTTTTAAGTTTTGTGACCAGCTAACTACCAGGTCTCAATATTTTGAGACTAACGTTAGAGACTGTTTAGTGAATAGTAACTAGTATCAAATTGATACTTTGTCTCAAAATGTCTCAAATAGAGACTAGAGACTGGTTACAGAATCCCGCTATTATACAAAAAAAAATCCATGCAATAAAAAGCTAAAAATAGCCAAATAGCAAAAAAGACAAACGCTGGCGGGCGACAACTTAAATGAAATCTACTTTTGTGCTACAACGCACTCCACCGCCTCCCTGGCACCAGTGACGGCAACGTAAGCGCCGCAGCCGATCTTGTTATTCATTGAGTGGCGTGAGCGCGAACGCCGTTGAACAGCGAAAAGCGGCGACAAAGCAAAATATAAATAAATGCAAATAAAATAATAAAACGAAAATAAAATTATAAAATAAAAATAAAATAATAAAACGAAAATAAAATAATAAAGCGATAAATAAAATAAAGTAATAAAAGCGAAAGAATAAATGAAGTGTAAAGCAAATCATTAAAAAGTCGGCGTAGCTTAATGAGGCGCGGCTCAGCAGTGTTATTTCCAAGCGCAAGCAAATCAACGTCCAAATATGCCCATATACACATATGCACATACACACGTGCACTCATATTCACTCACACATTCGTGTGTATGTGTACGAAGGCGCAGACTACGTAAAAAACGACCGCTCTAAAAGACAAGTGCATAAAACAACAACAATTTGAGTGCATAAAAAATATTTTTATTTACAAAAATACAACAACAAAAGCAATGAGCAAATTAATAATAACTCGAAAGTATAAATAATAAAATATAAAACAATTCTGCTGCATTCTTTTAATTTTGCATTTCCTGTTGTTGCAGCGCCGGCTGCGACGACTTGTGGCTTTTGTTTTTGTAGCCGAGCAACGCATATGCGGATTGGTAACTGTTTTGCCGCAAAAGCGCACCCTCCGCACAAACACACACATACACGCATACATACACTGAAAGTGTTGCGGCTGCTGCGGTGCATTCACCCACGCTGTGGCAGCGTCAGCGCCTCAGCCACCCGACCACCCGACCGCCCAACTGCCTGAACGACCAGCCGACGTTGACAGCTCACTCGCCGGTCGTTGTTCGTTTGTTCGTCTCCACTCAATTGTGCATGTCAAGTGCAACAATGTAATCGCGTGTATGTGTGTGCACTTCATTTGTTGTTGCTTGCAGCTGCCGAGTGCTGCGTTCACCGGCTGACACAATCACATGTTTTCCCTCCGCTTCTTGCACAGCAGCATTCCTTTGACTTAGTTTCTCGTTTTCTTTTTTGCTTTTGTTGTTGTTATTTTTAATTCACCGACTTTTTATCTTTTGGCAGAACGTCCACATCATGCTTGATAAAAACTGAAAAAAGTTGTTTTTTTTTTTCTTGTTTTGTGTTCGGTGAAGTGACCTCCCGCACATGTGTGACACCACGCCCCTGCAGCTGTGTCCGTCTCGCGCGCTAAAATCTATGCACGCTTTCACTTTCGGCAGCGCGCTGTCGCAACTGTGAGAAATTACCATAAAAAGAAAGGCGAAAATAGCTAGTGAACAAGTTTGGCTGAAAAAATACTAAATCTACATATAGAGAAGTGTATAAAAAAAAAACAACAACAAAAAAACAACTGAATTTAAATTCAAATCAAAGTGTACATACATACACACGCATCTATTTTCGTGTGTTGTTGCAAGTTGTAGTGATCTCGTGCTAAATAAAAAGTGATTCATTCCGGTAACTTGCGGTTCTACCTTACTCACTTAACAATAATCGCTTTGTGTCTACGAAAAGTGATTCAAAAAAAGTCGTGATTTAGTGTGTGTGCTCTTTAAATTACCCACAACGCATTCACTTTCAACTCGTCGGTGACTGTCTGTATACTCACCACTCACCACTCAGCACCTCTGGCTTTTCATTCTCCTGCTGTGACCTGTGGAATTTCAATTGTGTGCAAAATGTGAGTAGTGTCTAATGATTGACGTAATTTATATAAATATATCATAAATATTTTCGTGCGTACTGCTATTATTATAACGGTATGTTTAGTTGTATAGATAAAAAATTTTGTTGCAAAAATTCGGAGGTTAAAGTTGGGTTTTTCTTTAATAAATTTGACAAAAATAGTTATTACTAAGTCCTAACTATATCTAAGTAATCAAGTCTTAGTCACTAATATTTTTCGAAAAAAATGCCAATTCTATTTCTCTCTCGTTTACACTAATAGAGGGTGATCCGTTTCGAGGTTCCTTACTTTTTTTAAATAAAACACATAGAAACTTTAAATTTAATAGGTAATGTTTATTATCATTCGAAAGGACCTTCTTTCGCATGTACTTTTTAAAGATTATCTCTTTCAATTGTTGCCATGGCCACTTCTCAGATGGGCCAACCGTTGAGTCCAATTTCACAGACATTCTCGTTCGAGGACTTCGACTGGTATCTGTCGAATAATGCGCTTGATGTTTTGCTTCAAGGCCTGAAGCGGGATTGTCCGCATAAATTCAGACCTTACATATCCCCACAGGAGAAAGCCCAGCGGTGTGATATCACATGATCTTGGTGGCCAATCGACTGGCCAAAAACGTGAAATTATCTGCTCCCCGAAGTGTTCTATCAATAAATCCATTGATTAATGCGATGTGTGGGAAGTGGCGACGTCTTGTTGAAACTAAATGTCGCCTAGGTCACGAGTTTCATTTTCAGGCATCAGGTCGCGATAACGGTCGCCATTGACGGTTACGTTCTCACCGGCATCATTTTTGAAGCAATTTGAACCGTTGATTCCATCGACCTACAAACCACACCAAACCGTCGCTTTTTCTGGATGAAATGTCAGCTCTTGAATCTCTTTAGGTTGCTCTTCGTCTCCTAGGCGCCACTTTAGCTTGTTTAGGTACTCATTGAGCCAGAAATGGGCCTCATCGCTGAAAAAAATTTGGCTCGGAAATTCGGATCTTCTTAAACCTGGAAAGCGGCTACAGGATCAAGAGAATTAAAAATTTTTTAAAGATGAATCTATTAAAGATACCGAAAACCCTTGAAACTTGTAGGACTTTAGACTTGAATAATATTTTTAGACGGGTCTAGAAAAGAAGAATATAATTATATGACTTTGTGGCCTTAGCGACTTCTATTCTACAATTTTAATATCGACACATGAGGTCATCAATGGTGAAACACTGAGTTCAAGAGCACCATCTTCCGATAATATTATTTGTGAGCTGGTCTACGAAAAGGGGGCTTAGGTGTCAAAAAACGAGAAACTGACGAAACGAGTTGTTTATTTTTAACAGCTGTTTCCCAGAAAACTAGTTTTCGCACGTTAGCTCCCTTTTCGTAGACCAGGTCACATTTAATTACATAATTGTATATATACTACTAACCACTTTTTTGCATCTCCACTGAAATCTATTCATCTTACGACCAGTTTTCTAAGGTCGCACTCTTTAGAAAATATCCGTTTTTCGAAGTCAGCTGCAGTTGATATTGACAAAATTCATCAATTTTACCACTTGGAATATTCAGTGAAGTTAACAACGAGAGAGTTGGTTACAGAATTTAACATGCGCCAGTTAAATATACTCCCATTTAGTAGTCAGTAGGTGGTTGAGTGAATTAATAACTCGCTATCGAAGACTCCGTCAAAATTTGGTTGGCCAAACTCACATGCTTTGGCTTCTATATGTACAATATATCGATAAAGCTTTTTTATAAACTTTATTTTTTTTATATCTTCTAACCTTACCTAACCTCTAAATTCACTCAAACCTCACTAGATAAGTTCAAAAAAAGCCTACCGTCACCTGAGAGAACAAACTCTACCCATATCGTTTTCACGACAGTCGGATCTACGTAACCGGAACGAAGCCGGATAATTATTCGGCCAAGGACTGTCAACTCGGCAGAGTTTTTCCGCTACAACAACAACAAGAATAAACTCTTTACGCTCGCTAAATTAAATCTATTAATCATTTTGAACCACCAAGTTTTGCTAGAGGCATGAATTAAAATGCAATCCAGTCTTCTTATACAATAAAAATATTTTTCATATCCGCAACGCTTTACTGCCATCTTTTCACAATATTCTCACAAAAACCCGCAAATTCATTCATTAATGTGAAAGGTATAAAAAAAAATGCTCATTTCGCCAGCTAAAAATAATTATGCCAAAATAAATGTCAAGGCATTGACACCATAATAATGTTACCTAGAATAAAAGAAAAAGATTCTTCCGAATGTGAATGCACTCAGTGCATAAAAAATTGCGGAATCAGTTTTTTATGTGAACCGGATGAACCTTCGCGACGAACTCATATTCACGTCGCAGTTAACAACGCGGCAAAATGTATTGAAAGCGACAATTTTTAGCACAAAAAATTATGCAAACTTCTTGAGTTTTCGCTAACACTAGCGAAAATAAGTAGAACTCACCCGCAAACAAAATTAACGAAATTCAGAATACCTAAAGTAGAGCCAATATAGCCAATTGCATTATTTGGGTATATAAGACCCATTGCTTGCTAACTGCAATCATCAGTTCACTTCGGTAGCTTCACAATTCAAGTTATTACAAGAACCCAAAACAACTCAAATCATTCACAATGAAATCCTTCGTTTGCATTGCTATCTTCGCCGCCATCTTCAGCGTTGCATTGGCTGGTACTGCTGTAACCGGTGTTCAGGAGGCCGAAGCCGACCAAGGTGTACAAGGTGCCTACGAATTGAGCCGTTTCCGTAAATCAGCTTATGGTGGTGGCGCCGCCGCTAGCATTCCAGCACCTCCTTGCCCAAAGAACTACCTCTTCAGCTGTCAACCTAATTTGGCGCCAGTCGCTTGTGCCGCCCCAGCTGCTGCTCCATCATACGGCTCTGCCGGTGCCTACTCAGCGCCCATTCCAACTTATGTGGCTCCTATTCCATCTGGCTACGCTGGTGTGGGCTACAACCCACAATTCTATCAATACTGAGGAAACGTTGTGAATCTTGAATAGGCCATGGACTTGCGATAATTTGCGAATTGGAGGGAGTACAAGTGGAATTAGTCATTTAGTTGTATTTATAAATCATTTTAGGCGAAAAAATAATAAAAAATTATGATTTTTTAACGAAAAAGTTCAGCTGTATCATTGCTCAGCTTTGGCTAAAGGTTTTAGTGTTCTATTGTTAGATTCGTGTTATATTTGTCATCTTAGCACAAGATAGGTTTCATCTTCTTAATTTTGGATAAAAGAAACTACTTGTACTGACTATAAAACTATCGATCTTTATAAAAACCCTAGATGCCTTGTACATCTAGAGCTTCTTTCGTTATGTATGTCATGGTGTTCAGATTTTTGGATTTTGATAAGTGGACTAACCATTTTGCAAGTTTTGGATTTGAACCTTCAATCGAAGGCCTTGAGAACCTTTGTAGCTTCTAACTGTTAAAAATATCGATCGAGGAGCTTTCAAAAATACCGAATGCATAATGGTTATCAATTCCTTACTTTTTAAAAGAAAAAATATAGGAACTTCGAATTTAATGGAAAATGAATGAATGTTGTCATTGGAAAGAACATTCTTTGGCATTTATTTTTTCAAGATTATCTTTTTCAAATGTTAGCCGCGGCTACGTTTCAGTTGATAAATCCCTTGAGGCCAATTTTCGATGACTCGTTTAAGCATTTCGACTGCTAACTGGCAAATGACACGCGTGATGTTTTACTCCAGGGCCTGAATTGAAGTGGGATTGTCCGCATGGATTTTGGATTTTACATACCCCACAGGATAAGATCGTGATCTTAGTGGTCAATTAACCGTCCCAAAAAGTGCTTACAAGTGTTCCCTCAATAAATTCATTGATTGATGCGATGTGTGGGAAGTGACGTCGTCTTGTTCAAACCAATTGTCGCCGAGATTACGAACTTCAATTTCAGGCATCATTTTTGAAGAAATAAGAACCGATGATTCCACCGGCTTACAAATCACAACAAATCGTCACTTTTTCTGGATGAAATGGCAGCTCTTGAATCTCTTCAGGTTGGTCTTCGTCCCAAATTGGCAGTTTTGCTTACTTACATACCCATTGAGCCAGAAATGCGCCTAATGGTTGAACAAAATTTGGCTCGAAAACGTCGGTAACTCTTGGAACTTTTCAAGAGCCCATTCGTACTGTTTCAATTCTTTCACAAGCTGTATTTTCTACGCTTTAAATTTAAGATCTCGACATAAAATTCGCCAAGTCGTTCCATACGTCAGTCCGAGTTGCTGCGAACGGCGCCGAATCGGCTCTCCACCGTGTTTGTATACACTCTCAACTACGGCTGCTATAGTTTCTTCACTGCGGTTTTGAAAAAGAATCTTAAAATTGTGTCGAAAATTCTCTTGGAACATACATATCTTTAACAGAGGTTCTTACGAATTCCTGAGATTAAGAGAATGCCTCAAAAAAGTAGATTAAAAATCACTGTCGAAAACGAAATAAAAAAAAATCAGAAATAATTCTGACTGATTTAGGGATTATAGATATAGATTAGTAGATAAGAATTGAAATCAATATGGAAACCATTTCGAATATAAAAAACTTTTACGAATCTAACCTAAAATTGTCATTATTGCA
Source organism: Bactrocera zonata (assembly GCA_037783105.1). Taxonomy (NCBI): domain Eukaryota; kingdom Metazoa; phylum Arthropoda; class Insecta; order Diptera; family Tephritidae; genus Bactrocera; species Bactrocera zonata. The sequence goes on from JBAWJQ010000506.1 coordinate 157,355, forward strand.
AAATAGTTTTCCTGATTTTGAATAAATCAGTCCATATACATAAGTGACAATGATCTCATAACAATCAGTATCCGCCTAATAATTCATTATTTACTTTTTTTTACCACCTACATCATAACCGTTAGCTTTTATCAATAAACTATATATGTATGTATAACCTTTATGGCAATAATAATTCAAGTTTTATATAATAAAAAGCTTATTTACTTTAAATTTATAACTTCTGCTGACAGCAATAAAATTGAAATGACTTAAGTACTAATTAAAAATGAAAATTGCAAACGATAAGTATACAGCGAGTACCGTATACGTATAACTGTAAATGTTTAATTTGTCATGAAAAATATATGTACATATGTATGTGTATGCCACAACAAAAAGTGACAGCTAAGTAACGTTAAGAATTATGAAAAAAGTAAATAATTGCTTACTTGACAATTTAATACGGTGCTGGATCAAAACGTTTCAAAATCAGTGAACTGAAAAAGGAAGCAGAAAGCACGAGGGAAATGAGTAAAATAGAATGAAAACATATGAAATATGTAGCAATAAATATTATTTGGCATAACATGTGAACGGATGTCTCGAGGAAAGTCTGAAGTTTATTTTGAGACATAAGATTTGTGTGTTTGGTTTCATGAAGACAATTTTTTCATAATTTTTTATTTTTGGAACTTATATTGGCAAAACCATATTAATAAATAATGGATTAATATGGTGAAAATAATTGTCATTTTGGATCAATTTAAATAGCTAAAATTACACAATGCGTTTAATTAAATTTAATACATTATCAACTTAATGATAAAGGTTGATGACGAAAATGTTACTTTTTGATAGTCTCTCAACATCGATTACTTATCAAAACTTCTGTGAGCTTTAATTTGATTATTTGACATGAAAACGTCATAGTTTCACTTATAAAAGACACGGCTGATCTCTTCCTTTATCCTTATTTTCCTTTTCATCTGGATGTCTAAGCGTATGAGATCCGAGGTGTTTTTTCTCTGAACTGGAAAAAGCGGATCATTCGACGAAGAAGAAACATTGAAATGTTTATATATCATCTTCTTCCAATCAGCTAATGTAGTTGGCATCCAGTAAGATGAACCTTGCTGAGAGCGATGGGCTCCTTAGGCCTGTTCCGACTTACTACGGGCCAGAATGACCTTGCGACTTCACAACTGGTGGTAATTGAGCAATGCCTTTTGAGCAGGTCTGAAGCCTAGCGGTCTAGTAAAAAACCACGGGAAGGCAACGGAGATCCTACCCGTTCCTATTTGGCAGTTATTGAGACTGAAGTATCTCCCCTGCCAAGCTCATCAGCCTTACAGTTTTCTGTGTCCAGGCACCCAAACTAGTCTAATCGTAAAGTAACTCAATGCTAGAAATAAGGTGTCTAGGCATCCTTTCACAGGTCTTGAGCGCAAAGTCAGCGAACTCAAAGCTGATATCGCTTCTCCACTATCGGAATGGATAGTCACCATTCTGAAGAAGACTGCGTTCTGGAGCAGTAGATCTACCTTTATTGCAGCTAGCTACGCTTAGAAGATGGTGCAGTAGTCAGGAAGACTAAAATTGGAGTTGATGGAAAGTTCCCGACAATGTACTCCTCACCAACCCTCCCTGCAAGCCTTGATCCATCTGTAAAAAAGCTCATCGCCCTCCTAATTTAGCTAGTCTCCTCCATTGCCACCCGCGAAGGTATGCGAACAGAAACACGACAGCCAGGGTTAAGTTCGTCGAACTGGTAATTCAAGCATTGTGAAATTAAATCAAAGTGTGTGTGAATTTTAGAGAGCCCAGACTGGAAGTCATCTAAGTATAAGATTCTCTGAGGCTGAGGGCATTTTTGGGAACAAATACCTCACGATTAAAGGCATCGGTGCTATATGCAGCAAGGCATTTAACGCCATAGTTGATGTGTTTCTTAGTGCACCACAAATACTGATGAAAACATCCCGTTGAACTCTAGCCAATTCCATGAAGCATTATGTGCTTAACTATTGTTTCATAGAACCAAAGAACCACCTTTGGTGAGAGTCCCCAAAAGGACAAAAAGTTCTTTTGTCAAGGCTCTCTGCAGCAGTACTGGACAATTGATGCTTTTCTCGCTTGCCTCTATGTGCCGTAGGTACTTCACACTGTCAGCAGGTCAACGAAGCGTTCCCGACATTAGTGGTAGAGGGGCTTCGGGGTTTTTTTTACATACTTGTGAATAGAACCAATACAATCTACGTTGACCTTAGACTAAGAACACACTGAAATCGAAGAAGCGATTCTAGTAACATTAAAAGCGCATACAAAGCAAAGCGTACATATAACAGTAATTTGAAGCGCTCATCTCCGAACACATAAAGCTTTAAATGATTTCATACTTATTAATTAGTATTTTCAGCACAGTATTAGGATGAGCTCATAATCAAGGATGATCATTGTACAGCAAAGAGCAAAATGGCAATGACAATCAAATCAGAAGCGATTCTGCAAACTATTTATGGGTCAACGAGATTGTACCTTTTTTGGAATATATTACCTTCATAGCTAATTTTACTCTGGTCGCTGGAAAATTCTTTTCGTTCTTCATTCTAAAGCTTTCTAATCTGAAAGTAATGGGTTAAGAGATGTATTTAATTTAAAAATCTGAATACTAATGATTTAATATAAAACAAGATACATTAGCAAATTATACCTCAGAAATTGCCCTAAATAGAGTTGCCACCTATTTTAGACAAAATTTGTTAAAAATTATTTGTTTAAAATTAAAAATTTGTGAAACAAAAATACGCGAAGATGCTTTCGATCGGTTCATTTTAAGTTTAAGTCGAGCAGAGTTGCCATATCTATTCAGTTTCGAAACATTAAATTGTTAAATATAATAAATGTAGTATAGCTCATTTTCATAGTGTATTATTTTTTTGTAATAAATCATATGTAGGTTCGAGCTCAGTATTGGATTAATATGACAATAGTCTCCACAGACAATACTAAGCTCTAAATTAACTATATTTAATATTGTAAAATAATTGTGGATAACTTCTCTAATGCCAACACAATACCTTTATAGAAACCACAAAAAGCTCCTATATAATGCATAGCTTGGTATCCATAGGCGATACAAGCTCATCAACGCTGCAGTGACCCGCATTAAGTGAAATTCTAATTGAATTCCTGCTAGTTTGTGTCATTAAACTACTGAAAGCTAAATTTAAACACGCTTCACATTCTTCTCATTCATTTTAATGCAATCTAAACCATACTTCCTCTCGTCTATATAGACTATAGTATAGACTCTATGAAATTTTATATGTATGTATGTATGTATACCCGCTTGTGTAGGTTTTATCTCGTGCTCTTTGTATGCTTTGCTAGCTTCTACCGACTCCCCATCTACCAACTCCTCTCAATTAGCATATTTGTAGGGTATTGCGCCGATCGTCGTCGCCAAGCGACGAGTGTCGGCGCGCATTCCGTATTCATGGGTTTCCATTTATTTTCATTTATTCTTAACAATCAACCACTTGCTGCTAGGCTATTTTTGGAACTTGAACTGCTTGCATTTACTTCATACCGACGCCCACCTAGCTCCGCGCTGGAGCAGCAATGAAGTTCGTTTACGATAAAGTGTGCTATTTTAGCTGTCGTGCGATCGTGTCGTTCAACGTACGAACGTGTGTCTATATATTGTTTGCTCTTATATTTCTACCTATCTGTATGCGATACATATACATATAGTATATTTATGAATGTAGGTAGGTGGGTATAATAGGTAGATATATCAAAGTTATTTTTTCCTCGGTGTTACCTTATATACCTGTAGTTATATTTATCTTCGTAGAGATTGCAAGTATATAAAGTGTTATTATTGTTGTTGCCCACATGCCGTATTGCATTCTACCAGAGGAATCAAGTTGTACAGACGCGAAACGAATCTGAAAAGTACTGTGGGTTGAGGTTTGCCGAAGTCGGACTTTATATTTTGCGGTATTTGGTAACGCAGTGATTGAAAGGCACATTTTGAATAGAATAAATAATAAATTGTAGTCTCCGGGAATCAGTTTTCCTTAGAATTTGTATTCCGTGCCTGCAAATTGCCTTTGCGTTCGTGGATCCTGTAGTCTTAAGCCTCTCCTGCATATCGATAGATCTTTGTGGTAAGCGCTTTAGTCTCCTTCAACCCAGTTATGGTCCAAAGTCGAAAATAACCAGTTTATGGTAGAAATTCATACGAAAGGCAATTGTAATGCAAGAAAGAAACGAAAATAACGGTAAATTTAGTATTTTTTCCAAATAACAGTTTCCAAAATATTAACAAATTGCATATTAAAATATCATAGGACCCCCAAATTAATAAAACTTAATTACCACTTTGACAGCCTGTGAGTTTTTTCAACTTTTTTCGAAAAATTACTGACTTTATTTCTGAAGCTTACTTTAAAGATCTTGAAAAACATTATCGTTGAAGGTAATTAATAATAAAATAATGTCAGTAAGTGTTTGATAAAGTAAAAAAAAAAATATTAAAAAATACATCTACCAATTTTTTAGGGTCGCTTAGCTTTGCCGAGGACGAGCTCGAATTGCCGCGAGAATCGACAGTGATCCTTGCGTAGCTTCGTTCTGGATACTGTAGCGGGTTAAACTGCTACTCATCCGGAATCGGCTCCAATATGACTAACCAGCTCTTTGCATACCCAGCTAACCCTACACATCTGACACCCCTCTCCTTATGGTCCGACCCCGTCGAAACAGCACGTTTGTTGGACTGAATGACCTCGATGACAACTTATCTGAATCTAGACTAGACAACCGTTACAACAGCAACAATAAGGTCGCTAAAATAAACTATTTCAAACAGAAAACTTAACCTAACTTTTTTCCTCAAATTTTGATGAGATCCCCTGGCCATGGTTATTTTCCATATATCTTAGAATATAAATGCGTATTAGACTTTAGGCGCTGCTTAGAATATACCACCTTTTTTGGCTAACTTCGACACACTGTTCGTTTCGGAACAAAATACATTTTTTTACAGCGAATTCTTTCTGTGAATAATCAATGCGAAACGAGAATGGAATGTAAAAAATGGCGAAAAACTGAAACTCTAGTCAAGTCGTAGAATAGCGTAGAAAGAAGTTTACTCTCAAGCGCATTCTCAAAAGTCGCAGAGAACTTCGGACGAAAGTCGGAGAGCAACATGGCAAACGAGTTGTTGTAACAAGTGAGATGTATCGCAGCTTTTGAGCAGAATATCAGGGCGGTTCATAAATAACTTACGAACCAGTGCTGCCAGGCCACTTTGCCAACCAAACAGGAGCCTGCAAGACATGAGTGAAAGACTGTTTTAGTAATTTTTTTCAGTAGAACTGTTAAGGCAAGGAACTTGATCCTGAGAAACAGAGGATCTTGTTGAGATCGGTGTAGGTAACTCCATCAATATTAGAGATTGAATTGGCTCTGAAGAGGGTACTAAGCAATGTTCAATTCTCCACTGATTCCCTCAAAAAGTTGCTTTTCTCGCGGCCTCTAAAATCGGATGGACTAAATTGATAGAAATAATTTCTTTAGGTTCCTAATACTTTGGACATACATATACTGTAGAAGTAAATTCTGTTCAGTAGACAAGCCAGCATGAACTAAAAAGAGTGAAGTAGGGGAATCGTCTGCTAAATACAGAGGATCTTGTTGAGATCGGTGTCGGTAACTGAACTAATAATAGAGATTGCTTGACTTTGAAGACAGTATTAAGTAACTAAAATATCCACTGACTTCGACTCAACGTTCCTTTTCGCGCGGCCTCCCTACTCAGAATAATATAGACTAAAATTGATCGAAACCATTTCTATGGGTTCCTGATTCTTTGTTCATTCACTGTACAATACTGTCATTTCTTCATTGCACAATTGTTTGTTTGTACATTGCGATGTTTTCTTTTTCTTTGCATCTTCTGTGCGATTTATTGCCCGGTGTTTTGCGCTCTTCGCTTACTCAAGCCGGCAACGGGCAAGTTCGCAAATATTTTCGCGTGCACACAGCCACAAACGTACATATGTACACAAATGTGCATATCATCCTTGCAGTGTGGGTATTTTTAGCATCAATGAGTTGACTAAAAAATTTAGACCTTTTTTACAAACAAACAAACGAACACATAAAGGCACATGCATACGTGCTCTTAGTCAAACATTTTATTGCAGTTGCTAGTCGGAGAGTTGCAATTTTTGTGAAATTGCCTTCGCATGACAGACAATTAAGGATTCATTAGTGTTTCGGTGGGTAGCAGGAGGGCTGGCAATGCGTTGCATGTACTATGTGTGTGTGTGTGCGTGTATATTAAGCGCTCATGTCAGCATTGCCCTATTTGTTTGCTCATATCATTTTGATAATCGTGTTAATAAATTGGCGATATGCCATCGCGTACATTGCGTATTCACCTAACCGTGGTGCTAACGAGGTAATTTACGCGCTCAAGTTGTTGCTTGTCAGAGTGACATGATTCACGAGATCCTCTCAAACATTGCGATTCACATTAATAAAAACTGACAGTCACAATTGCTGGCTAATAATAGAAATAGGCGTGTCATTGGTTGAAAAAATCATATTTTTCTGCCCTTTCACAGAGAATGGCCGAAGGTTTCATCACTGTCACTCGATTTTTCATTTATTTGAGATCAATACTGTCCGTCGGACTAAAATATCTTTAATGATTGCTTCATAATGTTGAGAAGGTCTACAGTTCGAAGTCCTCATGACCATGCCAGCTTTACATCACCAATTCCTCCATTTTTCCGAGGTTTGATCTCTGAAAATGCAATCTTTGTCCGAAGTAAAAACTTTGACTGAAGTATGCAATTTGGCCGATGGACCTCTGACTAATTCTCCTACTTTTTCCAATCGAGTTACCCGTCATCGCCTCGAAGGCGGTGAAAACTTTGAATTTAGAAGGCACAGATAGTCCACACTTTTATACAAAGACAAGTTCAATTCGGAATTAGTTTCGTTTTCCTCGAAGCGAACGTCGTTAGATAAGGTGAAAGTCTTACACCGACAGAAAAATACAGGATCCTGAAAACTATGACCCTCTCTCGTTTGTTTTCTAATGCTTCTTCTTTATTGGCGTAGACACTGCTTACTGGTTATTGCCGAGTTTACAACAACGCACCAGTCGTTCTTCTTTTTCGCTGTTTGGTGTCAATTGGAGATTCCAAGTGTGGCCAGGTTCTTTTCCAATTGGTCTTTCTAACGGAAGGTCTTTCTCTTCCTGTGCTTCCCCCGGCAGTTACTGCGTCGAATACTCTCAGAGCTGGAGTGTTTTCGTCCAATACGTACGACATGACCCAGCCAGCGCAGCCGCTGTTTCTTAATTCACTGAACTATGTCAAATGTCGTCGTATATCTCCTTCAGCTCATCTTTAAGAACCACAAACCATTCCCTCGAAAACTCGTAACGTCGACTCATCCATGACTTTGCACCTGCAGGGATTTATAGAGTTTGATCTTTGTTCGTCGAGAGTAAACTTTACTTCTCAAATACCTACTCAGCCCGAAGTAGCACCTGTTGGCACGAGTTATTCTGCGTTGAATTTCGAGACTGACATTGTTGTTGTTGTTACTGGTTCCGAGATAGAGGAAATTATCTACTACTAATATTAATCTCGGTAACAGTAAGGACTTTTTCAGCCCAATAATAGAACAGATATTTACGGCAATGGCAAACTTGCTTCTTAACAGTAGCTTTTCGGGTTCAAAACTTACGACTAATAAAAGGTCTATCAGGATCTTTTTTAAGCAAGAAATCTCGAAACGACCATACATTGGATAAGTCTAGTCAGTATATATTAAGGGTTTGCCCCAAACATCGCACTTTTTTCATATTATTTTGAAAGTATTTCAAGATTTTGGAGTTTGATATTCATTTGAAAAGATTCCTACAGTAGTTTTAGTTTCCGAAGACCTTGTCTTCGACGCTAATTTCCATCTATAAGCAAAACATGATCATAATTTACGTGAGACTCGTTATGGTAGACTGAATAGTGCAATCCAAACGATTTCTCTACTTTTTTTTACCTGTTTAGTTGATTTCTACCAATTGCTTGTTCACCACCCTAGAGGGTAGAGAAGGTATCGAATTGAAGACAAGTAAACCAATCTGGCTCAATGGATTCGCTATGCAGAGATATGTACGAACTCTTATGTACTCTGAACTACATCTTTTCTCAGAAGACATTACTTTTATTTGCATTTTGCTAATAATTTTTGTGGTGTGAATTGCTCGTAATTTTTCTAATAATGGTTGTTGTCTCTTGACATGTGCTAATGGTCATTATAAATATTTAGTAAATATTCTTAGTGAAATTCTCAAAGTTGTCAAGTGTAAATAACATAACATACTCAAATTTACATGAGCATTAGTTTTAAAATTGATGTGCATTTCGTTAATACAAATAATGCGAACTATTTTTACTTAAGGCGCACGAAGCTCTTAGTCTCCTCTTACGAATTTTCAAAAATATTATTGTAAATATTATATATCCACATACATATGTATATCTATATTTTTATGGGATCTAATATACTTTGGGGTAATCTTAGGCGGCGCCTTCATGGCAGTGGCATTTGAAAAAAGCAATTTAATACTCAACGCATCAACACTTTTAGTGATCACACTGTGCAACAGCTGTGGCGCGACCAAATTTCTAATTTAATTTTCTTAAGAATTCGAGAAGCTCCATAGTAGTTCAAGTTCCCTTGTTTCCATTACTGCAGAGAAGCTATGTATGTGACAGGTTTGGACATATTATATGTCAAGTTTTTAAACTTTAAGACTAGGGTGCAGTCTTTACAGTGAGTTATGCAGGGTTTTATTCCTGGAGTCCTTGGAGTTCACTTCAGGTATACTTGGAAGGTAATAACGACTGTGATAATATGTAGACGTTTATAATCCTATTCTTGATTTTGGAAGGCAAATCACGCAAATCAGAAATCTTCTGAATGCGGAAAACGATGTATCTTCATCTTCAAAGGCTACCGCCAAAAAGTAGTTTAACGAATTTCAAAGTGATCACAAGCCGGTCTTTGATGAACCAGCCGGCCCGAATATGGCTACCACTGTTCTAATATCTATTTCTATATACCAAAGATCAAAACCCAGTCGAAACATTCGATTTTATCCCATTTACATGCCGCAAAGAGGGTGAACATTGCTCTGAAACTTAATTGGAAAAAGGAGGTTACAGAAAGAGCCTCGGAGACGTTCTTCGTAAACATCAAGAAAAGTTTGCAGTTGGGGTAAAGAAATTGGAGTGTGGAGGGGCGAAGTCTAGCGAGCCAGAAAGAGATTATGATGAGAAATAAGCCACCATTCAACCTTTTGTAGTTTTATAGTTTTACTACTGTGACCAAAAAATAAGGTGACATTTGAATTTAAACCTTAAGTTGGTAGTACTGTCAGTCACATTTATGCCGGCCGTGAACGTATCGAAGACGAAGAGCGTCCAGGGCGAACATCAACCTCAACCGACGAAGCTCACGTTCAACCGATCAAAGATTTGGTGTTGAAAAACCGTCGATTAACAATTAGAGACCTTGCTGAGGAAGTTGGCATATCGAAAGGCTCAGCCAATACTATTTTGAAGGATGTTTTGGGCCTCAAGCGCGTCAAATCTCGACTGGTACCGAAAACATTGAATTTTTTGGAAAAAAGGCGTCGCGTTCAGGGTGTCATGAAATGCATTATAACTGGCGATGAGACTTGGATCTATGCTTACGACCCCGATACAACCGATCAATCGAGCGAATATCGTGCCAAAAGAGAGCCGAGACCAAAAAATCGCGCCAAAGTCGCTCAAAAATCAAGGTCATGTTGACTGTTTTCTTCGATTATCGTGGTGTTGTGCATTATGACTTCCTTCCAAACGGTCAAACAGTCAACAAGGAATATTATTTGAACGTTATGCGTCGTTTGCGTAACGCTATCCGCCTAAAAAGGCCGAAATTGTGAAAAGACAATTCTTGTTTTTACACTACGATAATGCACCATCCCATACTGCCCTCGTAATTCGTGATCATTTCGCCAAAAACTCAACCCATATCGTTTCGCAACCACCGTATTCACCTGATCTGGCGCCGTGCGACTTCTGGCCGTTCACCAAGTTCAAAAGACCGCTCCGGGGACACCGTTTTTATACGATAGAGGAGATTCAAGCCGCAGCGAAGACGGAACTGAAGGCAATCCCGGAAAGTGACTACAACCAGTGTTTCGAAGATTGTAAAATCCGTTGGCATAAGTGCATTGCATCGGGAGGGGATTACTTTGAAGGGGATGAAATTGATTTGGAAGAATAATAAAGAATTTTCAAAATAAATACAATGTCACCTTATTTTTTGGGCACAGTAGTATATAATCTCTAAAGATGGGATTGAGACTAGCGATAATATGTGAAATTTGAGTTCTATTAGAAGTTTTTTGTTTTCTCCTTACCAATTGTAACGATTATCCAGAGATTATCCATTTTTGTGAGAAAGGCATAAGTTAGCTGGCATTGAAGTCACTAGTTAGGACAAGTAGGAGTTTAACCTGCTACAATCCTGTTTCACTCGGCAACTCGAGGTCTTATTTTGTCCATACACAACCTATTGTATGGACTTCAAGTAACTTTTTCACTGGGCGGGAATCGATGTGAATGGCGTTTAGTGCCTTTCTGAAGTCCATCGTGTCCGAAACTTGGTCGGTAGTTGGTTCTATTTCGGCGACGTTTTGGAGGAAAGTTCTCCTGATATTTCGAGGAGGCGGCTCTGCTTCAAGCGGGTAACTGGAATAGTTTCGGCGAGAAGATCCGAGCAGAAACTGCTTGAAGAGAAGTGTATTATGGTGCTTTACAGGGGGCATGCGGACCTCAATATGTTCATGCTCGATGAGGAACATCATGAAACTTTCTGTTATAGTCCAGAGTACAGTGTTCTGCTTATTCATCTGTGTCCTGCTTATTCCAAGCGACTATATCAGGTTGCCAACAACGTCTCTTTGTCTTTGCGCCAAGTGCTGCCGGCGTGCGAATTGAGGATCTTGTTCCGGGTTTGTACTTTTGTAACAATCGTGGTTCTGTGCGGTGAGGTGTGAGTGCAGACTATGGAATATGACAACTAAAATTGTAGGGTTATTTATTGTTGGAGTTTCAACATGATCGATAGAAGTGTTGAGACCCAGTCTACTATTTCTTCCAGTGGGTGGCCTTGGATTTGATGGGAAAGATTTTTAGGTTATCACTGTAGACGTTCCCTGTGTGAACATAGTCTAAGAGAAATGAATGCTATTTTCGATTTAGCGCTGCATATTTACCTCACACCTGAGAATCAGCTCTCAACGCCAAACGCCAACACGATCGCTTCGACGCTGTCGCACAGTGTCACTTTTCGCTACCGCATTGGCATTTACAACGCAATTTGTCCAATTACACACAAGCACACGCACACACGCGCACACGCCCTGACAAATGGCCACAAAACCATCGATCGCGTACGTGATTTTCTAACTGCAATGCCCGTATCTATGTGTATGTATGTGTGTGTGTGTGAATATGTAAATATACATAGTTTGTAAACAGAATTTCTGATTAAAATACTATAATGCCGCCATAAAAGCGGCAATTTACAGCAATTGCGTTTGCATTGCTCGCCTTAAATACAGTGCAAATAAAATTATATGAAAACAGTTGATATGAGAATTTATATAAAATTTCAAATGCAGTTGTAAATATTTACAGCTAGCACATCTTATCGCCGAACAAAGTAAATCTTTATTGAAAATACATATGTATGTATGTATGTGCATTACAATGTTTGCGTTTGCATCAATGCGCCTTACGTGATTACGTGAGCGCGACCCATAAATTTGCGAATGTTTGCTTACGCCAAATGGCCAAACGACCAACGGACTAATAAAAGTACGGCATTTATATGGTATTTGCACTGACGCCACCGTGGCATTTGGGAAGCACTGACACATTTATAGGCATATTGCAAATGCATCTACTTATATACTATTGCTAATATCGTATGATCTTATGGCTCCACACGTACATATGTACATACATATTTGCATTTCTAGAAAATCATTCAAATATTGCTTAAAGCATTTTATGCTCTTTATTAGTGGTCTTACCGCCTTTGTTTCAATAGATATGTATGTATGTATGAGTGTGTGCTCAAGTCAATAATTGCATTTCTTTTATTAGCAGCAACGAACAGCTGTAAACTTAACCTTGTAATAAAAGTTTGCGAAAAAAGCTGATGTCAGCTGTTGTCAGATGATCGCATGCTGAGCTGTTTTTTTTATATTTTTTTTTTTTATTGCATTTATTGTCATTAAAATCGAGTAAAGTTTGCGATCTTTACATGCTAATTCTAATTTGAAACAAGGAAATTTGTGAGAATATTTGTTATTTCGGCCTTTTGTCATTGCATTAGAGATATTGACCGGCTGTGGGTGAGATCACATATTAATGTTTCTGCATACTTATGTTAACTAAAATGTGACCATTTCCCGGTTCCCTAGTTTAACGGGTTAGAGATAGTCAGAATTTTCAAAAAAATATAATGTTTTTTTTGCATTTTCGTTAAGTGTAATATCTTAAAAATATTCTCTGAAAATTTCACGTTGATCCGATAATTGGTTTTGAGTTATTTGACAAATAACAAAGAGAGCTCGGGCACTTCAAAGCGCTAGTGTGAAACTTTAAACGAGTTTTTCTCAAAACTATGTTTTTGAACTGGTGACAACTGTAACTCGAAAACCGCTCGGTAGATTTTAATGAAATTTATACAGCTTTTAGAATACATAATAAGCTGGGGTCTGATCGAAGGATTCTTTTTTCAAAAATTTCGATTTTTTAAGACCAATCAACTGTTGATTTTTTCCCAAAAATTTAGACAAAAATTTCCTGAGTCCGCCATTTTGTTACTTTTTGAAAAAACAAAAAATCCTTCGATCAGGCCCAGGATTATCTATTTACAAAACTAATTTGTCCGATTGATTTTAGATGAATCTCCAAGGACTTATGGTTGTCACCGCAAGTACCTTTTTTTGAAACTGGCTCAACACAAACAACTTAAACTTTGGAAATAAAATTGGTTTTGTTTTGAAATTTTCGTGACTTCAAGTCAACACATTCTATAATAATGCCATATTACTACTTTTGTAAAATAACACGATTTAATAGCAAAAAAAAAAAAATTCTGAACTCTTAAACAAAAAAAAAAAAAAAAACACAGAAACTTTGAATATAATGGGGAATGTTTATTATCATTCGAAAGAACAATATTTGCAATTTATTTTTTGAAGATTATCTCTTTCAAATGTTGGCCGCAGCAACGTATCAGATTGTCCATGCGTTAAGTCCCATTTTCGATTACTCGTTCGATCACTTCGATGTGTAACTGGCAAATGGCACTCCGGATGTTTTGCTCCGCATAGAAGTTAGACTTTACGTATCGCCACAGAAAAAAGTCAAAAGGTGTGTTATCACACCATCTTGGTGGGCAATTGACCTGCCAAGAACTTGAAATTTTCTGCTCATCGAAGTGTTCTCTCAATAAATATATTGATTGCTTCGATGTATGGGAAGTGGCGCCGTCTTGTTGAAACCAAATGCCGCCGAGATCACGAGCTTCAATTTCAGGCATCAAATAGTCGGTTATCAACGCGTGATAACGGTCGTCATTGACGGTTACGTTCTCACCGGCATTAGTTTTGAAGAAATATGGACCGATGTTTCCACCGGCACACAAACCTCACCAAACCGTTATTTTTCTGTATGAAATGGCAGGTCTTGAATCTCCTCAGGTTGCACTTCGTCCCTAAAGCGACAATTTGCTTGTTTATATACTCATTGAGACAGAAATGGTCCACATCACTGAACAAAATTTGGTCCGAAAGTGTCAGATCTTCTTGGAACGTTTTCAAGAGTCCATAGAGCGGAGCGATGTCGCTTGGGAAGGTCGAACGTTTTCAGTTGTTGTAAAAGCTGGATTTTGTACGCTTTTAATTTAAGATCTGGGCGTAAGATGCGCCAAGTCGTTCCATAGTTACTGCGAACGGCGCCGAATCGTCTCAGCACGATCTTCATATACACTCAGCTACGGTTGCTCACTGCGGTGCTAAACGTGAGCTTTTAGGTCGAATATAATGAATTCTGTGTCTCAAGATAGTTGTTGCGTATAGAACGCTCAGTAGGCCGCGATCTGACAGAAAAGACTATTGAAAAAAGAACCTCTAAGAGGGTCAACCGTTAGATTTCCCTCGGCGCAGAGCTATTTGTTCAATCTGCGCATTTAGCTCCCTCTTCCACAGTATTGTCTCAGCCTCAGATTCATATAGAGAGACTTGGCTAACTTGTCTGCTTTTTCGTTGACGAAAATATTCTTATAGCCGGGAACCCAAATTATAGACTGTTACTATTATAAGTTCGCTTCCCTAAAGGTTCGACTTCGTTACGATTTTGGTGAGATTCGCAGATGAAAATTCGGCCCATGAGTTTTTCTTAGAGAGAATTATGATATAAGTAACTGATCAGTCAATACAGTTCTGAGAGATTGACAATTCTCTGCATATCAGTGCAAATATTTAGTAACCTTACAAAGACTCACAATACAGATCGTGTTCGGGTTTCGTAAGCTTCATCAACTACATTCTGATACATGATTCCTAGCATATGAAAGAGATTTTAGACAGTTTGGAGTCTTAGTCAAGTAATAATAATAAACTATTTTATATGTATGTATATACCTCTATAAAATCGTTTTTAGCTCAACATAGTCAAAGATCTAGTAGCACTATAAAATTTCTGAGGAGATTTTGGCCTTTAAATAACTATGTAGGACAGACTTTATTTATAAATTTTCTGACAAAATTTTCCGACAAAGCTAATTTCGCTGTAGATTTTACGAATAGCTTGTTTTCGTGACACATCAATTGGAACACTTACAAATCAAATAAAAAGACAGATTCACGGAACTAATTTAGTGACACACGTCATGCAATTTGCTGAAGGTGATTTCATGTAGCCACTAATTACTTAAATATACGAACTCACATGCTATAAAAAATTCTTTGAATATTTTGTTTTGTAACGAATATATTTCTAGAGTTGCATGAGTTTCATAGGAAATCGCCGGCATAAATTTGAATTTGTCTGATCCTCTCCTGCCAGTTTAATTCTACGAAATGTGGACTTTCGTTGAAAGAGAAATCTGCAGTCAGCAAACTTTTATCGGTCACATAATCTGATTTCTATCAAGTTTGACAGCTTAATGATGCGCTTTTTATGACTTTCTTCGGGCCTTTAGATTCTTTAGTATTAGTGACTCATTAAAATGATGCTTTTAAAAATTGGTAGTACAGTATTCTCCAGCCTCGTTTACAAAATCGCTGCAACGATCACTTCAAAGTGAGGTGCTGGATGTATTTTATATATTACTGTGGTCTTAAAATAGTAAAAATGTTGGAAAAGGCCTTCGGTGATAATTATTTGTCGCAAGCAAACGTTTTTGATTGCTACAAATTATTCGAAGAGAGTCGAGAACAGAATACGTCCACGACAATCATCAACGTCAACTGATGATCAAGACATCAATAAAATGAAGTAGTTGGTGCTTGATAATGAACGATTAACAGTCAGAGATCTTACTGGTATCGTTGGAATACCGGAAGGATCAGTCCAAACCATTTTGAAAGATTATTTGGGTCCAAGAAAAGTGTTAAAGCACAGTTGGTTTCAAAATCACTCAATTTTTTCGAAAAACAACATCAGTTTAACCACTGTGAAATAAAGCCTTCGGACTACCAGGATGTCATGAAACGTATTCTTACTGGCGATGAGTCTTGGTTCAATGCTTACGATCTGTAAACAACCGACCAATCGGCCAAGTATCGTGGAAAACGTGAGAAGAAGCCGAAAACCACGTCATAGTGGGTCAAAAAGCAAGGTTATGTTGACAGTTTTCTTCAATCAAGTGTCGTGTACTCCGAATTCCTTCCGACCAGCCGAATTATATATATGTATTCTTGGGAACTCGTGGTCTACACCTATAAGAAAAAAAAATTAATCAAAATAGGTATTCACAAATTCTTACTTACTTATATAGTGTGTATGTATATGTATGTCTACATAAGTAAATGTAAATATATATATTTATAGCCATATCTTGAGACAAAATATGCTCTCCAGACGCATACATATATACAAATTTATTTTTATATACTATATACATAAATATGAAGCATAAAGTACTCTCATCAAAAAAATATGTCTGTATGTATGTATCAACAAAACTTATCATTATGCCGCACAGTCAGACAGTCAGTGACCTGACTGAAGGCATACTTAAATTTAACTCCAATACAACCTTGGGTGAGCATTCCTCAGCGACCATAAGTCAACTACTAATGACTGAGATAAATTTGCATTGTTTTTCTAGCGGTTAGCTTGTAAACAGAACACTACAAAAACACACCCTCATATACACATGAATACATATAAAATATTTGCATACATATATACATCAATTTAGGCACAAATGTTTGTTGGTATGCTTGTGCTCACATTTAATTAGTCGGCGAATTAATTTTTGGGCATCAAAAGATTTGATATACTTACATAAAGTGTGTGCATACATACAGACTTTCGAGCATATAACATTAAGTGTATTTATCGTGAATAAACAAATGTATAAGTATGTAAGTTTCATAGTCAATGTTTTTACAAAATTTTCCGCTCTTCAATATTATATTTTTGTTTTCATTAAATAACAATAATAACAATGGCACTATGCCATATAACTTAATCCATATTGAGATAGATACGCTATGGCGTAGCGTGCTCACAACATTTAGCCGGTAAGCGACAACGGTTTGACTATATACATATATATGTACATACATACCACAGTGCTTTGCAAAATTAAAGGTACTCAATTTGATGAAATCATATTGTTATTAGATAGAGTTTAGATATTTTTTTATTATAATATATGAATATATTGAATCTATGTATATATTTTTCAGCAAGTTAGGTTAGGTCGTAGGATTTTTCCGAAATCACTTGAAGCGATATTTGTCCTTCGTGTTCACCAAAAACTCCTTTAATTGCCAAAACTGTTAGATCGACGAAGCGTTTTGAGCTCACCATGACTTTACTTTATTGACCGCCTGATATCAATCCCAGCGACTTCGGTAGGTTCTGCAAAGGTCTGTCTGTCAAGATATTTCAATTTTAGTCTAAGTAACAAGATGATTTCACATTGCCTTCCTCTCCTTTGAGATATCGATATAAATTTTCGTTTTCTCAAGGTATAACCTATGGAAGTAAGAAAAGTCGATTTCTTAATATTACTCCTTCGAAAAAATCAAAATTCCGATAAAAGTGCCCCTGAACACCTTCGAAAAAATCAAAATTCCGATAGATGGCGCTGATATCGAGTTACCCAGTAAAACGGTTTGAGTCCTCATTGTTTTAAAGTACATTACGAGTAAAAGATTGATATTTTCTTCTAAGATAAATTTTATAAAAGTGTCTTTTGTACTTTGGTCTTCTTTTATACATATTTCTTTAAGTCCCTTAAGTCTTCATGCTCGTTACCTTGGGTTTAGCTTATAATATATTCCGCAAGAAATGGTTTTCAAGACTTTAAAAATCGAAAAAGTTGTCGAACGAATGCTGAAAATTTTCGTTTACATTAGGGTGGACCAAAAAAAAAATAAAAAAAAGTTTTTCATTACCGAAATTTTTTTCGAGCAATTTTTGAAAATTGTGATATACATATGTATATTAGGGTGGACCTAAAGAAACAAATATTGATTTTATAGGTTAAGATGAAATTATACACAGTGAATAATATTTCTTCAGGGAAAAATATTTACCTTAATTTTAGAAGGTGTCGCTTAGCATTAAAATTTAAAAAAAAGCTCGAAAAATAATAAAAAAGTAAGTTTTACTAAATAATAGCTTTTGAACCGTGTAAGCTAAAATTTTTTAAGTCACATTTTCTTGTAGAATATAATATTTCCTAAAACGAGACCAAATCTCCATAAGAATTAAAAAAAATATTTATTGCAAAAAAAAAATAAAATACTAGTGTACAATTACTTTTACGAACGGCTGTTTTCGCTGTAGGCTGCTTGCATATAAATACATACCTACATACATATGTACCTGCTGCTATAGGCCTGATTTGTGTATGTATTTGCATGTTTATTACCTCACGAATGATTAGTAAAAGCCATGAAAATATTACTCAATAACAGCAGAGCGCGTTATCAGACACCAACGCGCCAACAACAACAGCAAAAATAATTTTATTTTCAAAATTATTATTATTTTTTTCTTTTTTACATCATTGCATTAATAAAGTGCATATTTGTTGTTGTTGCGATGCGACTGCATAACAGATTGTCACATAAAACAAATCAATAAAACAAAAGACACGGAAAATTTTCATTTAATTTGCATGCAACAATGAAAAAATGCCGCTCCGATAAGGAAAAAAGTGAGAAATATACGAGAAGGGGGCGAGAAAAGCGAGAGCGGAGAGTGTGGCTGTGAGCGACGCGGCAAGATTTTATAGAAATGCAAATGAGAATCGCACGAGGCCTCAACGGGCGATTACATTCGGGTGGGGCGGCAGGCGCTGACAGCAGCCAAGCGGTTGAATTAATAACAAAGCAATGCGATCGGCGATCAAAAAAGCCGGTCGCCAGCGGTAGTCGCTCCGCCAGCAGCCAGTATGGTTAGTGGCCACACACATGTCAAGTGTTGTGATATGCCTGTCAAATGAGTGGCTGTGTGAGTGACGAACTGTTGGTTGCTATATGTGTGCAGATGTGTGTTTGTGACCGCGCGGAAGCTGTCACCTCGCCAGTGACAGCATTTGCAAAATCCAATAGCACTTCTATGCGCACACACACTTGTCATACATGCACACATTCCAATTTAATAACATTTCAGATACACAATTGAAAAAATTATTGAGTGATTTGGCCACATATTACACGGCTGCTTGACTGCCTGATTGACGCTCTGTCCGAATGACTGAATAGTTGGTGTTTTGAATACTGCTCGCAATTACTCGGTGATCTTGGCCATTAATTGGCAAGCAAGCGTGCGAATAAAATGCTTGGCACAGCACTGGCATGGGTGCTTATGAATTTATGTGCAGTAGCGTGCATAAAAATAGTAGTACTCGAGGTAAATATATATAGTTTAGTGCATAAAAATAGTGGTATATCTAGTAGATATGTATGTATTTTTTAAAGACTATTTGGGTATTGAAGGAAATATATACAGTCGCGTGCATAAAAATAAAAGAACTCAAGAAAAATAAATATTTTGAAAAAATAAATGTCGCTGTAGAGGCTGTTGTGCGGAGTGTTGTGGTTTCGAGTATCCATCCCAGCACAAACCGAAATTTCGGAGAGACTTGTGTTCAAAAATTCGATACTTTTCATAAAGATTACTTTTGGCCTTAAGAGAAACGAAAGCCTTACACTATGAGTCACAATATGCCATACTTTCCTTATTTGCAGCTGACCAATCCAAAATTTGTCGTGAGATGTTTTACTAATAATTCAAATATTCGATTATTTCAATTAAAATTTTGATCTTATATCGATTATTTCGATAAATAATCTAACTACTATGGTGTTTTTCTTAATTTCACGTAACCAATCCCAAATTTGTCTTCAGATGCTATATTTTATTGTTGGTTATTTCGATTATTAATCGATTGTTTCAATTAATATTTCGATTAATAATCTATCAATTATTTTGATAAATAATCATCAGCTACTTAATTTTTTATTAGTTTTACGATTAATAATTTCAATAAGTAATCGATTTTTTCAGTTAATAATTCGATTAATAATCTGTCGATTATTCCAACAAATATATTTTCGATTGTTATTTTGATTAATGAACTATAATTACAATGAATAATATTTCGATTAATAATCGATTATTTCGATATTTTTTCGATTATTAAAAATCGATTATTCTGATATTTTTTCGATTATTTATTAATAATATTATTTATAATTCCCACTTGTGTTGTGAAACGAACGAACAATGATCATGTTTCATATTTTAATACCCTACAGTGGAGTAAAACTACTTAAACAATTCTGTAAAGACAAGTTAGCATGCTCACTCGACAAAAAATATAGACTAGCCGACAGTATAAAATAAAAGATTTATTCATAACACGTTTCCCTAATATTTATACAAATCTAATTAACACTCTAACTAATCTTAATTGGCCAAACAATTATGGCATTTTATTGCACACAAGTGTACACCTGTGCAAAGTACACACACATACAGCCATACATAGATTTTCAATTTGATTCCGTATTGTCTACACGTTATCGTATATACGAGGCATATTTATTTCTAGCGTTTATCTCTCCTGTCTTCTCTTCGCATATTTGATATTGTTTTTGTTTTCATTCAAATATTTACCGAAAAACAGCTGTGTGTAAATGTTGTTTCTATTTTTGGAGCTTATCACCTCAAATGTGCTAGCGACTGCCGATAAAGCAGGAAGATGATAAGAGAAAACATGTTTTGAGGAAAAAGTGAATGCTTGGCACAACAACCTGAAATGGCGAAATTAAAAGTGTAAACAGTCGTTCGCTGCGAACTCGGCAAAATTCAAAGCAAACAATCTAAATTATTGCAGTTTGCTTAAATAAAATTAATGAAATTATTAGTTGACTGTAAAGTGCCAAAATTATTAAAGTATTGAAAGCGCACAAATGACTTGGCAAATATTTTGGCTTTGGTCTATGGAAGCTTACTTCTAAGCAAATAACTAGTTTATCAGGTGTTAAAGAAAGAATTATATAAATATTTTGTTGAGAAGAAAATTGTATATTTATGATTTAACGAAATGCCCTGTATATGCCTTACACATATGTACTAAAGATAGAAGTCATTATGAATAGGAGCTAAGTTCATCATTAATAATCTTCCTTCCTTGTGATAGCGTTACTGAGTCAACTTGAGTTCTACTATGCCCACGCTAACAGGTTATGGGCCCAGCACGCTTCCACCGTGTATTTTTTGCTTGAAGCCGCAGAAAATCTTCTAAAAGAAAGACCACCAATTGAAAACCTAATCTCAGAATAAAATTTATTGTAAATAGATATTTGGGCATAGCCTTGACACGACAAACCATGGCTTTATACCCCAAAAATATTACTTAAAGTTTACAGAAAGCTCATTATCAGCTTAAATATGTCCAACCGCAACTTTTGTTAGTTAAGGTCCAAGTTCGGGTCCATATATTAATTAAACCAGCACTGAACATATCCTTATATTTTTGTACACCTCATTAGTGCACTATAAAAGCGATTTTGTGAGTATGCAAAGGTCTGGGTTTCTATCAGGAGAGATTGCATGCTCATATTTCGCTTGATAATACCCAACACTGGTTATATTTAATCTACGGATGACTTTTACTGTTTCCTCCCTTGATTTTTGTGAGAAAATTTTTAGCACTTTGCTATCATTCATTAATGGTTGACAAGCTTATTTTTGGATGACGGTCTCTTTCTTAATAATAAAAATTTATGATTGATTCTCTTACGTAGTTTTAAAGTATGAAACCATAGCATACCTTTAGGCGGTAGATCTTCGTTTTGATAACAACTGGGTACAATTGAATCGAAGTTCAAAATTGAGGCAGTTTTCCAAGCATTCTTAATAGTTTTTACCTCATTTAATGCTTTTTCTATTAATGTTTCAAAGGTGGGCCGAAATTCTTCTAACGAGCCGTAGAATTATACCTAATAATCTCCACCAGATGTTATGCCAACGATTTTTCCAATCCGCGAAACACTTTTCATAAGCACTTTTTTGAATGGCCTTCAGCTGCTTCAGCGAATTTTGTTTTATCTCTTCGATTGACTGAAAATTTGTTCCATTCCGATGATTGTTGACTTGTTTACATGTCAAACTCATAAACCCATGTCTCATTAGCAGTTATATTGCTCTCTATGACTGTGGGATCAGAATTCGAAAAATATTCAGATTTTTCGGGACGAGTCGAGCAGAAACGGGTCTCATATCCAAAATGTCCACCAAAATCGTTCTAACGGACTTGCTAGAGATATCGAGTTCTCTTATAAGCACCATATCTTTTACATTTTTAACATTTTCATCCGTGGTAGAGGTAGTAGTCTAGAACCAGGCATGTCTTCAACGATCTCTCGACCAACTTTGAAAACTTTATACCACTCGTAGTGTTGTCTTTTTGATAAAACTGAAACTCCGTAAGCCTTTTCCAACATTTGCCATGATTCCGCAACGAAATTTGGTTAGAAATACAAGATTTGAGAGTAATTCTTTGTTCGATATTTTGATCCACTTAAAAAAATTGTGTCGAGTGCCCTTTTCCTATAATATTTTAATATTCAATTTATTTTAGTTGTAATATTATTTTTAGTATAAGTTTTTTTACATTTTATTTATTGAAAGCTTCAAGCAAATTTTATAAATACACCCATTTTTATATAAAAATTCATGTTGCCACATTGTTACACTGTGCGATCAAAAAGCTACGTATGTACATGTAATATCTACAAATAGCTGAATAAAGAGAGCGCTTTACTGAATGAAATATGTAAACAAACTAAAACTTTGAGATCAACGAAAAGTGCTAAAGCTCTTGTTGTGGCAGCTTTCGCTGAATAAGCTTTCCGCCGAGCTTTTCATATTTGTTAGCTTACTGTTCGTTGTTACTTTTGCTTGCTTGCTTGCATTTAACGCTTGGTTGTACAGTAGGTATGTACGTGTAATACATATACATATGTATATATGAAAGCATAGCTTCACAAGCATTGTATGAATGTGTGTATATCAGAAAAATGCATTCCGCCTATGCTCTTTAAATAATGCAGTAGAAAATGCTAAATTTTTTGTTCTAATATGCAACCGCCTATAGGGAGAGCAGTATGAAGAGTTGCCAGATGTGGACTTTTCGCTGTCAGAATTTTGTGTTTTTTGTGAGATCGGCAGAAGGTTGCTTGCCGAAGAACAACCGAGCGAGTAATGAATTTTAGCTTTATTATAAAAATAATTAAATAATAATAAATAGCAGGGATACTCCACCAGCTGTGAGAGTATTCGCCGCAGTATCCGTCAGAAAAAGCAGAGGAGTCTTCCTCCACTTCGTTGGAAAGACCAGGTGGAGAAGGACTTGGGTTCGCTTTGAATCTCCAATTGGCACCAAAAAGCGGGAAGAAAGAACGTCTGGCGCGCTGTTACAAGCTCTTAAAGAATAAGAAGTTCCCCATTTCTTCACAGTTCAGCAGTATAACTCTGTAGAGCTTATTGAGGAGTACTAATCATTCAGCGAAATTAGTCGCGATGTATTCCCTAATAATTTATTGTTCAATTTCATTGATATTTGGCAGCCCGAATTAGAGTATAATGAAATCAGGCTAGCTCTCTAACTTACCTTTGTTCAGTTTTAGATTAAATTTATTTGATTTCAGTCAGTCAATCAAATTTAAAATATATTTTTGGATCGCTTAAAGTGAAAAAAGCCATGAAAAGCACTTAAAAGTTATTACCGAATAAAATAAATAAGTCGATCTGCTTACACTTCAAATAAATGCGGTCTCTGGTTAGATTTCTCTACCTCTCTCTTTCTCATTTTTAATCTCTCGTTTACAAGTTCAGCTGTATGCTATTTATAACTATATGTACTACTCACTCTCTCTCTCCTTTACGATTATGTCAGTATTGCAATGCCTCTCTCTCTCTCTCTTTTTACGATTACTTCGCTATTGTAATTGTATGGATTCCTTCGAGACCTTTTTTTTGAATAGATGAGACATGAAGATCCCTAAATTTTATAGACAAAAAAAAAAGCCATCCTACTTTCCTTTTACCATATGTTAGCTCTTCGCCGTATATTTTACCATTTTCGTTTATTTTTAGCCAAGTCATTTCTATTTAATGTATTTATACTCTAGCCAACGAAGTTTAAGTTTTAAAATGTACTGTAAATCACATTTATGTATATTATAACTAACTCTCCTTCCTCGTAGAAATATTTTCAATACTCACCTTCAATAATTGGCGAAATCTTATCTAGAAGACACTTGCAAAAATACCGAATAAACAAGAACTCTCCTTCAGATAAGAACTGTAAAAGTACAAATACAATATTTTGTGACGATAGTACCGTTATCACCGAGTGTCTAAAGTAATTACCCATGTTCTGCATGTAAAACATCAACTAATCTGCAAGTACTTTGATTAAAAATCGATAATTAAGAAGCACAGGCATAAATCAAAAAGAGAGAGAGAGAAACATATAGCGGACAAATTTCCACTTGAGAATAAAATAATTGCTTCCACGTGCTTTCATATTAATAAGTATTTCAAAAAATAACTAGCAAAGCAAATGAAACGGAAGGAAACAGAAATCAGTAATGAGCTAACGAGAAAGTGCGGCACTAGCTGAAAGCAGAGCTTTGCAAGCAGTACTCAAGCTTAAGCTGGATTCTTTTGGCAAGAGCCGCTGCTTATGGAGCACTAATAGCCACGCGAAGAGCGCGCCATGCGAAATTGAGCAAGCACAAACGGAGTAATTGAAGCGGCTAATGACTCGCATAAACGCGCGAATTCGCTCCCTGCTTTCGTTAACTTTCACAGCGCCACGAACAAGTAGCTATGCATATATGTATGTAGGTGTGTGTGGTTGTGAGGCACGCTGGCAATGTTCTTGCGCCTAGCTATGGGCTCTCTGAACCCATCTCCAGCGCTGGCGCGAACAGTTCGCTTCCAGCACTCTTCAAGCGCGTATCGGTTTTTAAATATTTCACTCGAGCCATATTTATTTATATTGATTTTCATAACGCGCCGTCGCAACGTTTACGGTCACGAGCGCCAAATAAAGATACTTATATATTTATTTAAGTTGTTGAAGAAACAACAATCCATTACTTAATTATTTGCTTACGTATTTATGTAGTTAGTTGTGACTTACGTACATTCATCTAATGTACATAATGAGCAAGCATGCTTCTTGTGCTTTACTTATTTGCTTACAAGTGATTTGCTGATTTTGAAAAATAAGAAGAAGAAGCAAAAATTTTTCAAAAACCCAAAGTGTCTTTCAAGTTTTTGCAAAAAGTAAAATTCCATACTTTTAATGGAAATTTAATTAAACTTAACTTAAAGCCGCATTGCCAATAGTTTTGCTTAACAAAGTTTACTTTAGGAAGTGCTAAACGCTCGTGGTAACACGCCTAAACCGTTAATTGTTGGCAACAGAACAAGTGTAAATGCAAATAAACAGAAAGATCTAAAAGCGAAAAGAAATAGAAAAAACTTAAAACTATTTACAAACCTACCAAATAGTTGAAGTGTTTCCTAGTTTGCCCATGCAAGGCGCGTAAACGCAGCAGTAGCGGGCACAGAGCGTTTAAATACAACAAAAAACAACAAACAAAAGCGTAAACAAACCAACTAAACAAGCGGGCGTGACAAAAAGGGGCTCCACAACACAAAGGTAATCACGTTTTGCTGCTGAAAATTAAAGAAACAAATATTTAAAAATATTTTTATATTTTTCAATTTTCAATTAACAAACAAAAATTAAAAATTTATAAAAATATATTTTAAAATTTTATATCAGCAAAAAAGTAAAAAATTAATAATAAAATATTCAACAAAACTATACAAATTTATAAATATACCTTTTTAAAAATTTATATCGACAAAAAAGTAAAAAATTGTTAATTAAATATTAAAAAAAAAAATTAAAAATCTACAAAAAATACATTTTGAAAATTTTACAAACAAAGAAGTTAATAATATTATCAATTTAATAATATTTTAATACAATTAAATTTAAAAAAATACATTTTCAAAATTTTATGTTAACAAAAAATCGAAAATTAACAATAAAATGTTAAAAAAATATTTAAAATTAAGAAAAAAATACATTTTGAGAATACATATCAGCAAAAAATAAAAAATTATATAATAAAATATTAAAAAAAAACAAAATTACAAAATTATAAAAAACTACATTTCTAAATATTTATAACAAACAAAACTAAAAAATATAAAAAAATTATTACTAAATTATAAAAAAAAAAAATTACAAAAAAAAAAATACATTTTTAAAATTTTATGTAATAAAAATAAAATTTTTACTGAACAAAAAAGTTTAACCTGTGGTTATTTAAATTAAATGTACAGTGACTACAAATATTAATCGCAAAAGTTGGTTTTGTTTATAAAATAAACATAATTTTTTTGAAAGTGTGATAAATAAGTCAAAAATCAGCCTTTCTATGCAGAATTTGAAGAATTATGACGCCATAAAAACAAAAACAAAAAAAAAAAAATAGAACAAAGAAGAAAATAAAAATAGCATGATTACTTGTCAAACCTGTCAAATCAGTCTAAAGATAATAATATGGAGAACAAATATGATAACCAGTTATTTTAAATCTAATATATTTAATTCATATTGGAAAAAGATATGAATAAATATATTAATAAAAAAAATATAAATAAAAACAAATAATAAAATAAAAACATAAAAAATCGAATATAAAACTTAATGTGATGCTTGCAACAATTACAAGTTGAATAACTGCTTTGAAAAATCCATAAAATCAGTTAATTGACAAGAACGACAATAAAATAATATTCCCGAGCTTGAAAATGAAGTTTAAAAGATATTTTTACTGGTTGTAAACTCAAAATTATGATTTTTCTTTGCAATTTTCGCGATTATTTCTTGTCTTCAGACAATGTTGTTGTTGTAACGCCTTAAAACAATCTTGAAATAATTTCGAGGGATGGTGCTGAGCTGACAGTCCTTGTCCGCGTAAAAATCCGTCTTCATTCCAGTAACTTAGACCCGACTGTCGTGGGAACGGTGTATGTATAAAATATTTAGTTTCCTGTAAAAATTCCATAAACTTGTCCTGAGCAAGCTTAGGTTAGATCAGGCAAATAGGCTGATTTTTCCTAAGATTACAATCTCACTTCCACCGCTAGTCTCTATCATGTCCGTTGTTATGCACAGAAGCATACCTAGGGGTTATCGAAAAGGCCGTCGCATGTCGATAAAGCGCTTAGAGTCTGGAACAAATTTATTGAAGTGGCTGATATCAATTCCAGACAGTTCGCCCGGTTCGTAGAAAGTATGACAACCAATATGCTTCAACCTTAGCCTGGCGTAAGCTGGATAAGTTAGAAGAAAATGTCTGTTTTTGTGCCTTCTATCCGATATCCGCCGGTGATGTCAGCACTTTAATTGTTTCAATATTGACTTATTGTGTCTTTGGTTTTAGCGAAAATGTCCTCATATATTCTCAAGTTATCTACATAATTTCTGTAAACTTGTTCAAGCACTCGATAAAAATATTGCATCCGTAGGCTTATTTACTTTAACCTTAAATGACTTGCAAACATTTAGTGCTTCGATATTATTTCGCAAAGTGTTCATATCTTTTTATTGCACATTATTTCTTTGTTAGTATTTTTATATCGTTTTTGTATTTATTGTTGTAGTTGTTTTTGCCCTTTTACTCAATGTATTTGCACTGTACATTTCATAATGTTCTCTTTATTGTCACCGCCATGCCGTCATGTGACCACATGCCACAAATACCCATGAAAGCAATGAGCCATTCCCGCCGCGCGCCACACCCCTTCGCGGGCGACACGCTTCACACCTCCCAAACGCGCCCAACACACATTTAAAGACTCATTTCATTTGCCATTTTGACGCTATCGCGCCTTAGCGGCTTAACTGATCAAACGTGTCGCGCTGTCAACACAGTTACCAACTAAATAAGTGACTACCCAATTTTTTATACAATATTTTAACTATTTTTAAATATAGTTGAAAAGCGTAACAGCGCCCGAAAAGGCACAGAAATAATGACTAAATTAAGCAATCCACACAAGGAAGGAAGGCGGAAGGCGGCAAGTGGGGCTGTGTGTGTTGCAAAGCCATCGATCACGCGAAACAGCGCGACTATTCGCAAGAAAAAAGTATTTAACAGTTAATAATGCATAAAAACTTAAAGCCAATAACAGGCGGCAGCCGACAGGCGTTAGGCGGTGGCTGCCTTTATGAAAGCTTCCAATAAAAACCTTTTAATTCACTTTAATCCCTAGTGAAAAGCAACATGCCACTGTCGGATTATGGCGACTCCACGACGTTTGTGGCAGTCTCAGCGCCTGGCACACAGAGCTGGGTAGTGGGGTACTCCAACGTTTGTGGGACTGGCGTGCGCATTGCACACAACAGCAAGTGCGGCGGTTTTCATTTGCCTTGTTATTTTCGCCTTTTGTCCGTCCACCGACTGTCTTCTTAACGGCGGTGATTTATGTTTATCGTTCGTACGATCGCTGCCGCGTCTATCGCCCGCTAATTTCTTGATTTACTACCTTGTTCGCAGTTTGCTGCTTTCGATGTTTGTTTTGTTGCCACTTTGCTATTTTCAAATTGGTGGTTGCCAATTAACGCGTTGCTGCACTATATTTTATATTTATCTTTAATTGGCGTTGATTTTACTGTGTAATTTATTTGTAAAAATTTATTGTTGCCAATAAAATGCGACAATTAAAATAAGTACATACTTACTGCACTTGAAAAATAAAATATCAGCTGATCATATCTTCCTATTCTACATGCCTTATAGGATTCTTATTTACTCAGCGTCTGTTGGGTTGGAACAATATTGTTATAGAACCTTGTTTCAACTTCAAACAAGTTAAGATTTGCATAAACGTTTAGAAAACATTGAGGTTGTAAAGCAAAGGCTATATTTTATAAACATATTTTATATAATTTTATTGAAAGCAACCGAATGTGTACAGTAAAACTTGATATTTTCACATTTTCGGGTTTTCATTCTATTTAATTTTAATTATTACCCGATCTTCGTTTCACTATGACCTTAGCATTAATTTTTAAATTGCAATCTTGACACATATTAAATTTGTATTTAGATGTTAAATTTTCGATTTAGAAAACTGCAGGAAATGCCTAGAACTGAGCACTGGGGAAACAATAAAATCCTTTGTGCATTTGCCACACGTTTTCAAGACTACACTGTAAGCATCTGGGGTTCCATAGTATGAGCCATTGACATTGAGGCCGCATAGTCTATTAAACTTCGCGTCAAGCACAGGCATCCTAAAGCATGACTACTCCACTTGGACTTAGCAAGTGAACTTCATCTGGTATCGCAAAGGACTAAACTAAAGGTCTAACCGTGATTTACTGGCCTACCAGGTTAACCTAAAACTGCCTACTTCCTCACTCCTCGATTTTAAATTTCATCAGATTCCTTCACTTTACTATAATTAAATCTAACATCTGTGAGGATAAGAAGAAGATAAAACTTGGCATAAATAGCTTTCTCCCTTTCTAAACATAGCTCGTGATCGGATTATATATGTATTTTCAGGCATCCACATACCGTACATGCGGTTCTCTCATTCTACAGCTGATTTTTTCGAAATCTGTGAAGCATTTTAATGAAATTAAATGTTCTGTTTTTGTGATAGATTTGGTTAGATGGTTGAACTCTCAGCAAGGTATGGGATCACACTTAGCTTATTAAGTACAGTCCTTCATAAAGCCATACGAATGATTAAAAACCCTGAACCTATCACAAAACTGTTTAGGTGTTTTATTTCTAAATCAGATATTTCACATTGGAAAAAGAGAGACATTCGAATAAGAAGTGTTAAGATGATTCTATCTCATCTTTTTCGAAACAGCTAACAGCTAAAGATGTTCAATCTTAGTGTTTGAATTTCGATCGGATTTAGAACTACAACCATTGAAAAGTGGCCCTTGTTGAGAGCCAAAAGTTCTCTACACCTCTTACGATTTAAAGATTTGAAAACAGTCCAGTAGTGCACCACAAGATTCCACATTTCGCAGTTATTGAAACTGAGGCACCTGCCCTTGCAAGTTCATCTCCATTACAGTTTCCTGCAATAACGCTGTGGCCTTGCATCCAAACCAGTCTAATCGTAAAATAATTTAATGTTACAGATAATAAGTCTAGACATACTTTCACTTTTGTCGTTGTAGAAGTTAACGGTAGTTTTTGTTTTTAATAATTTTTGTATATCTTTTTATTTTTTTTTTTTTTTTTTTTTTTTTAATTTTAATTTTGTTTTGTTGTTTTAATTTTCATTCTATTTGTATAATTTTAATTTTTTGTTTTTTTTTTGTTTTTTTTTTATTAAATAATAATTTTTTCCATTTTTTTTTGTTTTGTTTTAATTCAATTATAATTTTTTTACGTTTAACTTTGCTTAATTTTTATAATTTTTTTTTCAGTTTTAATTTTTTCCGTTTTAAGTTGTTTTTATTTTAAATTAATTATTTTTTTTTTTTTAATTTTAATTTATTTTTGTTTTCAATTAATTATTATTTTTTTTATTTTTTTATCTTTTTTAATTTAAATTCGGTATTTAATTAAATTTTTTTCCAATTTTAATTTTTTTTTTTTCAATTTTAATTTTTTTTTTAATTAATAACTTTTTTTTTAATTTTTTTATATATTTTTTTTTAATCTTTTTTATATTTTTTTTTTTTTTTGTTTATAATTCTTTTAATAAATCAGTTTTTTTTATTTTAATTATTTTACATTCATCTAAATTTTTTTCATATTTTTAATTATTTTCAAATCGACATTTTGAATTTTAATTTCGCAATTTTAATTCCTCATTGACTCGCATTAACCTCACCACAAAATCAATGAATGTGGCAATAAGGCGCACCGCTTCATAACATTCCTGCACAAAAGTGCATCTTCACCGAGACAATATGCAAATATGCGCGTTGTATGTGTGTGTGTATGTTTAAAAATTTACGATTAAATAGGTGCTTAATAAATTTGCTTAATAAAAGCGCAACAAGTTGTTTATACAAATCGCGGCAGTCTTCTCAAGGTCAATGCATTATTGTTTGCAATATTTTGTAAAACCAAAATTCTCTGCCGTCTTTATTTTATTTAATTCTTTTTTGCGATTTTACTTTGTAATGCCGTTATGGCTGTCGGGTCATTTAGTGGCGTGTTTCATAAAAAATCTTCCCTTAATTATTCAGTCGACGAGAATACGCGGGTTTAAGCGGTGCAGCAGCCAACGCAACCCTACAGTGCTGTCCTAAATATAAATATAATTATTCAATACAAGTATTTATGCGCTGTGAAATTGATTGTTGAGTGTGTGTGAGTAAGTGAAATTTATGTGAAATTAATGCCAGTGCGCGAACTGAACTTTCCTGTCGCTTAGGTGAAGCTTATAATGGAAGAAAATTGTTAAGATATGCTTGTGTGTGTATTTATGTGCGTCTGTGTGTGCATTACGGATAAATTGCATTAAAAGTGGACAAGTGTAAGCTAAAATTCCACGAAAGGAATTGTATGTAAATAATAATTTTTTTTTGGAAATTTTGCACAAAATAACTTTGGAGGTGCATAAGTATAAATTTCTATAAAATATTTGCATTTTTGTATTTGCAATGAGCGACTAATGCGCATTTCACACCTGCAACCGCTGCCGTAGAGTAAATACATACATGTGTTTTGATAGGTAAACTCAAGCACACATCTGTACATACTGATATATGGGATGCGTTGTGTAAATAGTCGATAAAATATTGCAGTAAAAATTTTTCTTTTAAAATAGCAAACAACCATGAATTCCGCACAAATGTTCTTTCTTTGAATTATTTATATGTACCGCTGTCTATTTCAATTTAATATACACAATAAATATGTATATATACATATGTATGTATATTTTAATACCTATATACTAATACCTGCGCATCCAACCAAACACTTGTGTGGTTTTAATTTTCTTGTGAAATTTATTGGCCTAACTTTATGACCGTCTTTCAATCAAATACTAGCGCTAGCTCGTCAGCACTTGAGCATTTGCAGATAGCAAAGTAGATAAATAGTTTTGCAATAAAAGAAAAAATATAAATAAAAGTAATAATAAAAACTAGGAAAAATGCTTTTAAAAGCTTTGTGGTGGGAACGCGGCCAAATGTTTACTTTTATATTGCTATGAATGAAAAAAATATTGACTTTGCTGATATTAAGATAACTACTGTAAATATTTCTACAGTTTGAACTTAGAAATTTTTTATATACTTTTTTAAAAACATTTAAGAAACTTAAGATCCACTATCGGGTTTTCATTCAACGACCAATTAAGAGTTTATTTAGCTTTTTAGTTTCTTACCAAATAACTGCACTTAATGACATTCTACATACAGCACCTCTAGACTTAGCCGGTATAAGTTGCTGCGATTCCAAGATGCCAGACACATTAAGGGTCCAGAGTGGAACATTCCAAAATCTTCTCGCATCCTCTGCATCTCTGATAGCTTGGACTACTGCGCCGCGGAGCATACACCCGCGAATATATGGGTGGGATGGAAATGTGCATTTTCCCAAATTGATCGAAGCCCAAGGGCTCTCAATCAGCTCTGGTTTCAGACAACCAGACTACTGTAGTGTCTACCAAGCAAAAGTGGTTATTGGCTGCCAGGTAGTAGCAGATGTACTTCAATTAAGTGTGGTTCTTTTAGAGGCATATGCGTCCACTCCTATAACAAAGCTATTAAACAGGTCTTCAGCTCGCTGACAGTGCGCTCAAAGCCAGTTAAGAAGTGCATGAGCTCACTAACTGTAGCATCAAGCTACTTCCATATTAAACTTGACTGGGTGCATTTCAACAGCGGAATGGCATTACCAATTCCCATTTTGGAATCCATTTAGGATCTTCTGGGGTTACAAAAAACTTCTGGCCTAGAGTGGAACGCAAAAGGTCCATGAAAGTACTACTAGCTTTTAGCAAAATTCACATAGCCGTAATGATAGTTATCCTAACAGGATACACTCCAATTGGCACTTACGCTGTGAAGCTAAATGTTTCGGAGGAGGCAGTTTGTAAAAATTGTAGGGAGAAAGATGTCTTGGAAACATCCAAATATTTTCTCCTTCATTCTCCAGTTTTCGCCAGACTAAGGTTGAAGTATCTCGATCGGCTTAATTTCTACCCGTGGAATTGACAGGAACTGATATTACCTGCTTCTAGCTGCTTTGTAGAAATTCGACGGTATTCTTTTTCCGTATTTAGGAGTTCTGAGTATTACAACGGACAAGCGTCCAAGTGGAATTATATGTGGCCTCACGAAAACCAGAATACTTACCTAACTTAACCTAACGAAACAATTAAATAAAGCATATAAAATAAATTAAAAAATTTGTTACAGCCTTAGCAAGATATAATAAGATTATCGCGAAGTTTGTAACACACAGAAGGAAACGTTGGAGGCCCTATAAAATGTATATTAAAATAATCAGCTTGACGAGCTGAGTCGATTTAGCCATATCCATCAGACTGTTACATACGCGAACTCAGTTTTTTTAATATCTGTCCGAAATTTTGCAGACATCCTTTTTCCCAAAGCAGCTGCTCATTTGTCGGAACTGGCACTAGACCGCTATAGCGTACAGCTGTCATACAATCTGATCGATCGGAAGCAAGTGACGTGTCATCTTCACAAAATACGAAATGCCATACAAAGGACCGATCAAAATTAAGTTCCAGTAAGGCAACTTGAACCTGTGAAGGATATTATAGATTCGGTGCTGAAGAAGTTAATGTTTTATTTTGTTTTTTTAATGTTTTTTATAAAGCATTTATGTTTTCAAATAAATTCAGCATTAATTTTTTAAAAGATAATGTCTGATCTATTTTTTTGTTAGTTAAAAATTCCAAAAAAGTTTTGAAAATATTTTTATATAATTTTTTTAACACATGTATTCAAAAAAAAAATTCAAATAAGTCCAAAAAAAAAATTTTTTTTCATAAGTTTCAAAATTACTCCTTTCTTTTCACATAAAGTATAATTTTTCATGTCTTTTAACTTGTAATTTTTTTTTTTTTAAATGTAATAACACGATATTTATTCGTGCGTCAAAACACTTCCATATTTTTTGCTTTTCTGACATAAGCGGAAAGTTCTCCATGTGAATATTATGAGTTCATTATTGTAACAATAATTATTATAATTTTTTACTGGAAAATCGTGACCTTATGCAAAATATTTTCAAAGCAATAACATTATAGTAATTTTTAGAGTCACATGCCGTTATATCTACAGCCTTAGCACCGTCAATGGTAACACTACAGAAACGTAACTTCCAACCCTATTAACTCGAGCAAAAATTGTATTTTTATGTCAAAGTAAATAGTTTCATACACCTATTTACTATTTTATTGCTACCTAGGAGGTCCTCATATCTCTTTTATGCACAGTTTGTATCTAAATATTTGTATATTAAGTTTTCCTCATACATACTTTCTTATCGTCGATACGATTCGCTTAGATGACTTTGAGATATATAACCTAATACTCAGTTTATTATTCTTAGTTTTAAAGACATGATTCATTGTTAGAATATTCTTTTGAAAAAAGCGTTTGAAAGTTAGAAATCAGAGTTGGCTTCTGTTAAGTGATAAAAGGGATTTCCATAAAGGTTGCTTTGCACCTTTTTTAGAATGAATACTATAGATAGAATATAATGAAATAATCCAAATACAATTATAAAAGGAAATTAGTTGCAAAATTTCCAAATTTTGCCTACATCTAGGCGCTTAAATATGAAAGTTTTCGACCATGATGGTTCCACAATATAAAAAGGAATTAAAATTCATAATAATACAAAACTATTACATACGATATACATATACTATATGTATATATATATTTATTATATCGTGAACGCAATATATAAAGATTGCCACGAAGGTAGTAATACACAGAATGGAACTTGGGGACCCTACAAAATATACTTACAAGTGATCAGCATGATGAGTGGAGTCGATTTAACCATGCTCGCCTGCCTGTCCGTCTGTATAGACACGAGCTAGTCTCTTATGTTTTGAGGTATCGCTCTGAAAGTGTGCGCACGTCCTTTTCCCCTTTGTCGGAACCGTCGATATGCAAACTTAACGAAGGGAATCAAGCGCTTGTATGGAAAACTTTTTCATTTGATGAGTTATTTGCCAGAAATGTGGAATAAATTATTGTGTAAGGATATGCTGCAAACTCCAAAAAAAAAAATTATTTATATCGACCCACTAAAGCATTTAGCTGGCATACACTGAAGCCTCGTAATCAGGTTCTTGTAGAAAATCTTTTGTATTTGGGCAGGGTATTAAGACCATATGCCAGACTAAAATCGTCGCAAAAAACAGATTCGGCTATTCTGCTATTTTTTAACTTGTGGAAATTTTTTTTCTCCAAATATTTATTATTATTTTCTGTAAATAAATAATTTGCATTTTATTTCCCCCAAGAGAAATTTCCACGCCTGAAAGCATGCTATAGATTATAAAAAATTTTAGAAATAAATATTTTAGTGAATAAATTGAAATATTATTTTATAAATAATAATTTAGTTGTGTAAAATCGTTAGTACTAAATATTTAATAATAATAAATATTCAATTAGAAATTCCGTTAGCCGTCGATATATTTACAAAACCTAGCCATAGAAACAATATATAAAAATACCAAAACAAAAGTGAAGCGTCAGCTAGCCAAATGCCTACACTGATATATCGATAAACAGCAGCACAATTTATTTGAATAATTCATGGTACCATTACTGCAAATACTACTTTACAAAAACAAATATATTTAAATTCCGCAGGCAACGTCAATGAATACAGCTCATGAAAGACAAATAGTTATAAAAAATTTATCATTATTATAACTGCAAATACAACACGTTGTATATATAAACATCATTTGTGCATACATTTGTATATATGTTAGCCCTATGGGTGAGCTCTTTCAATAATTCCGTACAAATATAGCATAGGAAATTTTCTCTTCGAAACACCAATGACCCAACAGACCAATCTAGAAGAATTGTCGCCATTTTTTTACACATGCACACATATGTATGTATGTATAAATATACGAGTTTGCAATGAGTAATTGTGCTCGCCTAACTGTTTTGCGCTGTGTGAAGATTTTTTTAAGATCACCTGCCGCGAGCAATAATAATGAATCTATTAGAATGGCAGTCACACGAATTAAACAATAATTGTGAAGTCAGAATGTGTCAACGTCTACATTAGGGTGGTACATTTGCAATTCATTAAATATTTAATTCTGCAAATTTCTTTTGAATTGAGTTTACTTGCCAAACTTCTCTAGAAAAATTTCATATAAAATTGGAAATATTTATTTTCATAATTCATCGTTCTCTCTTTGAATTTATAATGCTATCGATCTAGTTTCGAGGAACAAACCGTTACAGTAAAAGAGAGTGACAAAGAGAGTATAAGAGAAAGAGGTATGACTGAACACTCGTCTGGAAGGATTTTTATACGAATAACTTCTTAAAATCTCAGCTTTTAATTTTTTTGTAATTACTTTTTAAAAACCAAAAAAAAAAAAAAAATCGATGGCTCACCCTAATAATTATTAACTGTCGTCTTGGCACGCAACAGGAAAACAAGGGAATTTAATAAAAAATGTCATGAAGTGCAAAAAGCAAACTATTGGGTGCTTCGAAAGGGAGTAGTATGTATAAATAGCCAGTACACAAATAGCAACACGCACACATTGAGACACACACACACACACATGTTCAAACAATCATGCAAACGAAATATTTGCACGACTTCGGAATCAACTCAAATTAAGTCAATGCGGTGCAGCAACGGCGGCAGCATAAATTGTTGGAAAACAAAAGCTGCACAACAACAACAATGTGTGTGTGGTAAAAACAATTTAGCTTAATAATCGCCAATAAAGTGTACATTTTGATTCGTTATTGCTCTTTCCATGCAAGTATGTTGCTAGCTGCTTTTGTTGTTGTTGCATATGCTTTTATTGTTGTTGCCTATGCTGCTGTTGCTGCGCGTACACGTTAAGTGTTATGCGAAAACTGCTATTGACTGCTTTTGACTAGTGACACGCAGCGCTGATGTTTTCATTTCCTCACGCTCGCTGTTGCTTAAATAAAAAAAGTAAAACAAAAACAAAAACAATAAAAATGTTAACTTCGCTTGCACCGTAACTATAATACCTTTCACTGTTAAATTTCTAATAGCATAAAATGGTATTGAAGGATATTTAACTTGGTGTTGATCGGTTAGTTTGTATGGCAGCTATATGATATAGTGGTCCGATCTTAACAAAACCTTGGAAACTTGCTTAATTTTCTTAAACAATTATAAATGCTAAATTTCGTGAAGATATCTCTTCAAATATAAAGGTTTCCCATATAAAAACTTAATTTAGATCGGTCAGTTTGTATGGCAGCTATATATTGTAGTGAACCGATGGTAATAATTTCTTCGGAGATTATATAGCTACCTTGGACAATAATCTATGCTAAATTTCGTGAAGATCCTTTGGCAAGTGAGAAAGTTTTCCATACAAAAACTTGATTTGTATCGGTCAGTTTGTATGACAGCTATATGCTATAGTGGTCCAATGGTAACCATTTCTTCGGAGAGTATATAGCTACCTTGGACAAGAATCTATGCCAAATTGCGTAAATATATTTTGATAAATAAGAATGTTTTCCATACAAAAACTTGATTTGAAACGGTCAGTTTGTATGGCAGTTGTATGCTATAATGGTCCGATAATAACCATTTCTTCAGGGATTGCACCTTTACCTTTGGCTATATTCCTTGCCGAATTGCGTGACTATACCTTGTCAAATGAAAAAGTTGTCCATACAAGCACTTTATTTCGATCGTTCAGTTTGTATGGCAGCCATATGTTATAGTGGTCCGATAATGGCCGTTTTGACAAATGAGTTTTTGTTCTTGGTGAGAAAAGAACAGGTGCAAAATTTTAAATCGATATCTTAAAAACTACGCATAAATACGGACAGCCAGATGTAGTCATCACGGCTCAGCTCGTCACGCTGATCATTTATACATATAGTATATAGATTTTTTAGTCTCCGACTTTTCCTTCTGGGTGTTTGAAAACTTCGTGGCACACTTATTAGACCCTGTTCGGGGTATAAAACCGTTGTAAAATAATAATAATAATAATAAGAACAAAAGTAGGCAAATTTCGCAATGAAATGTCTAGTCATGGTGAATGTGTGAAATACCTATAATGTGTTGAAAGTAAATATTTTTGTATACACATACTTATATAGAGGTATATGCAACGATATATGTACATAATTAGTATATATGTATATGAATATACAATTATACACGCATTTACTATGCTTAAGTATGTATGTATGTATGTGCCTCATATGTACCAAACGCACTTGAGCAATAAAATTGCTGTACGTGTTGCACATAACGGTGCACATTAACAATTTTATTGTCA
Source organism: Bactrocera zonata (assembly GCA_037783105.1). Taxonomy (NCBI): domain Eukaryota; kingdom Metazoa; phylum Arthropoda; class Insecta; order Diptera; family Tephritidae; genus Bactrocera; species Bactrocera zonata. The sequence continues at coordinate 195,814 of JBAWJQ010000506.1, forward strand.
TTTAATGTTAAATAAAATGCTTAAAGTTATTTGTTAACCAGCCAACGTAGCAGCAATTAAAATACTAATTACGCTATATACAGGCAAATCGTCACATATAAATTTATACGAATTTACATACAAATATACACTGGCAGTTTGTTAAATGCATATTCATTTATATTTATTATCAAAATACCTCATTATTTACCAGTTAAATGTATTCTTAACCTTTTTAGCCGATTTCAAGTAATTGCTATTCCATTTATCATTCAGTGTGAAGGAGAATTTTGTTTTATTTTTTTCTTTTTTTCATCGTTTGGGCTTTTTATTTCAATTTTTTTAATCGTTTTTTATTTTTATTTTAATTTATTTTTTCTTTTTATTTTTTTTTTTCTTTCTTTTTTTAATTTGTATATTTGTTTTTACCCGCATGACACGTTTGCAAAGGGAGCAAGGCCATACAATTGCAATTTTACACTGCGAAAAATACTGCTCCACCTCGTTCAAGCTAAAGCAACTCAATCCATTATCACGTGCTTGTAGAGCTATATCGATCTGCATTCGAATTCCAGCCAGTTCTATGCTAATTTTAAAAGTAAATAAGGTCCTACTATGAGGTTAATAATTACCAGGAAAATACCAAAACTTGTACTTGAAGTCTAATTTAGTAGAGAACGCGCCTTGAGAACCGTTCAAATTTCATAAACTTAACAAAATTAAGCTTTCAATAAGAAGTTGCTTCGAAAATATGTAGTTTCTTGAAAGTTACTGGTTAGTCGAAAAAGTCTTTTCGTATTTTGTCAATAGATGTTATTACAGTCGAATATCAACAGTGCTACCTTTAACATTGTGTCATATCATATAGTGTTGAAAAGGTGAGATTTTAAGCTTCATTTAACCAAAAAAAAAAGCTTCATTTAACCAAAAAAAAAAAAAAAATAATTCGGGGAAGTAAAAAAAAAGTTACATCTGTTCAAAAATGAATGAATTCGCTATGTATCTTTAGTTCACATTCATTATCTCCAGATATGTGTACCTATAGAATCACTGTCCATATATTTTGTCTCTATTTATGTAATAGTAACTTCTTATCTATCTCTGTATATTTATCTGATAGTATCTTAACTTGTCTTTTCTATTAATGAACTTATTACGATATAATTACATAATCTTGTATTATCATATTCACATTTTCTTTGTCTTAATTTACACGGTTATTTATTTATGTAAAAATATATTTACTTTCTTCATCTTTTATTTTTTTTATTTTTTTTGTTTAATCTTCTCTTGATTTAATCTGTGGTTTTATCCTATTCCTTGTATCTCTGTTTTATTATTTCTTAAATTATTACATTACATTATCTTGTCCTATAGTATTTTCTAATATCAGCATTTGATTTTATCAGAAGATTATAAAAGTTTTTCTCTTATATTACATCATATCTATTGTATCTCGTCACGTCCTTTGTTATCCAATAATATTTTACTTTTATTGTATTTATCTTTACTTGTCTTCTACATTGACCTAGATAATACTTGTCTAATCCCACTTTATTTACGTTATGCCATTCTCATTTATATATTTATTTGTTTTATATTAGTTTATCTGTAACTTCATATCTTTAACTTTGTTTTATCTTTACACAAAATCATCTAAGTTTATCTTGTAAGATTTTCTTAATTTCATCTCTTATCTTACTTAATCATTTGCTCTCAAATATTATCTCCACTAGTCTGATATAATGCAAATTTATCTATCTATCTAATCCTGTGGGGACTATCTCCAATATAGTTCCGCTTGAATTTAATCCCTATTTATTTTTTATTATAAAAATCGGCGAACATCTGTCAGATTTCACATTTTTGAATTCCAATTCTAACTCTACCGTCATTGTTTATTAGTTATGTCACTATTTACTCACATTCACTTCCTTATTCCATACATGGCGGCCACTAACTTTTGGGCGTACACGGCGTATGAGTCATGCGCAACGTATGAGCGACGAAAAATTGTCATATGGACCGTTTCGAAAGTACAAAAATAAATCACTGGGTGCTTATTGTGTAGTAAATAAGTGTTTTCTTAGCAATTAGCAAGCAAACACGATTTCATCGTGCCCTTTTTGCCAAGCCACGAACAAATAAAGACGACTTCATTTGTGTACTCAGCACTATTTATATATTTAAATAAATAAATGCGTCTGTTTATAAATAAGTAGACATGTTTTACTTGCTTGTAAAGTCAACGGGAGCTTTATTTTAGAGTCCGCACCCGCCAGCAGTGTTGACTTATTTCATTGAAAATATATTTTTAATATTTATTTGTTTTGAATATAAATATGGCGTTAGGTTTATGTTATGTGATTAAATGCGGAGTTATTTATTGTAATAAAATATTTTATAACGGCACATTTTAAATAAAAATAACGCAGTATTAATACTTCTTAAAAATATTTTTTAGACACTTTTTAGTTATGTTAAAAAAATTCTATAAAAAAAATTTCAAATCTTTTTTTAACTCTTTTATAAATTTTTATCATTTTTTAATTTTTTTCTCTTATTTAGTATGATTTTTTCCGCTATAATCCAATCGTTTGTCGTAAAAAAAAATTGTATAAAATTTATTATAGAAAACTGGCAAATTTCAATCGAATAGTTAATATTTTATAAAATATTATGTTTTAATATATTTTATGAGTTTTGAAAATTATTTTATGTATTTTAATAATTTTTTATATTTTATTAAAACTTTTTTCCAGTTTATTTTAATTTTTATGATTTTTCTTTAATATTATTTTTGTATTCTATTATAATTTTTTCCATTTTTTTAATATTTTATTTTTTTAATTTTTTTTAATTTTCTATGATTTTTGTTTAATTAAATATTTTTATTTTATTATAATCTTTTTCTATTTTTGTAATATTTTTTCTATTTTTAACTTTTTTTTTTAATTTTTTCTATCACTTTTCTTTAATATAATTTTTTTTTCTATTTTTTAATTTTTTTTTTAATTTTTGTAATTTATTTTTAATTTTTTCCATTTTAATTAGAATTTTTTCTGATTTTTTTTTTAATATTCTGTGATTTTTTTCCATTTTGTTTTAAATTTTAATGTTTTATTTATATTTTTTTTTTGCTTTTAAATTTTTACCTACGTGAATAAACAGTAAATTTTTCCTTTCTTTCAATGTTATCTTAATTTTTTTTATATTTTTTTAAATTGTTTTAATAAATAAATAAAATTTAAAATTTTTGCTTTTTATTTAAAAAAAGTTAAATAAAATTTATTATCAGAAATTCACCAATTTCAATCGAATTGTTTATTTCCATTATTGCCATATACGGGTATCTCTGATATTGTTGTTGTTTTAATTATATTATTACTCAACCAGTTCTTCGTCTAATGTCGTAAATTCACTGCTCCCCCACCTTGTTTGACAAGGCAATTGCCGTATCTTCACACCTTGCCAATAGAGAATGCGGTTTTGCCAAAAAGCCAATGGCTAAATCACATACACACACATACATGCATTTATATCACTCATATGTCGATATGTTTGGCCGCAAGCTTTTTATGAAGTGTTTACCTTTTGATATTATTGTTATTTTTGTGTGTATTTGCTCCTCGACTTTGATTTACTTTATTGCTCTTATCATAAACACACTTGTATGTATGTATATGTACATATAAATGCTTTTATTGCGCTGCCCTGTGCACATGTGTGACGCATGCGCCGTGTTCATCGGAACGCTAACGAATGGTCGTTGTACTGAAGCGCGTGAAAATTAAAATCAAGAAATTATAAAAATACATTAAATTTTCAAATCAAATAACGAGTGCCGAAAGCGCTCGTTCACTTTATGATTGACGCTTGTAGCGACACGCGGCCGACAAATTAAGCGTGTCATCTACCTTCATGCAAATATTTGTAGAAATATATATGTGCATATATATTTATGTATGTATGTTTGTATGTTTGTGTCTGGTTACCTGCAGCAAATCCGCTTTCCAAGAATGATATGCAAAATTTTGGGTTCTCATAAACAATTGCTAATACTTTATCGAACATACATACATATAAACATTTACATATCAACTTACATCGTTTTAAAAATTAAAAAGTCTCTTGAAACTAATTAATTTGCTTTTAATTTCCTTTGTTCACACATCAATTACACTTTATCAGCAAATAAAATTTTAAGAATATGGTAAAAATTTGTTTATCATTTTGCGCCGAAAATCAATTAAGACACGTTAATTTTATTTCCAGCCAATTTTTGGTTTTTGTTTGTGTCGCTTTTCATTTATTTTTAAGATATATAATATATATGTTTAGATTTTAGCAAACAATGAAATGAAATTCCTCATAGCAATCATTCATAAATAAAGTTTTAATAGATGAATGTTGGCTGTTGAGTGTTCCTTTTTTTTTTTTTTTTTTAAGTTTAGAATAAGAGAATAAGTTCCTTTCGATTCAGTTTTGAGGGAGCCTATTTTCTTTATTTGGCTTCAGCCTCTTACGATAGACTCAAATGTTGTCTGCGCAAATCATTTTTTGAGTAAATTATCAAGAAATATAAAATCAATTATTTAAAAATAAAATAGTCTACAGTAAAACTTATAGAAAAAATAGCAAGTATACTGAATTAACGATATGGCTTACGCGTGCAGATGCATCTAGTCAAAACAATTCCAAATCCTATATAAAACTATACGAATCTGGACTCCAGTATTATTTCGGTGTATAATTCAATATTTCCTATCGTATGATTTATGGGGATTTTCTTTTTCTCTTACCGTATGTGTCCACATCGTATATAGCAGAAATTTTCATCAATTTTTGAAAATGTCGTTAGTAATCTGAGTGAGAAATTGACTTTAAAATATTTTTAAAGGAGTATTCTAGTCTAGAGGCATGAATTTCAGGTAATTTTTCAAGTGTCGTAAAAATCGGCAATTAATATTTTTGCTATCAATTTTTCATTAGTTTTTCTTTAAAATTATAAGAATTCAAAAAAAAAATTCAAAAATTACAAAAAGTTAAAAATTAGCAATTGATGAAGTGACCATACCCACGATTTCAACACTCTCATTAATCGGAAACAAAGAAAAAATTTTCTAGAATAGTTTCGCAACATCTGGTTCCACAGAAAAGTTGAAAAGTAAGGAAATTGCGACTACTTGAACAAACATTTTGTTTCGAATTTTTAAAATATTTAAATTTGATTCTGATTTGGGGAATGGATAGTGTAGGACATAGACAAGTACATAAAGAAGGAGAAAATCATCTTTTATATATATACATATATTCCTGAATAATTAAACTTTGAAAATATAAAAATATATTTTTTTTATATTTCTAGACTAGAAATACCCCCTTACTGTAGTACAGAAGATCAAAAACTTTTATGACCTGCTTTGTAGATTACTTCTATGTAAATAAAATTTAAAACCTCTTATTTTATTTATGGTCTCAGTGGTTAGGTTAGGTTAGGTTAGATGGCTGATCAGAGATCGCACATGGATTGATAGTAGTAGTCCTTTGTGAAGCCATTGAAAATCGAACTCCCGTGTTCAGACTCAGATATCGGCAAACCGTTTAGTATCCAATACAAATTTGCGGAGGCGCTTAATTTCTATGTCCGCCAGGTCGGCGGGTAGTCTGAAGCTATGTGCTCCCAAGTGTCAAAGTCTTGATCTCCCAAAAGCAGGGCAGTCTCAGTGATTTTGATGAATATTTCTACGAAGAAGCTGTCAAAAATGCTATTAGACGTCCAGTATCGAACCATTCAGTATGTTATATGCGTTCAAACAAGACAGATTCGATCGGCAATTATGTAGAGGATAGCCTGCCGATTACAGAAATGTCGAATAAAAAAATTTACTAAATATGATGATGATGATCCCAAAATTTGAACGAACGCATTTCATACCCAAAGTATCCACGAAACTTATTCGAACGGATTTACGAGAGATGTCGAGCTATCTTGTCATCTCTCTAACATTTGCCTGTACATGCTTTGTACCACTCGTAGGCATGTTTTTTTTTTAGAAAACTGAATCAACGTAAGACTTTCCAACAATCGCAACGAAATCTGGTTAGAAATGCAAAATTTTAGACAAATTCTTTGTTCGATATTTTCAATAGGGTTTGCATCGGGCGACTGCGACGGCCAATCAATGTATCTCTATCAATATTCTCATGCGCCCAAGCGAGTCGCTTTGTCACAAGTTTTTCAGTCAACAGAGGCTTTTTCATTGTGGTGCACCAGTTCACATCATGAGTATGAAGAAGGGTTCGGATACTTTCGTAGGATATATCTATACCTTTTTGCCATTAATTTTGCTTGTCCTTGCCGCAGTGTTAAAGCAGGATTCCACGAAAACATATTCACCATTCTTTTTTCATCTTTTTTGTTCACTTTTCCTATCGAACCACGTTCTGGAATTAAGGGATTGTATAAACAGCTTTTCCACAAAACTAGGCAGGGGTTATTTATATTTTTGCAAACTATAACCTCGGTATTTAAAAACTAACCAACTTGCTTAATTCGGCCACGAAAAAGCGTTTCCGAAATTCAATTAAAGGTCCGGTATCGCAGTTTTAGATATCTCCTGTTTAGTCTGGTATTATTCAAGATATAAAGTTTGAGAAAACATCCGCAGATCCAAAGGTCCTAACATCGATATCTAAAACTTTCTTCCTTTCCCACATTTGGACCCTTTTTTTTGGTCTAAAAAAATGTCGGTATTTGATTTCTGAAGAAGTCGTTCACGGAAAATAATTTGTTTATATCATTTTGTTATGAAACATTCTAATATTTTATCAAAGATTGCATATTATTGTGGGCTTACATACAGACATACCTAAGAGCATCCCAAAATGTTGGTGGTTTTTGTAGAAAGCAGGAACTACTTCAGAACTTGTTAGATAATTAAGCTGCCAGTAAACTTTTTACCATTTCGGTAGAACCGTTTGTAAATTCAGGCACATTAGTGTGTATAAATGTATGCGTATGCGTATATACTACATATGTAAAAAATAGTCTGTCAGTCTAACTGTCTAAATGCTAACTTAGTTTCGCTCCATATGTCAGCGCATTTATTGAAGTTTGGCTGTTTAAACAGCGAAAATTTACACTTTTTTGCAAAACCAGGCAAAAACCAACAAAAATAACTCAACAACCTACACAAATCTACAAATTGTTTCTATTTTTTTTGGGGGGTTCAAATACCCCTATTTTTAGCAATTACTTGAAGCGCGCGTTTATTGTTATGAGCTAAAAATAGCCAAGTCAAGGCCAGTTTAATTTTGCCAGAACAATAAAGCAGTGCGTGAAGTGGCAAGTAAACAGTAACAAGAACAACAATAATAACAACAACAACAAAGTAATTGTAAATACCGGCAGCTGACAAGATAGATGACTGACTTGTTTTATGCCACCGATGCAGAACGAAGATGAGATAATAAAAACAAAAACAACAACAATAACTATCAAAAATGACAAGCAATAAACGGTGAAATGTATAAACGTAAAATTCGACGGCAATTAGTTCAAGCATCAATTGGCGCTGTTCGATTTGCGTGTCTATACAACAAAAACAACAACACACAAACACGTGCGCTTAAACAAACATTGTTGCGAATCTTTTATGTATCTTACGACGTCATTCGCAATCGCTTCATTGGCGGCGGCGGCGGCCTAAAAAAGCGCCAAACGTCCATAAAACCGCTATCTCATGAACCATCAACGAAGCGTAGCTTTCAAGTATGCCCGTTTTCGCCAACTTATTTCGATAATTCGTTTCGTGTTTGCATGCTTTTAATTGCTATAAAAAAGCTTTTGTGACTTTAATTTCCTTTCGGAAGCATTTCTCAAAGCAGCCGCCTATTTTACGAGCGGCTACTGACGACCGCTCCGCTTTATTGTTGTCATGCATGTCAGGCATACGCCATTTTATGCAAGCACCTGCATTCAAACACACACACAAAGGCATACATACACGGATACATAGCTTACGCTTCACGCCCCGTTAGCTGTCGCCTATGGTCCGCCGCTCACTCACTCACCCAGCGCCGTCATTCCGAAATATTTTCAAATCAATATGCCCACATTTCAATATATAAATTTGCGCGCATTTCAATAGTTTTTTTTTGTCAATTGTTGCCCACGTTTATGTCGGCAGTCTCCACCCATTTCACACTAAAAATTCATAGTTTTCGCCTTTACGCATGCGCAATGCGCACACCTCTCTCGGCCTAGTGACAGCGTCAGCCACCTGGCTGCGTATGTTCTAGTTGGCGCTTGCCCCTTTACACTCCAGCTTTGTTGTTTTGCCATTTTTTGTTTTTGTGTTTTGTGCGCATGCGTCGCCGTGCGCTTGTAAATGCAAATGGTTAAACACCTTTTTTGTGCGTCGCTGGCATATGTTTGCGCATTCAAACAGTTGTTTGCGCGTGTGTGGTATACAACCACGGTGTTATGCTCGCTTAGTTGCCTACAATGCGCGTCACAAGGTCTACCAGGTGTCAGGCATTTGCTGTTGACGTGTGACTGCAGTCACAGTGAGGTGAATGTGAGCTATTTGTATTCCCTCGTAGCTTTGAATAATCAAGTTATTTGTCTAATATCCCTTTATAGATTGCAATTGTTCAAATGAAAACGGCTATCTCTTCGACCTTTTGATGCTTCTTCTCTGCATTGAACCTAACACTCTCCCCCACTAAATCCACAGGACGAAAAAGTACAGACTTGACCTTAATATTGCTGGCGTCAAGATTCTGACTGGCAGTAATCCTAAGATTTCAGTTTAACTTTTAATAGTCTATGCTCCTTCACTCCTCATATGACTACGATTACCGTCAAAGTACAGAGCCGCAACAAAATGCTCAAGTCGCTAGCCGGCAGCACAAGGGGAGAAAACAAAGAAAAGTTGCCGGACCTTGACTACGCCCCACAAATATGGTCGCCTGGATGCAGTGGAACGCATATGAAGAAGCTCAGACTTGTCAGAACTCTGCACTCCGGAGTTCGACAAGGTGCCTCTTGATGTCTTCTACCGAACACCGACATAGTAAAGCTCGCATGCTCCCAGTTAAGGAGCCTAATGAACTTCTTTCCAGGCAATTCCTGCTGGGATCAGAAATCCCAGTTAAGGAGCCTGAATGGGATCAGAAATCACCTGCTTGGAGCGGAACCGCCTCCCAAGAACATCAAAAGGTCACTCTTCAATTACGTCGACGACATTAGACAGTACGTTGACCAGACTTCGGACGCAACAAACTTCCGACAAGCACTGACCGCCATTCACAATGGAGCCATCAATATCTTCACCGACTCTTGGAGTCAAACCACCACCCTTCGCAGATGATAAGCTCGAGTTGCCGCGAGAAACGAGAGTGACCCTTGCGCACCTTCGTTCTGGATACTGTAGCAGGTTAAACTCCTACTTATCCAGATTAGACCCCGACATATCCAATATATGCCCTGCGTACAATGAGCCTTCGCTTGACACTGGCCAACTCTTTCCATACCCCACCAAACCCACTCATCTAACACCCCTCTCCCTTAGGTCCGACCCCATCGAAACAGCACGTTTCTTGGGTCTTTCTTTAGATGACGTCGACGACTAACCCACCCTTACCATCCTAACGGAGACTATATATCCGTTAGGACAACGAACAACATGGACTGTAGTTTTCGGTAAAAAGACATACATATAGTATATCATTAAACTGTGACCTACTAAGGATCTTCTTCAAAGGGTTGCGAATGGACTGTGTCGCTCTTGTCCTCTTGTATCTAACGCAAGACTTATGGACTAGTTACTGTGCGGCGGCAATATTTTTCTAACTTGTAGAAAAACGCAGGAGATCCACTGTACTACTTTCTCATAGCCGCACTTGTAACTAAACTAGATTATTCCCTACGGTTGAGTAGCAGAAAAAGGAGTAGGGATTTCAGAAGAGCAGCTGTAGCTGTGATCTCACTTAACTTAGTCATGTCTTCAATAAACTTCAATATATACAATAACAACAACTTTTGCAAATTTTTTCCAAAAATCTCGCCTCGCATATATGTGGAGCATACATTATTTACCTGTATCAGGCCCACTGTGCCAACTAATCCATGCGTATGACTGGCGTAACCAATCAGCACGAAGAACAACTATATTAAATTTCATTGGTTGCAATCGCAAAAATTCAACAAATGCACACTGACATTAATATGTATGAATGCGCACAAACGCACATATTTCACCTTACATACAAGTGTACATAAGTATTTAGTCATACATATTCATTAGTTACGCATAACAAAATGAAATACGCCAAAAGTGATAGTTGATAGCTAAAAAAACGACAAAAAGCAATGCACAAAAAGGTGCACGCCTAGCGGTTAGTATTGGTGAATCGGGTGTAATGTGACCATACCACATACACTATATGCTTACCGGCATATCCGGTGGCATGAATACATACTTAATGACTAGCAAAGCGCCTTTCGAGCGCAGTATAAATATGTTTGTAGATACGCATGCGCGCTGAAATGCGAATTTATCGCTGACACTTAAAGGCTCAAGCTCACAACCGCATAACATAAATACACCCGTGTTGGTAACCGCAAGTAAGGCTTCTATTTATGTGACAATTGCTCCACTTCCGTGCTGCCATTCTGGCTTCTAAACCAGCTCAATGACACACACATTCTCACCTTTTAACATGCTTTTATGTTGTTTATGTTAGCTACTTAGATAAGCAGTCAGTTAGTGTTTAGCGGTACTTACGCGTATTTATGGCGTACCCGCCTAGCACGAGTCATATCATCAGTTCACTCAAGCTCGGCGAAGGTGAATCGAAATCACAGGCAATTAATGTCTCATTGTCGTTTAAGTAAATTGCGTGCGAAGTTGTTAGTTGTTGTAGCGCCACCAAGTTTTGCGGAAATTAGGGACGACAGCTTTAAATAGATATGCAACGCATTGTGTTGAGCTAAAATTATATGAAGTCATAGCATTTAATTTCATAAAATTTCGAAATAGTTTTGAAAGCTGTAGTTTCTTCATTTTTTTAATATATATGTATATTTTGTTTTTATTAAGAATTTTATATTTTTTATTTTTATTTTATTTCCAATTTTATTAAAAAAAAAAATTATTTAATTTGTATTAATTTGTAAATTTTTTTGAACTTATTCCGCTTTCCGAAAATGGTATGTGAGGGCTTTAGAAGAGCTGGGCTCAAGCCAGGTGAAATTTCGTATATCGGGACCTTCTTGCCCGATTTCAAGCATATTCAGTAGATGACATTAATTTAGTATTCCTGTGTCACAGTTTGCTGGCATCTAATACTACGGATAACCATATTTTGGAGTCATCTTCTTTTCATTGGGGGATTTTTTTACGTAACGGTTGCCACACCTATGGCACAACCCTAGGGAGAGATGTTCCGCCTTCTCACTCTAGCTCGCCTTCAAACGTTTGTATATTTTTTGGCTACCCAGAAAATACTTGGTCTAAGACCGTATATCTTGGCCAGCTTGAACCGTATGTAAAGGAATCGTTCCTGGCCACTCAAAAGTGAATGACGCTTAGAGAACTTTCCTCATTTGCGTGAACTTCTACACATGGCTCCATCCTTCCAGGCCTGGAAAATCAACAACTGGAAAAGAAGATGTCTGAAAATGAGGAAATCGGACTGCAACAACGTCTACTTCTCATATAACACAACTTTAAACTCCTTCTGATTCTTTCACTTTTTAGCAGTTTGGTCAGAAGTGTGAAATTTTATCGAAATTGTATGGAAAAGTTTTCGTTAAAATTGTATTGTTAGTGATAAGAGGTTACATAGGCTTTTTAGATTTGACATTTTTGGAAAAAAACATTTTAAATTTGGCCATGCGATGCCATTTTCGGTGGCCCTCGGAAAAAAATGCAAACTGTGCGACATTTTTTTCAAATAGTTGTATTCGGAAAAACAAAAAATCCTTCGTCCAAACCTTGCCAACCGACTTCAAAAACACAATTTCGAGAAAACACGTTTAAATATGGTGCACTAACCTAGCTAGCCTCGAGCGCACAACTTCTCAAGGCTGTATCTCCGAAACTATTACTCGTATCAGCTTTAAAATTTAGGAGAATATTCTAGAGGTGTTGTAGAATTAAGTAAAACAATAAAAAAAAATGTTTTTTTGAAACCCGTAAACCCAGGTAACACCTTAAACCGTTTACGTTACACAGAATGTGTGAAATTTTAATGAAAGTGAATGGAAAAGTAATTTTAATTTTTTTCTATTTATAAATTTACTTTTTCTATTAAATTTTTTATATTTTTTTCTTATTATTTTCATGGCTTATTACTTTTATTTTGATTTATTTTGAAGTTAATTTTTTTTTTATTTTTGTTATTGTTTTATCTATCTAATTTTCCTTGTTTGCATTTGCATTTTCATTATGTTTCACGCCGCCACTAGGTGTGTCGCATTTGGCACTCTCTCTAATAGCTGAAAATCGCTGCCAGCCGACAAACGCCCCGTTGACAGGCAGCTTATGTGTGTGTTCCTCCAGTATTTTGTTGTTGAAGTTGTTGTTGCGTGTTTGACAATGTAAAACATTGCACTGACATTGAAAAGTAGGAAGTTAGCATACAACAAACAGGCGACAGTTATAAAAACAAAATATTAAAAGAAAAACAATATACTATAAAAAGAAAAAGTTGCAAATGTTTTTTTTTTTTTGCTATTTAATTTTACGTTTTTGTGCAACCATGCAGCCAACCAGTCATCCAGTCAGTTAGGCAGTTAACTGTGTATAAATTGGCGATAAACGTGCTCATACATACATACATATAGTACATACTTACATACAATAATTGGAGCGCGCAATTACTTGATGGTGTCTGTGTCGTTTCAGTCACTTGCGCCCACCAACAACATCGTGCATAATTATGTACAAGACGACGCGTTGGCCTACTCTGGAATTCACTTACTCACATACTTGCAGTGTAGTATGTATTATTATCAGCCCGTTTGCGGTCCTCCTTTGTCGGCTGTCTGTCTGCTAGGCCTCTGTGCTCAGACAAACAATGTTCGCATACGAAGCGTAGGCATTTTAATTGGATCGGAGTAACATTTGCCGCACTATTTTTAATTTCCATAACAATGCTGATTAATCGCTGTAATTTTTCGTTGAAAATTTTCCATTAATGTGATATTTATACACTTTATGTCGGTAACTTCGTATGTGCGCGTAGAAATTCCCACATTTATCACAGTGTTTTCATGTTCTTGGTTTATACATACATAAATATGTTTAACGATTTTTGGGATTCTTAGAATATTATTTGCCTAATTTTTTATATTTTTTACCAACATTAGCGGGGTTTTCAACCTAAAGAATATTTTTTTTTAATATTCACCATTGCTCTGAATATTCAAAACGTCCTCTACAGCATAGTTATGCTTTCGTGAATCCCACAAATTTTTTCTATCTTCATAAAGCTAACAGGAACTTCGTTAAATTCTTACTATTATCCTTAAGGATCCGTGGCATTATTTAAACACCGTATTTTGAGATAATCCCTACTACCTACCTAACCTACTTTGATTTCTAATCCTGGATGAAGGCTATGTTAGCAAAAATAACGTGCTTTTGTAGAGGTTCCGTGCTAATAACACTGTGATAGCTTTTTTCAAAAAAAAAAAAAGACAAGACCAAATTCGACGGTTTCCCCCTATTTCGGGTCCTACGAATCGAACTGCATCATTACTTTTTTGAGTTACAATCATGGTTTCATACAAAAATTTTTTTTGAAGTTTTTCATCAAAGTGGCCCATTGTAAGAGAAAGGCACATTTTTCTTCGGTCTCTAACTTTTTTAATGTTGACTTTTGTGGTAAACTTTCTTTGGCAAAGCTTCTCAGAATAAGTCCGCCTTTAAGTTCTTAGATGACTGTAAACCCCAAAATCAATGTTTTTTGTGTCCTTATAGCCAATATGTCGAAAAAACTGAAATTTAGTCCATTTTTTTAAATGTTTTTTCCTCTCGTTTCGTCAATATTTTAATTTACCCTTTGATAAGTATTGTCGCCATTAACCTCAAAGAAATCTAAAAGCTCCTCCTGTCTTTTGCGGTTTCCATACACCTTCACATCTTTAGACAATATATTTACCGATCGAAGATGATGTGCTAGGCAAATCGCTTGGCTTTGCAATAATTTCAGCTGTCGTACCATCGTATTCAAATGGGCTTGGAAAATCTCCAAGTGATGACATGGGCTTTCAACTTCGGTTGGGTTATACATTGAGAGTAGATCTGTAGGCTCGGTGGAAAATGTTGGCGAAATATTTCTGTCAGTTGGACTTGGACATCTTGGTATCAGAACATTTTCTGAGTGAGATACTGGTAGCTGTGCAGATTGAACACTTTTGTAAACTGTATTTTTTTTGTTGAGTCTTGCAAATTTGTTCTTGCACGTGTAGCAGTTACCAATATGATGCCATTGTGGATCTATCCAAATCATTGGGATGCCGAACCCCATTTTTAGGCACAGTCTTTTTGACCAGTTATGCAGGTTGTTGTTGCATTGCGTGCAAATGGTATTTGGCACCCAATCTACGTCTCTTATAACGGGCAAATCAAAATATTCCTCGTAGATGCCGGCAGTTCCCGAAGATATTTTGCGTCTACTCCGAGGGCTTGTAAATTTTCCACATACGTAGCAGAACAACGATAGGCCAATTGGACACTTATTCATTTTAATTTATTTTCTTAATATACAATTCACTAAAACAATGTTCTTTCCGCGAAGTCAAAGTCAAATTAATTACTGCAATCTATGCTTAAATTTTGACTCTTAGGCAAGCATTTAACGTTTCTTTCAAACGTTACTTGTTGTTATTTCTTATCAGTGCAGTGGTTAAAAGCTTGACTCGTTGCTTGCTGATTTGTGTTGGACATTGATAGATAAGTCTTATTTTTTTTAATTTAAATATTGTGTACAAATTAATGATACTTATTGATAACACTTATAAGATACAAAAAAAAAAAAAAACAAAAAAAAAAAAATGGCACACAAACATAGTTAGTGTAGCTTTTTTAAAAAATACAAATTTTGTCAATTTTTTTTTCTAATGGTTAGTTTGCTTAGAACGTTGTCTTTGCTTAAGTTTCTTACTATTACAAGATGTCACTTAATGTATAAGTATCAAAGGGTAAATTAAAATATTGACGAAACGAGAGGGAAAAAACATTAAAAAAAATGGACTAAATTTCAGTTTTTTCGACATATTGGCTATAAGGACACAAAAAACATTGATTTTGGGGTTTACAGTCATCTAAGAACTTAAAGACGGACTTATTCTGAGAAGCTTTGCCAAAGAAAGTTTACCAAAAAAGTCAACATTAAAAAAGTTAGAGACCGAAGAAAAATGTGCCTTTCTCTTACAATGGGCCACTTTGATGAAAAACTTCAAAAAAAATTTTTGTATGAAACCATGATTGTAACTCAAAAAAGTAATGATGCAGTTCGATTCGTAGGACCCGAAATAGGGGGAAACCGTCAAATTTGGTCTTGTCTTTTTTTTTGACTATCACAGTGTAATGGTCGCAGATATAAAATAATGTTCATATCTAACACATTGTGACAAAAAAGTACCCGGAAATAGTAAATAAAACATTATTTTGTCGACTAATAATCCCCATCAGATATAATACACTTATACCAATGA